>CM054825.1:4559035-4654096 GCA_028984105.1 Lavandula angustifolia | reverse complement strand
GAATTCTGTTCATGTGCTTGCATGTGCGAAGAAGCACACCTCGTTGTTAAGAAAGCTTCATCTTTTGGTTACATAAATGGACTTATTAAGTTTATTTTTAGTGTAACGACTTGTATTGATAACTAGTCTTCGCAGACAGTTTCTCCTTTTGGGTAGTCGATGCCCGCCAGCCATTTGTACTGGGTCGAGACTAACCATGACTGTATACTAACTTGGGCTATATAGATTGATGGACTTATTGAAATAAATGTAACAATTGTCTCTTCTTCTTATAAATGATTAGGCTTGCAAGTTGTAAAATTTCATGTTGTTTATATCTGTAACTGAACCGGAAAATTACCTGCTAATAAGTTATCCTTCACATCACAATAGCCGGTTTTTGCTGATTTTGGTGACCATATAAAAATTGACCATTAGTGCTAATATGCCTTTTCTCGTCTGGTTGTTGGCTTACCCATGTTTTTAAAATATCAGGTTTGATGGCTAATCCCCAGAACGTTGAGCTGGAGGCAGCTAAGTTTCTGCATAAACTCATCCAGGAATCTAAAGATGAGCCTTCCAAATTGGCTACAAAGCTCTATGTGGTGTGTTAGAAATTTCTTGTTACTGCATATTGTTGCTTTTTCCTTAGCTTTGATACTCTATGCTTTTGACTCTTAAATTGTTTGTTATATGTGGCTGAAACAGATTTTGCAGCACATGCGATCTAGTGGTAAAGAAAATTCTATGCCTTATCAAGTCATATCTAGGTAAGGTGCCCAATATACTGTTGAAAAACTACTTTAGCATGTGGATTTACAATCTTTAATATGCTTATTAGTTCATTAATATGCTTGAGACTGATACTAGGAGTTTTGTTAGTAAAAGTGCCCACCAGAAATTATGTGCTTTTGTATGTATGAAAATATCCAATATATATTGTAGTGATTTACCTTGGTTGGTGGGAGAAGATTTAGCAATTCTCTTTAGCCAGGGTTGATTCCTGGCCAAATAGTGGGCGTTGAAATAGTTTTTAACTCGTAAATACACAAGTCTAGTAAGAAAGTAAGGAGCTGTGGCCTTAAACATTGAGATCAAATATTCAGTGTTGTTTTTTATGATATTCTGGTATTTGGTTTGTTTCTGTATGCATCTCTTTTTGTTTATTTCCCTTTTTCTGTGCAATCTATGAAGGGCCATGGAAACTGTAATTAAAGATCACAATCTTGACATTGAAACTTTAATGTCGTCGCGCCTGCCGCTAGCAGCTGGAACTCAAATTGGAGATTCTGCATCCCAACAATTAGCCGGTACAAGATTTACATGAAACTTATTATTAGTGTGAAGCTATTGAGTATTAAAACTTATTATTACTATAAATGGAAGTCAAATCTATGATTACTGTAATGTTACTACAGGGCCTTCTCAACGTGTCGGGTCTTCGAAGGAGTCTAAATCTGGAAATGAGATCACAACGCCCGAGGCATATGCATCAACTAGGACACATAGTGGTCCAGTATGTGGTGGACAAGACATGTATCAAGGTTCTGCAGCTCATACAGGCGGTAAATGTGGATCTATGATTTGATTTTAAATCTAGATGAATGATATGAAATCACACTATTGAACAAATAAGGGCATGATAGTCATGCAAACTGAAACAAAGGTTATTTCAAATTATGTCAACATATTATCAATAAATTGTTAGATTTATCAGAGTATGTCGGTGTTATTGTTCTTATGCATGTCTCAGAAGCTTTTGAAAGTAAGTTTTCGCTTTGAGAATTGTTATTACCAGTTATGTTTTCTTGAAATGAATTGAAGCAAAAGTTTTTATTATGACAGAAACATTTTGTGTTTTGCTTCATTCTGCCCTTTCAAATGTTATATTCCGGTTTTGAAGTACTTCTAGCATTTCTTTCTATGATGAGTATCTTAGTCTAACCCAGTAGCAAATTTTAGGTGTTCCCGCCAAGGTTCATGGGGTTTCTCCTGCTGCTCCAGGTTCGTATTTACCTGCAGACTCAGCAAATAGGATGCAGTTTGGTAACTCTTCCTTTGATGGCCATGGTCTTGTTGCTAAAATGTCAAAGGACAGAAGTGTTGAAGGGTTTCCCTTTAGCGATCATTCTGCTGGAACAAGTTTAGCTGGGAAGACATTGGATCATGGTGGATCTAGTGTAGTAACAAATGCAAATATGGTACTGCTACTCTTCCTAAATTTAGGGATATTCAATATTCGACCTTGTTGTATTAAACAAGCATTCTCGCACTACTACCTTATAAATTCATTGCAGGCTGTATTTGTTTCTCTGCGTTTAATTGTTGAGTTTTTCTCCACAGAGTTCCTTTCAGGGCAGTCTTGTTGGGCCAAACGTGACCAGAACTGCTGGTTCGAGGGATACTGGCAAATCTCCTGTTTCTCAGGCGTCCAATGCGAGCCTTCCATTTAAGGAACAACAATTAAAACAACTCAGAGCCCAGTGCCTTGTCTTTTTGGCCTTCAGGTTGTGAATACGTGCTATATCCCCTTTGGCATGTACATTTTCATCCAGAATCCTCCATTTTCTTCATCTAAGTACAGTTGCTAACATGTGCAGGAACGGATTGATGCCAAAGAAACTGCATCTTGAAATTGCTCTCGGGAACATGCATTCTAAAGAAGGTTAATAATGTGCTTCATCTTACTGAGATGTTTCTTACGCAATTTAAGAGTAACATGGTGTTCTCTGCAGATGGAATTCACAGAGATCTTGTTGATCAGAAAGGGAAGGAGCAACTTGTTCATGACCACAGCGGTGTTCCTGAAATACAAAGGTCACTGGAAAGGCCAGATAGCAGCAAGGGGCACCTACCTCTGTTGGATTCTAATACACCAAATGAAGCTGATCATGTGAAGTTTTCAGATGAGAGAATTAGTCAACCTGCTGTTCTTGTTGAAAATGAACAGGACAGGAAATATTCAGTGACAAGAGTAAAAACAGATGCTGAAATTACAAGAGAGGAAGCTATAGAACTACGTCCATCTGTACAAAGAGAACCACATGATTCAAGCATACCGGAAACTTTTGGCTGTGATCATGAGGATGATTTAGGGAACTTCCACCAGCGCAAATATACAGCCTCTGCAGTTATGACCCCTGTTGAACAATCAATGCTTGAGGGCAGTGGTCCATCTGTCAATGAGTTTGCTGATGATATTGCTAATTTACCAGTATCTACCACTTCTGTCACAAATGAAGGGGTGCTTCTAAGACCAGAAGAAAATCCGATGGGTTGCAATAATCTAGGAATGCCATACTCTGACAAGACTATTCCAAGTTTTCTATTAAAGGATAAGTGGAAGCCTGTCTCTGGTATGAGTGGCCAAAATTATCCTGCAATGCCAATTAAGGATTCTAATGCAACTGTAAGAAACTTTTATCAAGGTAAGTAAATATACTGTCATACGTGGAACCAATTTATACATAATACAATTATATGTTTTTTTAAAGTGTAAGTACATCTGTCCTGACTTTTTTATTTTGTATATGCATATGCATAATGTACTTAAATTATCAATTTATGCTTATGAAAGGTTTATTTTCTTCTAATTCTTGAGCGTTATGGACAAGTATTTCTTCTTTTACACTGAAATACGAGCGTTCATTTACTTTGGTAGAGACAGACCATGAAGAAGGTTATGCTTCCTTGTCGATGAACAAGCAACCTTCTCCGAAGCATACCACTGTAGAAAAATGGATCTTGGACCGGCAGAAGAGAAAAGTTCTTGCTGAGATCAACTGGGCTAAGAAACAGCAGAAAACAGCGCAAAAAATTACTGCTTGCTCTGATAGACTAAAGGTTTGCATTATTATTTGACATTCATGCCAAATGTAGGTGTTCTTGTTGTGATAGGACTTCAGTTATCCATTCATTATGTGGTCAGCTGTGAATTTTAGTTGGGTGTTTATGATATCTTGGATAGTGAAACTGTATCTTAGAAATTATTGAAACATTTTTTTAACTGAATGTTTAAAAAAAAATCCCCTGTAAAGATTATTCTTATAATTCACTTTGTAAATGTTTGTGTTCTACCTGCACTCTAGAGATTTCAACATCACTGTAGTGCGTTAATTCGTCTAATGTTATCCGTGATGAAATTATTGCATATGATAATAACTTTTTTTAATTTTATACTGGAAAACTTTTATTATTGACTCCTTTAGTTTTGTAGTTTCTTTATCAATTTAGTAGGTCTGTCGGTGGATTTAATGAGGCTCAAACGGGTGATCATATAGTCTTATTTCTCAGATTTATGTATTAGTTTCACTTATTTTAGTTGAACCTTGCCCTATACATTGATAACATAATTGTACTCCCTCCGTCCCGCTATTTGTGGCTAAGTTTCCCGAAAGAGGTGTCCCGTTATTTGTGGCCACTTTCCTAATTTGGTAAAAAAATATTATCATATCTTCTACTCTATCATCTTCTCTCTCCTACTTTATTACATTCTCTCTCTTACTTTATCATCATTTCTCTCATATTCTCTCATTATCTTACTTATTTTCTCTCTCATACTTTATCATCTACATCATCTCTCATACTTTATCATCTACTCTCTTAATTCCCGTGCCGAAACCAATTGAGCCACAAATAACGGGACGGAGGGAGTGGTTTATTTTACTGGTTCAAATTCCTATTCTATAAATGATTTAACATTTAATTGATTTTTAGTTCGTGACTTTGCCATCGAAGTTATAAAATCTCTTGAAAGATTTTACTTGTCTGCTACTATGAGTTCCCCATAGTATTTTGAGATCATTGACTTAATGTGCTCAAGTTTTAGTACACTTCAAATTATTACCAGGATACCTTGTGGTTCATCTCTTGGCATAGGAGTTCTGAATTTGTCCTCTAATTTATGCTGCAGGAAATTGTAAGTTCTTCAGAAGATATTTCTGCGAAGACCAAAAGTGTCATTGAATTAAAAAAGCTTCAGTTGCTAGAGTTACAGCGACGTCTTCGGAGGTAATTTATCTTTCTATGCTTCAGATTGGTATTTGTTTCCCGCCAGACATTGAGCTGTATCCCCTTTTTTCCTCACCAGAATTTTATCGGTTTTGGTAAATCTAACTACTTTGGTCATGGTTACATGTAATTGGTAGTTATGCCTTACCTTCTTGTCTGGATATAACAGTTGACAACTTTTGTTGCAGTGATATCTTGAATGATTTTTTCAAACCAATAGCAAATGAAATGGATAGACTGAAATCAATTAAGAAGCACAGGATTGGAAGGAGATCAAAACAAATGGAAAGATATGAGCAGAAAATGAAGGAGGAGCGACAAAGGAGAATTAGGGAAAGGCAAAAAGAATTCTTTAGTGAGATAGAAGTTTACAGGTAGCTTTGTTCTATTCAACCACTTGCATAAGTTGTTCTCTTCTTAAGAATCAAGTTTAACCTTTATTATTGCCATTACCTTTATCTTCTTGTGATGTTTAATCAGAGAAAGACTGGAAGATGGTTTCAAAGTGAAGAGAGAGCGCGTGAAAGGATTCAATAGATATGTAAGGGAGTTCCATAAGAGGAAGGAAAGACTTCACCGTGAGAAGATAGACAGGATCCAGCGTGAAAAGATTAATTTATTGAAAATTAATGATGTTGAAGGATACCTTCGCATGGTTCAGGTGCTTTATGGGTCTAGACATAATTGGCACCCTTGATTGCTGAATTTAGTCTTTCTTATCTTTGACAATGTTCCAATATGACTAGGATGCAAAATCTGACCGTGTTAACAAACTGCTAAAAGAGACCGAGAAGTATCTGCAAAAGCTTGGGTCCAGACTGAAGGATGCTAAGGCAATGACAGGACAGTTTAAGACTGATATTGAGGCGAGTAAGGGCAGTTCCATCGAGGAGAGTGAAGATGTTGAGAACGAAGATGAAATGGATCAGGCCAAGGTTCCTTTTTGTTCGGTTCTAGAGTCATTGGCTTCCATAATCTACCGTCATTCATTGAGTAAATTAGTTATAATCGATTTTTCTCTCAACTTTCCATTGGTCTTGTGTTCTGCAGCACTATTTGGAAAGCAATGAGAAATACTACACGATGGCACACAGGTAATGATGACAATATGTTATCATGTTTTTGTTTTCGTTCCATCTTGTTATATTTTTTTTTATCTCATCTGCGTTACTACTGTTTTCATGCATTTATGTGGGTAATATCGTCAATCATTTTCTTATATCTCATAGTCTAGCACTATGTTTGAAGGTCTCATTGAGATCTATTCTGATTCTTATTGATAAATTTTTTAAATGTTGATTCTAACTGTGCTTTGCATGTAATTATCTTTACAGTGTAAAAGAGACTATTGCAGACCAGCCAACCTGCCTTGTTGGGGGAAAACTAAGGGAGTGAGTATTTATACTGTCTGCTTTCTTTCAATTTTGAGTCGGTCTTCAGCATTTCTTTACTCATTTTTGTCGTTTTACCCGTGTTTGAAATTGTTATTGCTTGCACATTGCTTGTGCAGATGTACAAACATCTTTATTTGTTTCCTGAATTTTCTCGTGTGTTTCCGTGTAAGGTATCAAATGAATGGACTTAGATGGCTGGTTTCTCTTTATAATAACCATTTGAATGGCATACTAGCGGATGAAATGGGCTTGGGAAAAACAGTTCAGGTGTGACACTATTCTTGATTGTATGAAGTTATAGCCCTGCAGACCTTTCTGGCCCTTTCTTCTCATTCTTTTTTTGTTAGAAAACAAATTTTAATATGCATAAAATCCACTTGACAGGTCATATCTCTTATTTGCTACCTAATGGAAACTAAGAATGACAGAGGACCTTTTCTAGTGGTTGTCCCATCCTCTGTTCTACCTGGATGGGAGTCTGAGATCAATTTATGGGCTCCTAATATACACAAAATTGTTTATTGTGGCCCCCCTGAAGAACGCCGAAGGCTATTCAAGTAAGTTTTGTCAATATGATCCCTCGTTGTTTCTACACTCCCTGCTTAGCTTCAGCTGTTTATTTGCACTTTTTAACTGCAGGGAACACATTGTTCATCAGAAATTTAATGTTCTTCTGACAACATATGAATATTTGATGAACAAGCATGATCGACCAAAACTGAGCAAGATACATTGGCATTATGTTATTATTGATGAAGGTCATCGCATTAAGAATGCTTCATGCAAATTAAATGCTGATTTAAAACATTATCGCAGCCATCACAGATTACTTTTGACTGGAACTCCCCTGCAGGTCTCTTGTTTGCTAATTCCCTAAGTTCTACTTAGATTTTCACGTTCACCACTCATGTAATTTATTTGGCGTTTTCTAAAAAATATTTTCTATTCTTGGTTGCTCATGCAGAATAATCTTGAAGAACTATGGGCATTGCTTAATTTCTTGTTGCCAAACATCTTTAATTCATCTGAAGATTTTTCTCAATGGTTCAATAAACCATTTGAGGGTAATGGTGACAATTCCGCTGATGAAGTAAGTCTTGCAATTACTTCTGATATTCCATTACTCCTTACATTTGATCTCATCTTTTATATCCATCATTAATAGGCTTTACTATCTGAAGAGGAGAATCTTTTGATAATAAATCGCCTTCACCAAGTTCTGCGACCATTTGTTCTTCGAAGATTGAAACACAAGGTACTACTGCCGGTTGTTTCTTTATAGGGGTGAAAGTAAACTCTTGTTTAATCATACCTGATATTTACCATATATGCTCATGTACTTGTTGCACATAGCAACTATTCTGAACAGGAAATACTTACTGATGGTTGTATTAGGCATTCATTTTGAGATGTTAATTCAAATTTATAATGTTAAAATCAAATTTTTATGTTGAGGGTCAAGGATGAGTTGAAGACAGATAGCCTTTATCTTGTTTGAGTAGTGAATGGTAGTTCAGAAGCCTGTCAGTTTCAACACCTGCTGGCCTATTGGACTCTTTTGCAGTCGTAGCTGGTTGCCTGGTTCTAAAGCAGATAAATATTTTGTTATCTATTGCTTCCTTCTTCCTTCTTCATTTCTTTCTTTCACTTAGAAAAAGAGAAGAGGCACATATAGATTACTGTATGTGTTGAATTATCCGTTACTTCTTTGAACACCATTTATTTAGCCACCATAATTGTAGCAACTTCATGAAAGTACCTTGTGATATTATATTGTCAAAGTTTGTTGCGTATCATGAGTATCTTGTGACCTTATATGACCTGGCCAGGTGGAGAATGAATTACCTGAAAAGATCGAAAGACTTATTAGATGTGAAGCATCTGCATATCAGAAGTTACTGATGAAGAGAGTTGAGGACAATCTTGGTGCCATTGGAACTTCAAAGGTTTTCTCACACTATTTTTATGATCTTCTTCATCATATATGAATTTTCCATACACATGGTGTTGTCTGATCAGTTACGCTCCTATTTGTACGCATGATAGATATATGTAGTTTTGCACGTAGACACTTATATAATCAGCCAGCTTGCAACAATGGTCAATATGCGTGCAGAGTTCAAGTATATATAGCATGCCCTTGTGAAATATGGATGCTATATCCGCATTTAAAGATTTTAATAGGGAACTGTACATAATGTGTATGCAATGATAATTTCAGTTTTTTGTTTCCTTGACCTTGCAACTTTGTCAGGCTCGCTCTGTGCACAACTCTGTGATGGAGCTACGTAATATATGCAACCACCCATATCTTAGTCAACTCCATGTGGAGGAGGTACTCCCCCCTTTCTCTCTCTTTCTCTCTCTATATATATGACTAGATATATATGCCCAATGAGTAAGTTGAGTTTTGAGGTCCCCCCCACCCAACAACACACCTACATAATTCTGTTGGCGTTGAATTTTTGTTTCTTGAACAAGATAGTTTTAATACATTTGATGGTTTATATTTACATTACTTAATGGATGCATTTAATGTGCTTTAACTCGCTGAAATCCTGGTCTTGGTTAGGTTCATGATCTGATTCCAAAGCATTATCTTCCCAGCGTTATCAGACTTTGTGGCAAGCTTGAGATACTGGATCGTTTATTGCCCAAACTGAAGGCAACTGATCACCGAGTAAGTTTGTGTTGCTATGTTTATGGGTATAAATATCTAATTGTCTTTTGTTTTCTTCAAAGTTCGAAACTTGTTTTGTGCAACTTATAATAAAAGTCAAGTATTTTGTTGTTGCTGGTACTAATATGTAGCATGAAGCATTTGCTGCTGCATTTCTTATTTGTTGTATTTGATAATATTTTCTATTGTAAACGGTTGCCTCTTCATATATGCATATTCGTCTTCCGAATGGTTGGGTGCTTTGTTTCTGGGCTTTATATGGTTTTATTTTGTCTTATCTTTACCTCTTCCGCAAATTCTTATTGTTGGTGCAGTCTCCTAGTAGATGATCACTTGCCCTGCTGCTGATCTAATACTTTAAATTAAAAACTAATTCTTTTGATTGTAACTAATGATATTGTTCATTGCTGATACTTTTTGTATCAGTTATTCTACTGAAAGGGAAAACTAATGCCTTTTATTATAAATTATAATATTTTTTCAATACATGTTCTCGAGAATATAATTTTTATCCTTGGGTATTGTCCTATACGCTTTTCTCTCTGTTTTTGGTTTTCTTACATTGTAACTTATTTCCACGTGCTTATGCATGTATATATCCTGTAGCTCACTTTTTCCATTTAATTTGCACTCTGCTTGAAGCCTTGTCTTCTGGTTTTTGTTTCTCTTTTCCCTATCTTTTCTTTTGGTGCTTAGTTTCTTGCTATTGCTTCGATATTTATTTGGATTTTGGATCTTGAATCTTTTTTGTCATTTGTACCTTTTGACGCCTCAGGCAGTCTACACAAGTTTAAGTAATTTATAATTCAGTATTTGTGTATTATCATAATCAGTTTGCTCTCTTATTTTAATGTGCTTGTGCATGTTTGTATGTGTGCGTATCTGAATTAGGTGGTTTGATTTATTGGGACTATAAATCCAGTGTTTTCAAAGGTGATTAAGGAGTTATGTATTACTGAAAGATAATAACTTCAAACGCTGGTTCTTGATTGACGTTTGATACCAAGTCTTGTAGCTTACTTTCTTTATTTAATTTGCACTATTTTTGATGCATTGGCTTCTAGTGTGTGTTTCTCCCCCCCCCAAGTCCCTATTTTTCTTACTTCTTTTATTACTTTTGCATCATGTGGGTGGGTGTATGGGGGATAGGTAACTTAAGATATACCGAATTGTATTTAAGATTGTGTGAGCTGTAAGTTGCATTTTATTGTTCCTTGATCATCAGGCATCTTTGGGTGTTGCAGGTTCTTCTTTTCTCGACAATGACTAGACTACTTGATGTTATGGAGGATTATCTTTGCTGGAAAAAGTATAGATACCTCCGATTGGATGGACATACATCTGGTGGTGATCGAGGAGCCCTGATTGAGAAGTTCAATCATCCCGATTCTCCATATTTTATATTTTTACTCAGGTACGTACAGTCCTAAGGATTTTATTTGTGTTCTCTTGCATTTGTACTTAGGTTCCTGTAGAGATGGGACACCCCAAATATGCTGATTGAGATGGCTGCGCAAGGAACTTTTTGCATTGATGTCGACGAGTATTTCATGTCATGTAATACATGAGTTCTTATTTCTGCAAAATAATAGAGAACTTTTTAATGTAACCACATTGTTGTTTGTGGACAAGGGAGATAAGTTCAGATTTAAATTGATAATGAACAGTAT
Source organism: Lavandula angustifolia (assembly GCA_028984105.1). Taxonomy (NCBI): domain Eukaryota; kingdom Viridiplantae; phylum Streptophyta; class Magnoliopsida; order Lamiales; family Lamiaceae; genus Lavandula; species Lavandula angustifolia. Next base: position 4,643,363 of record CM054825.1, on the reverse strand, counting down.
TTATTGAAGAAAGGGAAACTTATAAATACTTTAGAAGAATAATGATAAATATTTTTGTTTAATAAACATTTCCTTTTGCCAAATTAAGATACAAATTTAACAGGTTGAGAACCCAACATAAAATGAAAAATATGGAGTAACTTTTTAACTAAAATTAACCTTTTTAGGTTAAAGCACCACAAACCACCAACAGGAAAATGTTACTAATTCTGGAAAGATTGTGCTTTTATGTTCAAGGGTATATATGGAGATCATTTTTGTGAAATATGCTTAATAATTGCTAATTTGTAGTGGCTAATGGCTATTGGCTGAAATCTTGCTAGTAGCTTTGTTCCCTTGAATAAAGCAACGAGTGTCGAGTGATGACAGATTGAAATAGAATGAGACATTCTGTGATGAGTCACTATACAGCTTGTTAAGTTTTCCTTCCATTTTTTAAAGGAAAGGTGGCTACTGCAAGTCTGCAATTATACGTTAATAAATCGATCAAGAGAGATAGCTATTCTAGTCTAAGCCACCTGAAAATTACTGAAAAAATCGTTTATTTCTATAAGCTACCTTTCTTATGTAGTATTATCCTCTTTTTGCACTGATCAATTACAATATGCACCTAGTATCCGAGCTGGAGGTGTTGGTGTAAATCTTCAAGCTGCTGACACAGTGATTATCTTTGATACTGACTGGAATCCCCAGGTTATACCTATATGCCTTTCTCTCAGTAATGACGCATTTTAGTTGAAATAAAATCTCATCTAAAATGTTTGTGTTCATTCAGGTTGATTTGCAAGCGCAGGCCAGGGCTCATAGGATTGGGCAAAAGAAAGATGTTCTTGTTATTCGTTTGGAAACTGTAAATACTTCAATCCCTGAACTTGACCAACTTTTTGGTGCTTTCTTCTGTTAACTTATTATAGAATGTCTTACTTATATAATTTCTTATTATTGAACTTCCAATCTTTAATAACAATGTATCCAACTTCATAAAAATCCAAAGATTATTGAAGATTGAATTGCAATCTTAATGCTCAATGTATTAATGATTTTAACATACTAAAGATTATTTGATAATGATAGCTGAAATATGGAAATAGTAGTTACATGTGTTGAGCTAATACGATCAGCAATTTTGGACAATATGTTGCTGATTATCATTCATTTGATGATGGTGTCCTTTTTGTTTCTCAGTTTGTCTTGTTGACTCTTTGCCCTCTGATCACGGCTGTAGCTGTCCTTTTATTCTTTCACTACATGCTTTTAATGTTATCCATAGAGTCCTAGCTTGCCTATTATGTACTTTATGGCTTATTTTATGTTTGTAACATGATGAAAGCAATGTCATTTTGCTCTTAACATTCTTATGCTGCTTTTCCTGATACAGTGTAACTCTTTCTAAATAGTCGCGTCTTCCATCTGTAGTAATGCCAACAATAAGCATGGTAGCCAGAAGTAATTGTATTTAACTGGAAATGTATGGTGGCCCTTAGATCCTAACTATATTATAACAATCTTACATGGCATAGTCAGAGGTTATGATTCTTTGTTGCAATGCACGTGACATGTTTATTAATATGTATCAGCTTTTGTTAGAACTTGTATCTTAGGTAGTTGACTGTTTTTCCTGTGTTTCTTCAATCTCAATTAGGTCCAAACTGTGGAGGAGCAAGTTAGAGCTTCAGCTGAGCACAAACTTGGGGTTGCTAATCAGAGTATAACTGCTGGATTTTTTGACAATAATACAAGGTATTATGTAATGTCTGGTAAACCAAATGACACTGGTTTGGCACTACCATTTGTTAATTGTTGATTATAACCTGGTCAATATCATTTAGTGCGGAGGATCGAAGAGAATACTTAGAGTCTCTCCTGCGGGAGTGCAAGAAAGAGGAAGCTGCACCTGTTATGGATGATGACTCCCTTAATTACATTATAGCTCGCAGGTATAAGTTTTTTGCCTAGTGATGGCTAGACATACCAGTTTACTTGCCTAAAACCTGACTCACTCGACTAGGAACTGGGACTGGTAATGAAAACGATGGTAGCCATAGCATATATTAATAATGTGGTTGCCTAACTTTACTATGCTAACATAAATTTGCAAATTTACCATATAATAAAATGGTAGTAATAATCTAATCAATTGTTAACCGTCTTATCCTCGCAAATTCTACTTCAACTTTTTCATGCATTATATTGTAGCAACTGTATCAATTCAAACATCCTCAAGTTGACTGGACCGTCTTGAGACATATTGGAACATAGCATGCTTGGAACTTGACGTTGTCTGCTTTCTATTGTGCAAACGTTTGTTTGGCTAGTGATCTATTTTGTTTCATCTCATGTCATATCAACTGCTAAATTTTTGGTGGAAAAAGTTTTTATTATGCTTGGAGATCATAGGAGCTTCCAAGGACTTGGTGCATTTCCTTTCCTGTTTCTTCTCCGACTGTACCTCAGGGTAAAAGGTGCAAAACTGGTCGAATAGAATTTATTTTTCATAGGAATTTGTAGAAATTTGACTATTATGGGGGTGTTTGAAAATGCTTATCATAAACACTTTATATAGCTTTTGCTTAAACTTGAAAATAATTTCTTTTAAGCAAAAGCAGGTAGTTTTTGGTATCAATAATAAAAAGTAGATATATTTGGTAGTTTTGGAAATTATGGTGTTTTAAGCACCAAAAGCATCTCAATAGATGTTTAAAAAAAACTGACTAATTAAGCAGTTTAGGTTCTTTAATTTTAGAGAAGCTGCTGCAGTAAACAGATTTTCCAAACACAAAAAAAAGCCTATGCTGTCAATAAGCAGATAAGTGCTTAAATAAGCATTTTCAAACACCGCCTATCTAAGAGATCCTGGGGTGTTTGATATATGTTTTGAAGTGCATGGGGGTATAGAGCAACTTTCAGCTGCCTCACTTAGGTGTAGAATAACAATACCCCCATTTCAGATATGGAAGTGGTTGGCCAAGGAATCATTCTTCCTTCCTAATGTTTCTTCTACAAGCACCCTCTTAGCAGCTAAGTAATAAATGCATAGAAATGCTTCGCAACTCAATGAGTCTTTTCTATATCTCTTTGAAGACTAAATTGTGATTTACTACATGTTTAATTGAATTGTTTCATGCCTTAGTCTTCAGCTCTAGGTACACAACCTGGGAGTTGGCCATCAAATCTCCCTATCTCTTGTTTTTTTTTCTTTTCTTAGTTTTCCTTTATTTGTTCTTTTAGTTACTGTCTAATTGTTATATAATGCCACTTCTGTTCAGTGAATCAGAAATCGATGTCTTTGAGTCAGTTGACAAACAGAGGCGCACTGATGAAATGGTATGTTCAACTCCTGGAACTGTTGTGCTGTAGCTCTAGTGATTTGTATTGGGAACGGATTATTTCTTAAGAAATTTATATAATAATAATAATAATAATAATAATAATAATAATAAATAATAATAATAATAATAATAATAATAATAATAATAATAATAATAATAATAATAATAATAATAATAGTAATAATAATATATTTTGCAGGTTGTGTGGCAAGGTTTATGTGGTGTGAAAGGGTTGGATAAAAGCAAGCATATACCTCCTTTACCGTCTCGCCTCTTAACAGATGATGACTTAAAATCATTTTATGAAGTGATGAAGATTTCTGATGCACCAGCTTCCAGTATATTACCTGATCCTGGTCTGAAGAGGAAAAGTGGTTACCTCGGAGGCCTAGATACGCAACAATATGGAAGAGGCAAACGTGCTAGAGAGGTCTGTTTATATGAATTTTATCCATCTCATAAACATTTGTCCTTGCTGTGTGTACAGTCATTATTTTGTTGTTTGGCAACTATGCAATATTGTCTGATCCGAGAGCACATTATCAAGTCTTATATTTTGGTGGTTTGCTTCTGTAGGTGCGCTCGTATGAAGAGCAATGGACTGAAGAAGAATTTGAAAAACTGTGTCAAGCTGATTCTCCAGAATCTCCCACAATCAAGGAAGAAGGTACTAGAAAAACACTGGCGATCACTTCAAACAGTACAGTCGAACCCATGGGTGATATGCAGGCACCAGCAGTCCCTCAACTCCCTCAGCTTCCAACTGTAGAGCCTCTGATGTTGCAAAATAAAGAAGGTACACCACCATCCAAAAGAGGACGTGGCAGGCCAAAAAGAGTGGTTGAAGTCACCTCATCAGTTCCTTCACCATTACAACCTGAAAAGGCAGAAGAAGTAACTAAGCTTGAACCAACAGATGTAGAACTTGGTCCTGATTCTTTGGCATGCACTACTCATGATGGAAGTCTCACTGGGAGCGATAAAGAGTTGAAGTTACCTGCTACTCCCAACTCTGGACCACCTATTCCTCCTTCTGTCATCCCTGCTTCTGTAGCTGTGTCCCCCTCATCATCTGGGCGAGGTAGAGGACGAGGTCGAAAATCTCAGATAGTTGGAGAAGCTCCTGCTCCCAGACGCCGAGGCAAAAGACAGACTTCAGCATTGCAAACTGTTCAAGTAACTTCCTTGCTGCCTGTGACTGACAATCTGCCCATAGGCATACAAGAAGAACTTTCCCCCGGCTCTGCTACGACCACCAACTCTGTATCTGTCACTAGCGATGCAAAAGTAGTGGAAACTGATCTGAATTCAGCTTCACCTGCTGCATTGCTTCCATCAGCTTCAGTTCCGAGCAATGATGATGTGGGGCCCCAGTTAGGTGATAAACCTGGCTCGTCAATGGCTTCTGATAATTCTTTCTCTGGTTCGGTGCCTGTTGCTACTGTAAATCAGGCAGATGCTGGCACTGTGCCCACTTTGAATCCTCAGGCTACCCCTCCCTCAGTTTCTGGTGTAGCCGTTACACAACCTACTATCCCTTCCCTGTCTATAACAACCCAAGGTAGAGGCAGAGGGCGGGGGCGGGGGCGGGGGCGAGGGCAGAATGCTCAAAGTCGGGAAGAGGCACCACAACGTAGGCGAAGGAGGCAGGAACCTGTGGTGTCCATTGTTTCTGGTTCATTAACTAGTCAGGACTTGGTGTCAACTGAACCTCAACCGAAAAGAACTCGGGCTTCTGTTGGACGGAATGACACCGTAAGAGTTGAGAGGGGTCAGGAGGTGTCAAATGCAAGTAAATATGCTGGACAAGGTATTCAATCTCAGTCTATGGAACTCTGTATTAGCTTGAAACAATTGATAAAATTTACATATATAAATAGTAACTAGACCTAGCAATTTGTCCAGTTTAGCATATCAGAAGTTTGAGCCTAAGTGGAAGTGGATAGGGAAAGTGGGGAGGGGAAGGAGGATGATTAAGTTTACCTTGGGGTAGTTATGCTCTTACCCATGGGTGATTAAATATAATAGGTATTGTTCCACTTGATGGACCAGTTTGCATCCTATGAGCAGAAGCATACTAGGTATTTTAGTCCTGACACTTTATAGTCTAACTACTAGACTGCCCACATAAAGATTTTAATAACAACCCCAGATCCGCACAGCACACAGTCCATAGTTCGGCTGCCTTTTTATAGTTACCTGATCGATTTTACTTCATTTGATTCCATTTAGCTTGCATCCGGTAAGAAACTGTTAAGTTTTGGTTGAAATGGCCAGTCATCTATTCTAATAGTGGAATTGAGTTGAGATCTCTTCTAGGTCCTCTTAGGTTCCTCGGTATTATTCTTGTTTAGAGAGATTGCGCCGAGGTTATATTTTTACTTAAATTGAATTCATTGTGAAATTGGAAACATCAATTAAGCATTGGTGTAATATAAGACATTCAGTTTTTTCCTTAAATTGTACATAATGTGAAATTGTGAAGAGCTAAATTAAGAATGTGCTAAAATACCTGCATTTTATGAAGGAAATAACAAAGGTGGTCAGATTTATGTAAAGACTAAAAGTTCCTTTTTTTTTTTTGGTATCGACAAATATTATCCCCATTTTAGTGATTGTATTAATATATTAAAAGTGATATTACTGTCATAATTAATACTAGCACACACTATTGTCAAATGAGTGTTCGGTTTCAGCAAATACAATCTATAGGTAAAGACCTTACAAGCTCTCAATTTGTGGTGTTGTTTCTATTTCCTCCAAAAGAGATGTCTGAAGTTAAAGCACTTTGAGACCTTAAAAGCATGAAAGTAAATTGCATATTATATAGATTTTTATTTGTATTAAAATAAAAGATTTTTATGTTTATTCATTTATATCTTTAGTTTTTACTTAATCAATATATCTCATAACTGCTCTATGCGTTTAAATTAATTAATTTACATATTTATTGTAGTGTTCATATTTGTAAATAATGATAATGTTCATAATCTGATTAGGATTAAATTTTTATGTGTCGTATGTATTTGTTACGCACGGCAGTTGCATAGATAAGGCTACAGTTGAACCAAGTAGCTGGAGATCTATTCCAGTATTGACTTGAAAAAGATGTTTCTTTGAGATTGCTTAGTTAGCTGAGCATGATTTACCTGTTGCTTTAACTCAAAATTATTTGTATTTTCTAAAAAGACTCTATGCAGTTAAAAGCAAGCAATAGCCGACCCTCTTTGACCTTTTTCATCTGATTAAGTAATAGCAGAAACAGAAGTCCGCATGCAAATACACTAAAATTGCTGTATGTGCAAGCAGAAGCTCAGATGCACATACAGGTTATGATCATTGTTCTCTAATTGAATTTTTTGATTCTTTTTTGGAAAGATAATGTTTGTTCTCATTCATAGTCATGTAGGTGATTACTTTCTTGCAAGAGAAGTCTAAACATTACTGGTGCAGCATGTGATAATATGAATTCTAATTGCAATGTTATTTTATAAAACATCTGACTCTATTTTACAGAATAATTGTTGCACACTTCCTCTAAAGCTTTACCAATTTACTATATCTAATGAAGAATGTATATATTTAAGTAATGTAAATCCTACATACCCATTGCAGGCACCTCCTACGCTATGTCTTCATGATGAGGGTGACATTATTCCCTTGATATATGATTATATATTCTATCCTATGTGGTTTCTAATTTTTGATTTCCAATGTTGGTTTCCTTTATTGAATTTATAGAGCTTACAGCTTAAATATTTCGGGCACTAGCAATAGATATTCTTTTTCCCTGATTGTATATCACTCTATCTCCTGGCCTACTGTTGAATTTCCCACATTCTCCAGTTGGCTGATGCATAAATTTTGATGTATAAAATCTTTTTGCAGACTCTGCTGTAGATGCAGAAATTGGTACAGGCAAGGTACAAGTTCCTCCTAAGGAACAAGATATAAATGAAAAACCGAACAGAGATCAGGGAGATGAAGTCCTTACATCAAAATCTAACCTATCAGATAATTTACCATCAATTTCAACATCAGCTCCTGCAGCTAGAGCGTCGAGTTCTCTGGTTACCAACCCTGCTGGGAAAGGTGAAGTATCTTACAATAATGCCAAACTTGATAGTAAGGAGCCCTTTGTGGATGGTTCTGTTGATTCAGTATCTGTGCTGTCACAAACTGCTATAAACTGTGGAACATCTGAAGATTCCCAATCATTAGAAGCAACAAATATCAGCTGTTCTGTGGTGGAAAAAGATCAAGGCTTCAACAGTGGTGGTGTTGAGGCTGCTACTGCAACATTTGGATCACTGCCTCTTGGTGATGAGATTAACAAGTTTGATCATACATGTAAAAACAAAGATGATGGAATATTTGATTCTACTGAAAGACCAAATTCGAATGAGTTTCCTCCATCAGATAATTTATCAAAGGATGCAACTGAAGATGATCCCTTAATTCCAGTTTCTGAGTTATCTGATCGTAGAGATGATCCGATAGCGTCTAAAGATACCCAGTCTTCGCCTGAATGTGTCACCAACTCCATTGTGACTAGCAAATGCGAACTCGTGCAAAGTGCTAACATTCAGGTTGATTCTGCTGGTGCACCATCTTCTTTGCCCGGTGAGATTGGTAATTATGGATCTCCTTCTGGAAATGAAGATGATGAAATTATTGACTCTTCGAGAAGCTCTAATCTGAATGGACCCTTGGTATCAGTCAAATTATGCGAAGGACAAACATCAAATTCAATTTCTGGGATAACGGAAAGCACTGAAGATGAAAGTGGAAAAGTAGAAGAGAATAAACAAGAAAGCAACATTTCTGTTGCAATACCGGTATCTACTGATTTTCATGTAGATTGTTCTGCCACCGTCACTAGTACCATTTTTGTTCCTGTCAGAACCACCATGGAAGAAGTCAGCACTGAACCAGATTCACTGTCACCTGCTGCTATAGCATCCTCAGCTTTGAGCCCGAGCAATGTTGTGGAGTCAGAACAAGGAGTTGTAGTAAGCTCTTTAATGGCTTCGGTTCACGGTTCTAATTTGATGGCTGTAACAAGTTCTGATCAACTAGGTCCTGACATTTTTCCCACGTCAACTGTCGAAGCTACTGAGAAAGATATTGTGAATCCTTCTGCTGGTGAAGTACCCAAAGGTATGTTCTCTTTTCTTGGAGAACATAATTGATTTATGGCACGTGCCATTGAGTTCCTTTACCTTTTGGGATGAATTATCATAACTATGAGCAAAGCACTGCATGAATTTATATGGTTATTCTTGTTCAACACGATACACTTGAAAATTTGTTGAATCAACATTTTACAAGCTTGAGGTTGGGGGAGTGAAATTATAGGGGCTAGAGGGGGATGACAAGATTACACGAGAAGGCAAAGTTGGTGTCAAGTACCTTCCCACTTTGATATCAGCAAATCTGCATGGACATTCTTTCACTTGCAAACCAGCTTTGATCCTAGGAGTTATGTTGGCCTTGTATAGCCAATCTACTAAATAAGACATAATCAGATGTCGTACAACCCTTAATCTACACATTATATCAATCCCACATTTGGCTAGTCTACACATTATAGCAATCCCACATTTAGCGAATGCTATCTTCTCTTTTAATGTTTATAAATAATCCCTTTGTACTCTGTGTCTATCATTTCGATTAGGACTGAATTCTGTGTTTGCTATGCCTTTTTCATTGTGTCAATAATTACTTTTACGGCAGAGATGCTTCCCCACCCTTGAGGTAATGATTCCTGTGGTACGACCTTCATCACAGTGATGTTATCCATAAATCAGATAATTTATTCAGTTGGATTTCACTTGTGGATATTTGAATAAAAATATACGCCATGCTATAAGTATTCTCATTTTAAGTTCTTTTCTTTCTAAGAGGTGGAATACTATTGCATTTTGTTGATACTATCTTGCTAACTTCTTATCGAATAGCAATACCTTACTTGATTGTTTACGACCCAAATTGTTACTATTATAAATTTTGGAAAGGATTTCATGTTGAGTGTCTTTCTGTGTGTATTTTAAATAATTCCAATTTTGTATGATTGCACTCTGGCATGAATATAATCAACTTTCAACTTTTAAATTCCTGAGATTAATCTTGGTGGGTGAACTACATTCAATCTTTGACATCATAGAATTATTCTGGCACACTTTTAAGTTTGCCTGAATATCACTTAGCATTCAAACTAAATTTTGTATCCCAAAATGCTGTCCATCTGAGTAGCATTTTCCTGTAGCATTTTCCTGGTGAATTATAAATCAGGTCTGTGTCTTCTCGCATATCTTTAACAACTCACCTAAGCCTGGATAAAGTTTTATATCTGACATGGATGCAGGCTTTGCCAAAGATGCAAGCAATGATGTGGAGAATCTAGAGGATCCACTTCAGGATAAAGAAACTAAGGAGAAAGAAGGCAATGGTGATAATGTTGAAGTCCTTGCATCAGAATATGTTGTTGCTAATAAATCGCCATCAGTTTCGACCTTAGATGCTGCAGTTGGAGACTTGAGTTCTATAGGTTTAAAGAGTGGTAATCTCACTGCAGGAGATTGTGAAGAATCTGATAGTAAAGACGAATCAGGTAATAAGGATCATTGTGGAGGTAATAGTGATGACAATCACAGAACAACTGAAGATTTCCAGCTAGAAAAGCATAGCAACTCTATTGAGTTGGAAAACAACCAAAGTTTGAATAGTTGTACAGTTGGAGCTGACGGAAAACTCACATCAACTCCACTTCCTGCTGTGAGTGACAAGTTTGATTCTCCCAACCAGAAGGAAGATGACAAAATAATTCTCAGTTCCAACAGTCCTAATATGCATGAATCTCTTGCTTCAGATAACTTATCAGAGAAAGCAACTGATGATGCTTCATTTGGACCTGTTCCTCAGTTTTCTGATAGCCAAAATGTTGGGGTAGTAACAGTCGGAGATACCCAGACTTTACCGAAAGATAGCAACCCTGTTGAGATGGTCAAAGAAGATTTAGCTATTGTCAATGTTCAGGCTGTACCAGTTCTGGGGTCACGGTCGTTACCTGATGCTTTATCTCCTTGCAGGAAGGGACTCGACAAAATTACCGAGTCCCCTGCAGAAACATATTCCATTTCTGTGATAACCGAAGACAACAAAAATATCATGGGTGAAAATGAAAACAACTGTACTCCTGCTGTGGATTCTGCAGTTCCTGCTGAGGAACATGAAACAGGAGACAGCAAAGAGGCAGCTTTGAATCCAGAGCCTGTCTTAACTTCTACTGTAAGGATGCCTGATGAGTCATTTCCAAATAATGTGGGTTCGAGTTTGAGGGAGATTGAGAATCTGGCTGTGACACAGACTGGAGATTTGGATATGAGGCAAAATGTTGGAAGAGAAGAATGTGGTTTCCATACATCAGTGGATGCTGCTGCCAATGCAGAGAATGATGATACAGTCAAAGTACAAGGTGAAAATGACCATGTTAAAGTACTTCCTGATGCAGCAGCTATGAGTTCCCTTGCTCCATTGCCTGATAGCAACGAATCTGATGATAATTTGATGCCTCTTGTTGTAGAGTCAGAAACTGCAGGTGACAGAAAAGAAGATGAGGAATTGGCTGAGGTCGAGTCTGTGAGTCCTACTTGTGAGAATAAAACAAAGGAAGAGGTTTCTACTTTGACTAGTGAAGTTTCTGGAGAGGAGGTAGTGAAGGACGAACATGTAAAGGACCTTGGTGGCGACGACAAGGATGATCTTGATCCTACCTTGGAAGGTTGATGAGTTGATGCTAATGCTTGGAAACTTCTATGTATAGCTGCTAATGACGCCACTTATAATTCCTTAAAAGTAATTATTAAATGTTTATTTATATAAGCCCATGAATCATCTTTCAACTGTTTCTTTTCAATTTTCTCAAGATGTTTTTACATGTATTTTTTGTATCCTTCATTCCTCCTATCTTTATGATTTAGTTGAAGTAGTTGCACATCACGTGCAATAACGAAAGAATTATTCTTTACAAATCTAATATTTGTGGATATGAATGATTGGCATGTCTAACTAGGCGTCAGTATTGTTTGATTAATCGCCCTTTTGACATACAAAAATGTTGACCACACTGTTTAAAATCGGTCTGATTAACCGAAAATAATATAATAAAATAATAATCAATAGTTATCGATACATTAAGGTATCGTTGCTGAGGTAGGATATTGATTGGTGTGATAGATTAACACAAGAATCAACACTACCTTTAGAGTGTTGAAAATGCAGTGGGATTAACACAAGAATCAACACTACCTTTAGAGTGTTGAAAATGCAGTGGAAATAAAATAACCGTACACAAAATAATTATTTTTTCACAAGTTACAGTAAATAACTTGCGAGGTAACAGGATATACATGATCTTATTCTACCCGTAGACCTAAATATTTGTGACACACTAAACACAAGACACCAACGCTAGAACAATCATTATACATCAATATGTCGGGATTAACTTCCACTCACTAACTAGACTAAACTTATAACAAATGTGACGCTCTAAGTTTGTGGAACACCCTTGGGAAAACGATACTCTTGCCAAGCAAATTAACTCAAACGAGTTCAAGTTCCTCAATTGTTGAATATTATTATTCATAGGGTATCCTGGTTTGTAGACTACGCTCCAAGCAACACGATCCAACCCACTAAGCTCGTTGCCACGAACTTATGTAGTTACGAGAACTTGATGGTTTATTTGGTTGATTCTTGTTCCCCACTTCCCTCAACTACACACGTCCACTTTAGCACTTTAATTTCCACTTCTAGTACACGTGCAGATAAGCTGGAAAACCAAAAAACTTCTTCCCACGAATTCAGCAAATCATAGTAACCGCTTTCCTCAAATCACACCAACCGCTTCCTGAAATAATTCGCGTTTTATTCTCGATCATAAATCCGTTATTTATTCATGTTTTAGATTTAGAACAAAGACATATGAATTAAATAATGATAGACAATAAAGTAATAAAGCTTCAAGTAGAAAAATTAAAAATAAATAATTGTGAATCTATTAAGTCGTGTTTGGAATAATTTTTATAAGCAATTTTAAGTTCTTATGCTTCAAGTTGTTTAAAAGTTTTTGTAAGCAAAGTTAGTGTTTGCAATATTAGAAGAAGAAATAAAAAACAGCTTAATTTTTGAAAAAAAAGTATTCCAAATACTCTCAGTAGCTGTTTTTCACTTTTTTTTAATATTTTTAAAAAGCACCTCCTGACCTACTTATAGGTTTCTGTTTATTCTGGCTTATTTTAATCTTAAAAAAAAAGAGAATCCTACATTCCAAAGTTCCAAACATTAAAAAGTGCTTCTGCGGTGAAAGAGCCCAAAATCTGCTTATTTAAGTTGTTCCAAACACTACCTAAGTATACTTCACAAACACTCCCTTCGTCCTATAGAATGTACTCCTTCCTTCTCATTCAGACTGTCATCTAGGGTTTCAACATTGAGTTTAAGAAACTTGACTTTTATGTGTAAATGATGAAGGCTAACATGAATTTTTGTTATTTGTAGTGTTATTTTATTTCCTTTTATGGAAAGGAAACAGTATGGGTGGGACAATCTGATATAGTATACAAGACGGTATGAATGAAACAAAGTATCTCGCCTTCCCTATCGGGGTGTCCCATGGAATGTGCCCCGTTTCCACTTTCGGTAAGTTTTTAACTAACATTCATTGGTGAAGATCCCCAAACCACACAAGTAACACTTCGTCTTAAACTTTGCGCCCAAAAGAAATAAAATACATTCTATGGGGCGGAGGGAGTATAACGTACTCTCTCTGTCCCGTTGATCTTACCCTTTTTCTTTTCGATATGATTAGTAATAATAATTGTTAGTTGTGTATAAACTTGTAGGTCCACAAGATTAATGTTCATTTTATTATCTTTCCTCTCTCCATAACAAATAATAGCCACGTTGTTTTACCATTTTTGAATGAGGACAAGAGTAATTAGATACCCAAATAAGAAAGGATGACAAGATCAATGGGCGGTTGGAATAATATTTATATATAATTGATTGAGTTTAAAAATATCACTTTAAAAAAATATAATTCTCAAAATACTACTCCAAAATTAATAATTTCTTGCAATTATTTCTCAATCTACTATCACTTTATCCAAATAAATCCATATGAAAAAAAATATATATTCTATCTTCTATCTTTTCTAATAATAACAAATAAGAAAGAGAATATCTACTTTCGTATATACTTAGTGGGTGTTTGGAATAGCTTTTTGTAAGCTGCTTCAGCTTTAAGCTGGTGTGGGAGTGTTTGGGAGTCCCAGCTTAAAGCTGAGATTCTCTAAAATGGGGTCGAAAATAGAGAATCTACAGAAGCTGCTCCACCCCAGCTTCTAACTTTTAGCTTATAACTTATGTATTTTTCGGACGAAATTACCCTTACTAATTTTATCTAATTCTAAAAATAACCATTAAACACAAGTTAATTAAGATGTAACCATAGGAATTAATACAAAATCAACACGTAACCATAGGAATTAATAGAAAACAATTAGGAACTAAGTGAATTTTTAGTGACCCATTAAATACAAGTTAATTTAATTTTATCAAGAAAAAATGGGTTTACTTAATTTACACTAAATGCTGCATAGAAACTCAGCAATTAAAGTTCGCGGGATCACATGAATTCCCATTTCCCCACCGGAAATGCAGACTACCGCCAGAATTGTTTCTACCATACTAATACTAACTATATTTATTATGATACAATTTTATAATATACATAATATTTAGATTAATTTAGTATTTTATAATATTAGATTGAAATTGTAAGCAAAAAATAAATATTGAATAACAATTATTTCTAAATTTTATTATTTATTATAAATATTAATTAGTAACACTAAGGACAAAACATACATTTATTTTAAAAAGTAACAATAAACTACTTCTATCAGCAGTATTTCCAAACACTATTTTCTCAACTTTCAGCACTTAAGCACTTATTTCCAAACACTAACTGATTTTCAAAAAAGCTGCTTTCAGCAGCTTTCAGCACTTATCAATAAGCTTCAGCTACTCCAAACACCCCCTTAGTAGCCAAATATGAGCCCAAATCATATTTTTGGTATAACTTAACCATTATGGACTTATAGTATATGAAGAAATATTATAATTAATTTTTATATTTAAGAAACACACAACTAATTCTTAATTTAAATAATCAATAATACGATACACAAAATCCAAAATGTTCTAAAACCGACGGTCCTCGGTATTTTTTGAGATATAAACCAAAATCAAATATGTACACTGGTTTTCAAAAATTAGAAAGGAAAAAAAATTAAATCGAACGGTTCAATTAATCAAATATTCCCTTCGTCCTAATTATCTTGACCACTTTAGTTGTGGCACGATTTTTAAAGAGAGTTAGTTATGTATAGAGTAGTGTAAAGTTGTGATTTCTAAAAAAAAAAAGGTTTTAAGTGTAATCATTTTCTAAAAAAATTTGGACAATATACGTTTAATGGCCTAAAATGAAAAATTGGATAAAATATTTGGGACGGATGAAGTATTTAATAGTACGTTATTAGTATGGTTAGTCAACGGTTCAATTTTTCAGAATTTCCCCCTCCACTCCTATGTTTGACATTTGTGGTGAAATAAAGAACAAAAAAAACTGTTATTATCTCTTAAATACACGAACTTTGTTTAAGTTCTCGTTTTATGCATGAACTTTAAATTCGTGCATAAATACATTTACTTCTATTTTTTTTTTTCAAATTGCATACGTTGAATTTTCTGGCGAAACCGATTATGACGTTGGCAACTTTCGGTCTGACGTCCAGTTAAGTCACAAACACTCAATTTTTTATTTCTTGTAAATACACGACGGACGATGTTTGTCAGCGTCAGCGGAGGGTTGTCGGCGTCGGCGGCGAATTGCGGTCGACATCAGCGGCAAAGACATGGGAGGGGTCGTTTTCGGCATGTAGAGAGAAGTGGTTTGAAACGTCGTTTTCGACTATGATACTGTTTAAAATAATTGAGGGTGCCGAAATGGTGCCGATGCCAATCGACACCCGCTATTTGTTGGGATTGGGCCCGAAATTAATTGGCCCATTATGATCATTATTAATTTAGCCCACAAGAATTAAATAATTCTTGGCCCATTTGATAAGTTGTTGACTTCACTTATTAAAAGAGAAGTAAGAGACGTGAGAGTCAGTAAGCAAACTTGAGACAGAAGAGAGGAAACGAGATAGAAGCAAAACAAAGGAAAAACAGAGAGAGGAGAAAGAGAGGAAGAGAGAAGAAGGGTTTGTGATTTTGCCATCCAATTCTTCTCCAATCGGTCTGAAATTTCAGAGGTTGATTCGTGGAAGCGAGCTCTTCGATTTGATCCGATTAGATTCTTGCAAATCTTCTCCGGAGCTTCCACAGGAAAGTTTACTTCTCCTCCACATTTTGTTCCTAAGAATTTGCAATTCTTAGAAGATTGTTGTTGTTTCTTTGGTGATATTGTTTGGTGATTCTCCTACTTGTGATAGGGAGAAAAACTGTGTAATTAGAATTACATAGTGGAGTTTTTCTGGACAAGAGTCCCGTGGTTTTTTCCCTTAATTTGAGGGGTTTTCCACGTAAAATTCTCGGTGTTAATTTACTTGATTTATTCCGCGTTAATTGCCCATATTTTCGGATTGTGTTAAAATACACTACATTGGTAGGGGGCAGTGGGTCCATGATTAAATTAACATCTGAGAATTATTCAATATGGAAGCTCATGATGGAGGATTTGCTTTACTGCAAAGATTTATACAATCCGGTGGAGGGTTTAAAATCTAAACCCAAAGAGACATCTGATGCGGATTGGACGAAGCTTGGGAGAAACACTATTGGTACAATACGCCAATGGGTTGACTTAAGTGTATTCCATCATGTAGCTAAGGAGACAGATCCAAGTATACTTTGGACAAAGCTTCAAGAACTTTATGAGAGAAAAAATGCACAAAACAAGACTTTTGTGATTAGATGATTGGTGAATCTGAAATACAAGGATGGGAATTCAGTAGCGGAGCACTTGAATATATTTCAAGATTTGGTGAATCAGCTTTCTACTATGGAGATTGTATTTGATGACGAAATACAAGCTTTATTTCTTTTGAGTTCTTTGCCGGATAGCTGGGAGACAATGGTGATTACTCGTAGTAATACAGCTCCTAATGGGAAGTTATCATTGAAGATTGTCAAAGAGAGCATGTTCAATGAAGAGACGAGAAGAAAGTAGAATGGAACGAGTTCTTCTCAAGTCTTAATGACAGAGAATCAAGAGAAAGGTAAAGACAGAGGTAGAAGCAAGAGTAGAGGGCCAAAATGGCATGGGAAACCAAAAATGAGATCCAAGTCAAGGGAAAGAATCAAGTGTTATCATTGTGGTGGAGCAAATCACATTAAAAGAAATTGCAGGCTACTGAAGAAAGAACAAAATGAGCAACATCAGAAAAGTTCAGATGATGCAAATTCATCCAACATTGTTACACACAAATGCCATGAAGAAGAGGATAAGATTGCAGTGAGTATTACTGATATATGTTGTCATGTGGAGGATGAGAATGTTGAATGGGTAGTAGATTCAGGAGCTTCTCATCACTTTAGTCCGAAGAGAGAGATCTTCACGAGCTATCGAGCTGGAGACTTTGGCCAGTTGTATATGGGAAACAAAAGTGTTGCTCCAGTTGTTGGAATTGGTGATGTAACTGTTGAAACTGATTTAGGATGCACACTGACGCTGAAGAATGTGAGACATATTCCAGAACTGCGCCACAACTTGATTGCAGTTAATGTCCTTGACAAAGAAAAGTATGAGAATAGATTCAAGGATGGAATATGGAAACTTCTTAAGGGTTCCATGTTGGTTTGCAAGGGGAAGCTTTGTTGCACTTTGTACAGGACAAAGCTCAAGATAAAACGAGATCAGTTAAATGTTACTGAAGATGATTCATCACCAAATTTGTGGCATAGGAGGCTGGGACACATAGGCGAGAAGGGATTGCAACACTTGGCCAAATAATCATTGATTCCCACGTTGCAAGGTAAATCACTCAATCCATGTGATTATTGTTTATTTGGTAAACAAAATAGAGTTTCTTTTCGTACACATTCTAAACGAAAGGAACAACTATTGGAACTAATACATTCTGATGTTTGTGGCCCGCTTGAGGTGGATTCCTTGGGCGGTAATAGGTATATTGTTACCTTTATTGATGATGCTTCGCACAAGACATGGGTTTACTTCCTCAAGAGCAAGGGGGAGGTATTTGAAAAGTTCAAGAAATTCCACGCCATGGTTGAGAGACAAACTGGAAAGCTATTGAAGTGTTTGCGCAGTGACAATGGCGGTGAGTACACATCAAATGAGTTCAGAGAATATTGTTCTCGGCATGGGATTAGACATGAGAGGACAGAGCCTGGCACTCCTCAACATAATGGTGTAGCTGAAAGAATGAACAAAACCATAATGGAGAAGGTAAGAAGTATGATGAGAATGACTAAGTTACCTAAGCCGTTTTGGGGAGAAGTCAGTATTGGATGCCCGCTACGTGATCAACCGATCTCCTTCAGCTTCTTTGGAGTATGACATTCCAGAAAGAGTTTGGAGTGGGAAGAAAGTCTCTTATTCCCATTTGAAAGTATTTGGATGCAAAGCATTCATGCATGTTCCAAAGGAGCAGAGGAGCAAACTAGATAGCAAAGCCACTCCATGTATCTTTGTTGGATATGGAGATGAAGAATATGGATACAGACTTTGGGATCCAAAGAAGAGGACAATTGTTCGTAGCAGAGATGTTGTATTCCATGAGCATGAGACCATGGAAGAACTGGAAAATAAAGAGAAGGATACGAAGATGCCCAGAAGCATTGTTGATTTGGCACCGCAACAAGTTCCTACTACCAGTACTGATGATAGTAGAGAAGAGACATATATTGATGATGAACAAGCTGAAAATGGTGAGCCAATTGTGAATGGTCAAGAACTAGGTGATGATGAACAAGAAGAACCACTACTAGATGACCAAGAAGGAAATGAAGATGAAACTACCACTTAGAAGATCCAACAGAGAGAGCAGACCATCAACAAGGTACCCTAGTTCCACTTATGTGTTGATTAGTGATGAGGGGGAGCCTGAAAACTTTGAAGAGGTGCAAACTCTCAAAGACAAAGATAGTTGGATTGATGCCATGCAGGATGAGATGGACTGTTTGGAAAAGAATGGTACTTATGAATTGGTCGAGTTGCCAAAAGGCAAGAGAGAGTACTACATAACAAATGGGTCTTCAAGCTGAAGAAAGATGGTGACAAGATAGTCAAATACAAAGCACGTCTAGTAGCAAAAGGGTTCAAACAGAAGAAAGGAATTGACTTCGAAGAGATCTTTTCACCTGTGGTAAAAATGAGCTCTATCAGAATTGTGCTGGGTTTAGCAGCTAATCTGAATCTAGAGATCGAACAACTTGATGTTCGAACTGCATTCTTGCATGGGGACTTAGATGATGAAATCTACATGAATCATCCTAAAGGGTTTGAGGTCGAAGGGAAAGAGAATTTGGTTTGCAAATTGAAGAAGAGTTTATATGTCCTGAAGCAAGCTTCAAGACAATGGTATATGAAGTTTGATTCTTTTATGACCAGCCAGAGTTATACAAGAACGAGTTCAGATCACTGTGTTTATGTGAAACATTTTCCCGGAGGTAAATTCATTATCTTGTTGTTATATGTTGACGATATGCTCATTGTGGGACAGGATATTGGTATGATTGGCCAGTTGAAGAAAGAATTGTCAAAAGTCTTTGACATGAAGGATTTAGGTCCAGCCAAGAAGATCTTGGGAATGGAGATTATTCGTGACAAGAAAGCTAAAAAGTTGTGGTTGTCACAGGAAAAGTATATTGAAAGAGTGCTTGAAAGGTTTGACATGAAAAACTGTAAATTTGTTAGCACGCCACTTGCTAATCACCACAAGTTGAGTAAAAACTCATGCCCCACAACTGAAGTAGAATGAGAAAAGATGTCAGCAGTTCCCTATTCCTCTGCAGTGGGTTCTTTGATGTATGCAATGGTGTCAACAAGACCTGACATAGCTCATGCAGTGAGTTTGGTGAGCAGATTTCTTTCCAACCCAGGAAAAGATCATTGGGAAGCTGTGAAGTGGATATTCAGATATTTAAGAGGAACTTCAAAGTTATGTTTAAGCTTTGGTGGTACAAAGCCAACTCTTGAAGGGTATACAGATTCCGACATGGGAGGTGACCTTGATGGAAGAAAATCCACTTCTGGCTACTTGTTTACTTTTGCAGGGGGAGCTGTTTCGTGGCGGTCCAAACTGCAGAAATGTGTTGCTTTATCTACCACAGAGGCAGAGTATATTGCAGCTAATGAAGCTGGAAAAGAGTTGTTGTGGATAAAGAGATTCTTGCAAGAGCTGGGGCTTAAGCAAGAAAAATATGTTATCTATTGTGATAGCCAAAGTGCAATAGATTTGAGCAAGAATTCAATGTATCATTCTCGGACGAAGCACATTGATGTGAGATATCATTGGATTAGATCGGTGTTGGAGAAACATTTGATGCAGTTGGAGAAAGTCCACACCGATGACAATACGGCAAACATGTTGACTAAAGTGGTGACAAAAGAGAAGCATCAGAAATGTGTCGGGTTGTCCGGCTTGAATTCCAAGTAATCACCTGAGGCATGATTTCTTCCTCCAATTATTTCGGGAGGGGGAGATTGTTGGGATTGGGCCCGAAATTAATTGGCCCATTATGATCATTATTAATTTAGCCCACAAGAATTAAATAATTCTTGGCCCATTTGATAAGTTGTTGACTTCACTTATTAAAAGAGAAGTAAGAGACGTGAGAGTCAGTAAGCAAACTTGAGACAGAAGAGAGGAAACGAGACAGAAGCAAAACAAGGGAAAAACAGAGAGAGGAGAAAGAGAGGAAGAGAGAAGAAGGGTTTGTGATTTTGCCATCCAATTCTTCTCCAATCGGTCTGAAATTTCAGAGGTTGATTCGTGGAAGCGAGCTCTTCGATTTGATCCGATTAGATTCTTGCAAATCTTCTCCGGAGCTTCCACAGGAAAGTTTACTTCTCCTCCACATTTTGTTCCTAAGAATTTGCAATTCTTAGATGATTGTTGTTGTTTCTTTGGTGATATTGTTTGGTGATTCCCCTACTTGTGATAGGGAGAAAAACTGTGTAACTGGAATTACATAGTGGAGTTTTTCTGGACAAGAGTCCCGTGGTTTTTCCCCTTAATTTGAGGGGTTTTCCACGTAAAATTCTCGGTGTTAATTTGCTTGATTTATTCCGCGTTAATTGCCCATATTTTCGGATTGTGTTAAAATACACTACACTATTAATCTGCCTCGAAATAAATCACGCATCGTTATCATAAGCACTATTTCGGCACCCTTCGACATCTTTAATTAATTCTGGTGCCAAGGTGTTTCATTTCCCCTGTATAAAATGTAACGCCTCAATTTTCAAAACTTAATTAGGGACCTTACTTCATACTTAACATGTATATTTCAATTCTTTCAAAACATTTTCATTCAATAGAACCATTGCAAAACTTAGGTCATTTTCATACTCAGCGGAAGTCTTAAATAAAAATTTACAAAGTCTAACTTTTCAAAAGAAATAACGTAAAGTTCATAAACTAAAAGCAATAATTTAAATACGATAAGTCCTCCTCGTGACCAACACCACCAACACCTCTACGCATCGGCCGAGCCATTTCCTGAAAAATGTTAAAATGATAGGGATGAGTACGACTACTCAGTGGGAAAATGTATTTATCCAGATTATAAACGATACCGAATTTAAACATGATAACATAGACATGGTAACATAGCATGGTTGGTCCAAAGACCCATAGACATAGCAGTCCGTAGGCTTGACCCGAAGGTCCCTCGTTGATATAGGTCCGTCGACCTTATATCCCTCATTCATAGTTTCATTGATCATGTACTATAGTCACATGAAAAACTCAAGTAAAGAATATAATGAGGATAAACATAAAAAATTCTCCACCTTAACCTTGGCTTGAAGAAAAATAATGGATATCAATGTTTAAGTCCGGTGCGCCGATCCTATACATGAAAATTTATCTTAATAACTCTACATGAAATGTCATGCATGCATTTATAATTCAAATAATTCATAAATACACATAGATCAAAATAATCAAACAAATGTATATTATAGATAATCCACTTATTAACATGCAACTTTAATGGTTTCACATAATAATAAACTTAAGTATATTAAACATAATCTTACTTTTATTGACTGAAATAAATTACTGAAATCTTAAAGCTTTGTCCTAAAAATTATAGACCTCTAACATGAACAACATAATACATATTCCATCACAATAAAACTTATCATAATTAAGAATTCATTAAATTGTAACATGAAACTTTTGTTTTTCAATCTACATGCATGTTGACAAAAGATTCTGACACATCAAGAAACAAATTAACAAATAAATAATAAACGTATCCTAAAAATTCTATATTTTTAACATGAATGACATGGTCGGAAATAACATAAAGAAAATATGAAAAACAATTTTCCTATCAAGCTCATGAACATGGTGTCAAAAACTGGCAGGTTACGAATAACAATTTTAAACAAATACTTAGCATGCTTGAAAAATTCTACAAAAATAATTTAGTATACTAAACATACCTAGGAAGACGATCTTAAATTCTCACGACGATATGATGACGGGAAGATGTGTAAATAATTCGTGAAACAGTTCGTAGGTATGCTGACAGAATTTCGAAAATCTAATGTGAAACTATATTATGGACAACTAATGGTGTATTTATAGGATTAGAATAAATTATGTAAAGATTCCTAATCATAAAAGGTTTCAAATATATTTTATCCATAATTATTTTCGTACTTATACAATTTATATACCCCCCTGTTGAGGTTGTGGAGTGGTGAGTGGTGGCATTAAATTATTAGGATATTATAGGAAGTGGAAAAAAAAAAAAGAAAAGGGGGGGGTGGTATAATTTAGTCTATCACTTATCATATAAGAGATTCAATCATAGATAAATTAGGATATGGTTAAACACAACTAGATTTTATCCTAAAACATGTATATCACAAATATAATATCTATTTTATTCACAAAACATAATTTTAAATTATCTACTAATAACTTAATACAATATAAATTATTATATCATTTCATGAATCCTAGTGGGTTTAGGAAATCCAAAATAAATAAATATTATTCTTGCCTAATAATTCTAACATGATTTCTAAATAAATAAATAAATAATATAATCATAATATAATATAAACCAACACATTCTAAGTTCAAAATAAATTTACATAACAAAAATGATTTAATGACAAATAAGATAAATGCTTTAATTTTCATTTGACTTACAGAACTAAAACACTTGATAACATGCATGAATAGATATGCAATGCATTTTATATCAAAAATTTTGAGTCGTTACTTAAAATGATTGAAATAAAACTCTGACAGAAAAAAATTCACATTTTAACTATTTTGTGTAGATAATATAACACTTGTTAATTTGCTCTTTATTTTATCTATTTGGGCTATGTTTGAATATTACCATTAACAATGGCAAAAAGTAATTTAGTGAAAGAGGATTACATAATTTAATTCTATATATACTACATAAAGAAATAATGTTAGAGGAAATTACAGTTAAACCTCAATAAAGTAATATTCGATAAAGTAATAATCTCGCTAAGATAGTAATTTCTTCCGGTCCTGATATAAGTCAATGCACTAAAATAATGTTCGATAAAGTAATAACCTCGTTATATAAATATTTTTTATCGGTTCCAAAATTATTACTTTATCGAGGTTTAACTGTACGTGGCAATTGATGGGAAAAATGGGAAATTTTTATGCTAGGAATGTGTGGACCAAGGTGAAGTTGTTGGTTAACACATTAGTCATCACACATGTACCGATGTACGAAGTTTGGTTCCCTTTTAACTGGAATCGACTACACACTTGATAGGTTTATGTGGATAAGTTTCTCAAAATGTATGATATAATAACAGATTTGAGATCTTTCAAAACTGAACCATCAAGTTCTACGAATTTGTACCGTGCACATTTTAATGAACTGCTACAAGATTTTTCTCGTTAGAGCAACCACATTGCGGGTGCTTTAACCTATCGATAATTATGGATGGATGGAGATGATTGTTGCAACACTTTTACTGATGAAGAGAGGAGAGAGAAATAATTTAATTTGTTTGTAACCGTTAATTTATTTGTAACCGTTGGTAGTGTTGTGCAGACATGGAAAGAAATAAATCTTGTGAACAATTTCATAGTGTTAACTTATAACCGCTGCAAAGAGAATAGACGTTACAAGAAAAAACTATATATAGACTAAGTGTTCAAAAAATTATTCACACAATTTTACATTCTCATATCTCATCCAACCATTATTCACTTTTTATTCTCAATTTACTTTCATTTTTCAATCCTCCATATTTTTATATTTTTTTCCGAAATGGATAAAAATAACAATTTCAATTGGCCGAATTATTATAATTTGGACAAAGATGAATCTATTTCTAAAACTCAAATTCTTCCAAATTCTCAAGTTCCTTCAAATTTCTCGTATCTTCAATTCAACCATCCACCATAATTTATACACCAATTTTCCACACAATTATTCATATGGGATTATGCCTAATTATACACACTCTCAATCTACCAAATATTCTGAATTTTAAGTCCAACACACCTAATATTCTGAATTCTACATCCAACCCGCCTAATATGCCAAATTTCACTCTCAATCTGTCACACATGTTTGGATTTTCTACTCCACCATTAACAAATAAACCGTTCCAATCTTCTCGAATGTCAAAACTAGGCTCTCCATCTTCGATTCCAGAAACTCAATTCGTAGAGGAAGAAGAGTCGCCTGTTTCAGTTGGGAGTATGGGGAAGCAATTGTCAGTGCGACCGATAAGAACAAACGATTGTCTTGCAAAAAAGAAGAGGATATACATCTAACAAACGCATGATGCACAATATCTGAAGATTCAATCATCGGTAATGTCAGAAGGACGCGGCCTTTTGGAATTGTCTTGCTTGCTGCTACAATGAAAATAAACCTAATAGACTTCCTACTCGTCCGACGACGGTCTTGAGATCTTATTGGCATTACATCTGACCGCTTGCAGTAAAATTCAACAAGTGCTACAATCTCATATCAAGTAGCAAAGACATCTACAAAATGACACTAGAAAAGTATCGTGAAGAAACAAAGCGAAATTTGCTCTTGATCATGTGTGGAAATTATCAAAGGTCATCCAGCCTTTCGTTTCCAATCTGACTATGCCGATATTGCAATGAAGAAGACAAGGACCTATGAATCGGGGGCGAGCAACACATCTTCCACACAAAATATAAGTGTTAAGTTTGATTTAAACGAAGAAACACGTCCTGTCGGACAGAAGGCTGCAAAGAAAAAGGCGAAGAAAAAAATATATATGGACGCGCTACAACAATAATTAATCGAATCACATTTCAATGTTATTGTAAGTTTTCTAAGTTGTAGTTTTTTCACTTTCTTACTATATATTTTTATATGAATTTATCCAAAATAATTAGTATTTAAATTTCTATAATTTCTTAATTGTCAATTTATATTTTAGTTAGTGTTTTTATATAAATTTAGTTGTTGCAAACTAAATATTATTGTTATATATTTATTTTTATTATTAAAATATAATGTTTAAGAAAATAAAATAATGAGACCTAATAAAGTATAATTTGTAGATATGGATAGATGAAGGGATGTGACTTATGTTTAAAATTGAGTGTTTAAGAAAAAACTATTGTGGATGAGAGAAATTGATAGATAATAGAATAATGAATAAAGGGCTACGGATGCCCTTACTTTACTACTAGAGTAATCCACCGCGCTGCCCGATCGAATGAAGCCTCAATAATTTATTTCTTCCTATTATGTATTTTTAATTGAATCATTTAAATAATAATATTTTATTTCTCAAAATGAAATGAAGATAACAAATCATTAATTAAAAAAGTTAAGTCATATCAATCCCATTTATACACAAAAGTTAGACTTAATAACATCGATATCAAAAAAAAAAGTCCAAAAATATTATTGACAAATTTTAAACTTGGTCCAAAAAATATTATTAACAAATTTTGGTTCGAGACTTTTTTAATTTAGAGGTCTCGTTTCACTTCTTTAAAATATTATTAGTATATTTTAATTTGAAAACTATGTCATTTAACTTCATTAATAATATTCTTTTTTATGTAAGATTTAAAGTTTTTAAATTTTTAAGCTATAAGATTGTCGATTATAAAAAAAAGAGTACAACTTAAATAGGAATTTAAATACTGAATCAATTAATCTTTTGCACATGATTTATTTAATATTTGTAGCCATTTTTTAATATTTCGCAATTTAATTAATTTCGGAAGTCATTGAGTTTTTTAAGAAGAATCAATTTTTAATTTTGGGGTTTGTCAGTTTATAAAAGGGAAATAGGCATAAAGAGCCATTTTGAATAAGTACATATGAATTTTAGCCACCGGTGGAAAAAAGATGAAATCTAACCATTTCTGACAAAAGTGATGTGGTGGGGTCCACAATAATTGTAATCGCCTAAGAGTTTATTTAAATAATTTATATATTTATTTAAAATCATATCTGGTGAATTTTTTTGAATTAATCGCCATTGACTGTCGCCTGACGATAAACTTAATCGGCCATTTTAATCGCCATGGTCTGTCACCTAGCGATAAACTTAATCGGCCATTTTTAATCGTCATTGCTCCTCGCCTAGCGCTAAACTTAACCGCATACCAATAAATCGTGTAAAAAATATACTATTTGTATGCAACTTTAATTATAATTTAATTATTTCAATTCAAATGTCTTTATTTCTACGAGTTCAAATTTGTATTATACTGAAAAAGAACATTCATATAAAATTATTAGAAATATAAATGGAAAAAAAACTCGTTCCTAGCTATGATTTTTTCATTTGCTCCCAACCTCTTTCAATCGCAACTACAACTACTCAAACTACTTTTTTCTGACAAAAAGTAAAAGTTTATTTACTGTCATTTATTTCTGTATCAACTACTGCATTAGTTGCCTCTCATTTGACAAGAAATTGGTACGAACTTTCTTCTTGGCGAAATTTTTTTTTAGCTACATCATATACAGAAGATGGACCCGGTAAGTTATCATATTTCACGTTTCTACAAAATATTGTTTGAATGTGTTTAAATACATATAATTATGTTGTTCGTGGCTAAGCGATTTAGTTTTATCGTCACGCGAAGCTAGGCGATTTTTTATGGTTTATAATCGCCATCAGGCAGTCAGTGTCGCTAGGCGATTATGGTTAGGCGATGTAGTTAGGCGATAACTATTATAAACCATTAGTTTAATTAATTTAACTTTTATGTTCGTTTTATTACATATTAGGTGGCAACGTGTTGTTCTTATATATGGTGGTTATTGGAACAGATCCAAGTATGAAGGTGGAGATGAATTGTTATTCTTTACATCGCTTAATTTCGATATGCATCGGTTGGTACATGATATTCACCAGAACTTGAAGACCAATCCTGCCACTACATACTACGACTTGTTTTATTGTACAAACACTTCTGATGGCAGTAGTATTAAGGTTCCTTTGAATTGTGATATGGACATAATCCGAATGCTTTTCGAGGTTAGAAGTGATCCAATTATGTATAGTATTCGGAAAAATACTGACGTTAGTTCGAGGTTAGAAGTGATCCAATTTAGAGAATACTAATCCGCCTGAAGACGAAGATGAGGCAGCTTCTTCGGATGATGAAGATGATGATGAGGATTATAATGATGAACTCCTCGAGTCAATGTTGAACGAGTTTAATGCATGGGTTCGGGATCCAGCCCACAGCCAAGCCATCTTGAACCGAACTGCTCTACGCGACCATCACTTCAATCAATCAGGTCCTTCAAATCATGTTGATGCACATCCACATGCGGCTTGAATACTGAACCTGGGAATGTTCCACTCGCTGATCTCGATATTGTTGGCCCAATATAACGAAGAGAGTTGATGATTGAGCCCAACAATGAACTTTTTGAAGGGGCTTTATTTGAGAGCAAGCATGCATTGGAGATTGTAGTGGGTACCTATAATATGCATAATAGAGTTGAGTGTGATGTTGAGAGATTGAGTACAGATAGAGTGAGCTATGTATGCAAGCATAGAAATGGATGTCCATTCATGGTACGTGCTAGAGGTTGTAACGGTATCTGGCGGGTCATTAAGTTCAGAAAGGATCATACATGCCAAACAAATTTTGAAATTAATGCTCATCGGCAAGTGCCTGCAAAGATATTAGCGACCTACTTTTCCCGTAAGTTGGGTGAAGGTGTTGTTCTGAAGCCCAAAGAATTGATTATAGTTTTGCTCTACGTGTGAGAAACCTCGCAATTGAATTTTGTTATGGTGATTACGATAAATCCTATCAGATATTGCCGAGCTACCTCCACGTGATACGAGAAAGCAACAACGCGATGGTCATAATAGAGTAATGTGTACTGCCAATATTGCGGTTGGAGGTATGTCAAGTACCTAAGTTAATATATGTATTTTGTTAATATGTTAATATATGTTTTTTTGTTAATAACAGACGTGGACCTTAGTTCATTTCCACAAGATATGCATAGGCCACGAGCACCAAGGAAATGCAGCAACTGTCATCAAATTGGTCATACAATCAGGAAGTGTCCGATGAATTTTGGCTCATAGAATTTTTGTAATATTGGAAATGTATAACTTTGACATCTCGTTATCGCCTGACGTTAATAGTTTTCGCTGGGCGATTTTGCATTTCTAATTTTGATTGCAAATTTATGACTTTGATTTTATCGCCTGACGGTAATAGATTATCGCTGGGCGATTTTGAATTTCGGATTTTGATTGCAAATTTATGACTTTGATTTTATCGCCATTTGCGGTAATAGATTATCGCCGGCGATTCCGAATTTTGGATTTTGATTGCAAATTTATGACTTTGATTTTATCGCCTGACGATAATAGATAATCGCCGAGCGATTACTTGGTCATATAAACATTACACGATTTTTTAACTAATTTCTATTATTATAAATATTTATACATCAATCCTTATATATAATTACTACATTTTGGAACACTATATGTCAATGTAAACATTATGAATCATTACATTTTAGATTAATCAATCTCAACTTTAGATCACTCAACAATGAAGTACATCGAGTAAACTTCTTTGAGAATAATAGAATCATGTAAATATAATAGTATCATGTAAATAATAGTTTGAGATTAATTATAGTTTGAGCTGAATTCATATTATATGAATTAAATTATCTGTTAACTCTAAAACTATAATGAAAACAAGTAATGATTTAAGAGGGCTTAGGATTTGGGAGGGTTTAGGGGTTTGGGAGGGTTTGGGGTTTGAGATTATAATAGAATATGTATAAGTAAATTAGATGGAATTAAATTATTATATTTTGAGATTAATTCATATTATATGAATTAAACTATCTGTTAACCCTAAAACGATAATGAAAACCCGTAATTATTTGAGAGGGTTTAGGGTTTGAGGGGGTTTAGGGGTTTGAGAGGGTTTAGGGTTTGAGGGGGTTTAGGGGTTTGGGGTTTGAGAGGGGTTCAGGGTAATGGGTATCGCCTAGGCGATTATTACCTTCCGTCAAGCGATTACTAACACTTCAAACGATTAACAAGTAGTTTGAATTCTAACTTCCGTTAGGCGATTCGACCAATTTACTAGGCGATTACTAACACTTCCGTGTCGATTCGACCTATTTACTAGCGATTACTAAGACTTCCCTCAGGCGATTCGACCAATTTACTAGGCGATTACTAACACTTCCGTCAGACAATTCGACCAATTTACTAGGCGATTACTAGGCGATTCGACCAATTTACTAGGCGATTCTACCAATTTACTAGGCGATTACTAACACTTCCGTCAGACGATTACCTGTTTCAATCGTTTTAATTTTACAAGGCGATTACATAAGGATGAACATTACTACAGATCCATATACATATTCATATCCATAATTAAATCTAAACCACCTTCAACATACATATCAAAAAATCAAGTTCAATTACAGGAAGTAAGGACGGTAGAACATACTAAAAATCCTTAAACTTACAAATTTCTTATACTCGATAAGCTCTGCTAGATTATGTTCTAAAGGTGGGAAATCTCCTAACATCCTATCCATGTACATCATGACGAATGTACCACATTGTCCAACATAAATCTCAGACTGTCGATATTGTTCGTCTTTTGGCATCTTTACCAATCGAAGCTCATCAAAAATAGGTCGCCTCATGACATGGGTCCAGTACCCAGCTTGCTCTAGTGCTCGCGGTAGGAGTCTCTTAAGACAACACAGCTCTCGATCTCTTTTCATGTACTTCTCATCGTCAGCTGGATCATCTATCAATTGCCACAACAAAGAGTCATAGAGCTCGATTGTCCACGAGAGTAGATCAATACGAACTATAACCCAATGTTGTGACTCACTAAGAGGACAAATTATAACGACCTACTACAAGAACAAATTCAGTTAAAAAATAATAGGAAAATTATTAATTATACTTCTCATCAGGGAGAGGGTAATATAGCACTGATGCTGAAAATGATGTAAACACCGCCAAGCGACTATCAAACACCGCCAGACGATTATCAAAGCAAATACCGCCAGGCGATTATAAAATTCCGCCAGACGATTAACAATTATTTTGAATATTATAAAATGCATATACCTTTTCCTTGAAATAACTCGTGAACGTGCTCGAGGGTGACACATATGTCCATTGCAGGAAGCGAGGTATAACGGTTGTGTCGTTATTGTTAATCCTACCGCATTGCCGACCAAGATGTGGAATACTTCGTAGGACCATGTCTACCAAATTAATTTCAATTGTTAGAACATGCAAGTATAATTTATAAAATTTAAGAACATAAGTATAAATTATAAGTTAATTACCTGTATAGTCCAAATCGGGCCGTAGATATGATGTGATTGTCCGTCGCCCCATTTGTCTAAAGTCGTGGGGATTTTCTTCATATAATTAAGTAAAATCTGATATGTTAGTGTTCCCCAAGGAAATCGATTACACTGATCGATATCCTCAACGAGGACACACAACCAAATGTCAATGGCATGCTTCTTATCAAGGCAAGCGAGCATAAAATAAAACATGAGGATGTAGGCAACCTTCAGATAGTCTTCTTCTCTCTTCAATTTCATACTTTTAAAATCATCATATACGTTCTTCAGTGTTGGACAAGATTTCCCATACTGATGGTGTACAAAACTGCCATCCGGAATACGATGATTACGATCATTTGGATTGAAGTCTGATGAGCCAAAATGTAGCCCGGTAATCAATGCATACTCTTTCACCGATAAGCGAATATTTTCTGAACCAACATGGAACCATAACTCGTACTCCGACGCAGCAGGAACCAACACTTCATGTAAACTACTGTATACTGTAGACTGGAACAGTAGAGTAGCTGTATGATTTTATATAGTAAGGTAATAATTAAAAAACGGGGAGAATAAATAAATTAAATTGTATTGATAGATTTCTTGAAATTAGCTTTTACCATCCACTTTTGATTGCTGGTAAACTATATATTCATCTATTTTATTATTATTGTCCTATTTTTTATTTTTTTTATTTTTCCTTTATTGTTTATTATAAATCGTTATGATGATTGTAAATATCATTGCACTCTGTTAAATATTAGTGTAATCAGAGTATAAATTCATAACTTTATTATTAAACCTCTCCAGCATTATATCCAATTTATTTATGATTATTATAAGATTTTAAATGAATGAATTGTATAATTTATTCTTAATTTGAGGTCACGAATAGATGCTTAATTTTGTAATTCGCTTTTTTATCTCATCTTATACCAGAAGTGCTGAAGGAAAAGATGAATTGACACTCGGCAGAATGCCGGGTCTCAGGAGCGAAACGGGTCGGATTCAGATGTCCGATTCGGAATGGGCCACGTAGTTATTGGATCCGTTGTGAATTAGGCCACACTCAGCGGGCTTTGTTTTATACTCTCTTTTTATACTTTCAAAAGGGTTATTATCCACTAGTACATTTTTTTTCAAATTCTCGTTTTGCACACAAATTTTAAAATTTACTCATAAATAGACACAATGAAATTATATTTAATGTGGTAAATTTCGATCTGACTTATCTGCACACGTGGCAGTTGAGTAACAATCTCTAAAATTTTGGTTTCTTTTAAATACACTTTTTGTACATAGACTTTGGATTTTAGCCTATGTTTGGTTGAGTGCAAAAAATGAGAGGAAAAAAATAGGTGAGAAAAAAGTGAAAAGAAAGAAATTGGTGAGAAATGGAATGCATTTTATAGATTGTTTGGTAGTAGAGAAAAAGAAAAGAAATCGAAGATAAGAGAAATGATGTTATATTCAAAAGATAAAAATATCCTTAAAATAAATAAAACAGAGAAATATAATTATTGTTATAATTGTGGTTTGCATTATAAAATTTGTTTTCGCTCACTTTCTCTTCATATTTGGAGAGATAATTTTAAGGTGGATCCCTCCATTTTTTCTTCCTTCTCTTCCTTTTCTTTCCAACCAAATGAGGTAAAAGTCTACTTTCTCTCTTCCCAATTTCTTTCCTTCCAAAATCTCTCCAACCAAACAAAGGGTTAAAATTGAATGTAAACTTTGAATTTCATTTAAGTTTTACTTTCCAACGCTAAAAGAGTATTATAGATCCTAAATTAATTTTTACTATTGTTATGGAAACAAATGAGTGAATTAATATAAATTCCAAATAATATATACTACATCCGTCTCATTGATCTTGCAATATTGGATTTTGGCATGATTTTTAAAATATTGGGTGTAAAAGTATAAAATAGTGGTATAAAAGTATAAATAATGGAGTCCACTTATTTATAGGATTGTGGTTCACTCATTTCTTTCCATTTTAGGAAACGGTGCAACATAAGTGGGACACCCTAAAAAGGAAATGATGCTAGATCAATAGGATGGAGGCAGTAATCTCCGTCCTACTATAAGTGGCCATATTTTTTCGACACGCGAATTAAAAGAATAGATAATAAAGTATGAGAAAGAAGATGAGTGAGAAGATGATATAGTAGAAGAAAGAAGATGATAAAGTAGGAAAAATGATGATAATTATTTGTCAAATTTAAAAGTGGTCACTTTTAGTGGGACATCCCAATCAGGAAAAGTGACCACTTATAGCGGGACAGAGAGAATATTATTTATGGAAGCAGAATCTTCATTTGTTACTAATAATGCCTCTAGTTGTGAATTGATATTTTCATTTTATCTTGCATTCTTTACATTCTGGTTATAATTAAAATGACATAATCCATCCTTTTGTTATAATCAAGGTTGTCTAGTTTATGGAAGACACTAAATTTGTTTAAATATTATTTTGAATACGTATTAATTCACTCGTTTGTCTCCACAACAAAATTATTAGTTTAGGAATTATAATACTCTATCAGGGTAGGAAAATAAGATTCAAATGAAATTCGAATTTTATGTCCAAAATATAAATGAAATTCAAAGTTTATATACAAAACATGAATTATTAATAAATTTGTGAGAAACCAAATTTTCAAAGTTTGTGATTCAACTACCATGTATAGATACGTCAGACCGAAAATTTTCACGTTATATTCGATTTTGCCCAAAAATTTATCGGTGTGCAATTAAAAAAATCAAAAGTTGATGTATATAAACAAATTTTAAAATTCATGTACAAAACAAAATTTTTAAAAAGTTTGTATATTTAAGGGCGAATATCCCTTTTCAAAATTCATAATTTTTTTATAAAAAAAAATTCGCAACAATTAAATGAGATGTCATGATATGTATAGAATAAATCATGCATTGTGTATACTGTATGGGTATACTGTTTCTTATCTGAAGTATGAAGAGCATTAAATTAAGTTGAAGATATTTTTCTAAACACCACCAATAAAGAAACAAAAAATGGCAGGAAAACAAGCACACACACACACACGTGTGTGCATGTGGAGAAATTCCAGTAACTTGTCTAGATACAATTCAATAATAAATGCTTTCTCACTTAGTGATGTAGCAAAGACATAATAGTATGAGAAAAAAAACAAAAAAGGCTAAACGTATTGAAATTTTAGTACTGAAAATGTTATTATCTTATTTAACACAACGTTTATCTATTTTTACAATTTTCACGTTATTTTGAGCAACAATAAGATCGAATACTCTACTATTTTTATAATTGTGTACTATCCAGAATTTTCTTTATTTATTTTGAAAATTTGTTATTCTCCAGAAAATGCATTTTTTGTCAACTCATTATGATATTATAGGTTTGCATTCTACCACCCTTTAAATTGTGGATTTTCAATTTCTCTAGTAAGTGATAAATACACTGCAATTAAACATGTTGTATTGAAGTAGTAGAAAGTTTTCATCAATTAATACACACTTGAATCATTAAATTGTGCGTGCAAATTATCAAAAGAAAAATCAAAATTCTGGACCAATTCTTTCAAGTTAAGTATTAAACCATATTTTGTGGCATATTCTTGCGCAATCCAACCACCATTTAGGACAATTATGTTATTTTCCTCAAACGAAATCTCCATTAGTCGACACGTCTTGAGTTGTTGTCCGCATCAAACCTCCAAATTCTTGCAATCAGTTCGCGTCAAAACAACCGCATGCGAACCATCGCCGCTACGACAGCTGGGCACAAAGTCTTGATTACTTTTCTCTCGCTTATGTGTGTATTCCAAAAGGGAGATTTAGTCCTTGCTGTTAAGGATTGTGCTTCCAGCCCGACAACGTCGGACCCGATTATTTCATATGGCCAATGAAACAGGAGACCTATTTCTCCTAATCTTCAGATGATTCGAGAAAATGGGATTTGTTGACAGTTTGTTGGGAGTTGTAGGATTTTGGATTGGGATTCCGATAGGGATTTTTCTGGGATTCTTGGTGTTCATTTACTTCCAGCCTAGAGATGTTAATAAGGTAAGATACAGACTGTCATACTACTCAAAATCTCTTACAATCTTAACACTTTCTATTTGAAATGGGATTTCTGCAATCTCCATGGTTTTAGTGATAATGTGATTGGTCTATTTTAGTGTAATAATAGAAGCCCTTCTTGATGTTTTTAGTGAACATTTGCAAGAACAGAACATAATGTGTATGATATCGACAGTAGTGGTTTTTTCAAGATTCAACAAGGCCCTCCTTCCAGTTCAACATTCATTTTAAGATTTTTGTTTTTTCATTTACTTCGAGCACAGGGATGTTAATAAGGTAATATATTTGTCATTCGCTAGAAGCCCTTGTTGATAAATGTAGA
This sequence comes from Lavandula angustifolia, assembly GCA_028984105.1. Classification (NCBI taxonomy): domain Eukaryota; kingdom Viridiplantae; phylum Streptophyta; class Magnoliopsida; order Lamiales; family Lamiaceae; genus Lavandula; species Lavandula angustifolia. The sequence continues at coordinate 4,608,452 of CM054825.1, read as the reverse complement.
ACATAAGAACTTTTGTGTACGGAAGTTAATTTTGATATTTTGGCTTAGTCTTGAATGATTCGTGTTTATTCATTTTGATTTATAACTTATTGTCATTTTGGCCTATGGTAGAATGAGTCTTTGTTGAACTAATATTCAACTGGGAAATGCTGCTTATATTTGAATTCTCGGAATTATGATGAGCTTCACACGTTTGCACTTGCAGGAACATCTAATTCAGCCAGTCAAAGAATTTGATTCCAACTCTTTAGTTGATATCGTTCCTGAGCTTCCACTATGGCTGATGAGTCCAGATTTTGAGAGAGTGAGCATTTCATATGGTTTTCTCTTGAATCACTTTTTTGGTTTCAAAATGATTTATCCTTTATATTTTCTGCAGGTTGATTGGTTAAACAAGATTATCCTTGATGCTTGGCCATATTTTGATAAGGTGACACTATCTTCAGAATAAGTTATAGTATCAGTTTGCTTCGTTTTGCCACTCTGATTTTGACTATCGTCTGCAGGCAGCATGTGGGATTATTAAGACCACTGCAGAAGCTATCTTTGCTGATTATATTGGGAAGTTTCTGATAAAATCGATTTATTTTGAGCGCCTTACTCTTGGAAGCCTCCCTCCCAAGATTCAAGGTAATCAAGAACTGAGAGGAAACTTTAATTGGAATCTCTGAACAAAACATTGGATTACTTTGGTTTTGTTTGTAGACATACAAATTATAAGCACTCCACTATTTTCCCATCAGGTCTGAAGGCCCAAGATTCTAATGAGAATGAACTAGTTCTTGACCTTGCTCTCAAATGGGCTGGAGATGCTGACATTGCTCTTGCAATAAAATTGTTGCCTCTACAACTAGCTATCCAGGTTAGACGAACTTCACTAGTGTAGACCGTGTGAACAACGCCACACATCATTATGCTTATTCTGAGACGGGACAATCTTGATTTTAAGGCCAGGTGGTAGACATTCAAATATCATCAGCAACCAGGGTCGTCTTGAGGCCTTTCGTGCCATCATTCCCATGCTTTTCAGGCATTGCAGTTTCGCTGATGGAGAAGGTAAGCAGCTCGAATCTTGCCATTCTCAGGCTTCGGATGAAGAATTATCTCTACTCACTCGATGCTCTTGTTGCAAGATTGCAGCCAAAGATAGATTTCGGGCTGAAAATCATGGGAGGCGATATTATGTCGATACCTGGTTTGTACCAGATCCTGCAGGTGCTGCTAGCTAACCTAAACTTGCAATTCCTTCTTTTTTTTCCTCTTTAAAATCACTCTTCTTGACATAGAATCTAGTCCTTAGAAGAATGTATGCAGGGATTATAAGATGAATGTGATACTGAACTTTAGTTTCTTGCAGGAAATTGTGGCTAGACAAATTGCTAAGCTTTATATCTGGCCCCAAACATTAGAAATATATATCCTTGACAGTTCTATGTAAGTTTAGAAGTTGAAGAACTCGTCTGCTCTTATTTGGGACGAATAAAAATGAAATCTTTTGTTGAGTCTTTCCATCTTTAAATAAAGAAGATCACTCTAAATTTTCTTATTTGTAATTGGCAGAGGAGCTACTAAGAAGCCAGTTGGGATACTGCATGTGAAGGTTTTAAGAGCGAAAAACCTGTTGAACATGGATTTCCTGAGCACCTCTGATCCCTATGTTAAACTGAGCCTCTCCGGAGAAAGGCTCCCTGCAAGGAAGACGACGGTCAAGATGAACAATCTGAACCCCGTATGGCACGAGGACTTCAAGCTGACCGTCAAGGACCCCGTCTCCCAAGTTCTACAGCTGCACCTCTATGACTGGGAAAAAGTATGTTAACACATTCACTTGTTCAATACTTACAGAGAGGAACAGTTTCATATGGTAACGTTTCCGTGTTCGAATCCCAGGTTGGAGCACATGATTATCTAGGAATGCAGGTTGTTCGACTGAATACGCTCATCCCATATGAGAAGAAAGAGATGACTCTTGATTTGCTGCACAGCATGGACCAAAAAGATCGTAATAACAAGAAGCCACGCGGCCGGATTACGTTAGAGATTACCTTTGTTCCTTTCCTAGAAGACAGCAAGAAGTTCAGCAGATCATCTAATTCTTCAGCACATGGAAGTTCAATGAACGGCCATGATTCCATAAGTGGAACGGGTCTGCTCCTCGTTAACGTTGTGAAGGCTAAGGATGTGGAAGGGAAGAGCAACCAGAGCAATCCTTATGCTGCAGTCATCTTTAGAGGAGACAAAAGGAGAACTAAGGTGGTCCCCACTTCCAAAATCTTGTAAAAATCACATCTTTACCTCAACTTAACAAACAAATGTGTATCATAGGCTGTGCAGAGAACTCGGAACCCTTACTGGAACGACGAGTTCCAGTTCGTGCTGGATGAGGCTCCGGTGAAGGACTTCATCCACGTCGAAGTCATGAGCAAGAGACGACGCGCGGGGTTTGTGTTTAAGGTACAATGCAACCATCAATCATCTCTTTCAACATGATGAGGGTCTGTTTGATGTTGTTTGTCGATCATAGGAGTCGTTGGGATACGTAGAAATCAAGCTGGCCGATGTGGTGGAGAACGGCCACATCAACGACAAGTATCATCTCATTGATTCAAGAGATGGGACCATACATTTGGACATAAGATGGAAAGTCATATAACTGTTTCTTCATTTCATCTTCAGAATTTTGTTTTCTTTGGACACATACATAGATTTATATATCAAATCACACAAGAAATGTATACCTGTAAAAACATACTCATATACATATATTTTTCATTTCCTACCAATCCACAGAATTCTATAAATATACAAACACAAGAACCCAGTTTCAATTTCTATTACAAATTGTGTTAGTATATCTTAGATGTATCTCTGTCCAAGAAGACCAAACTCGTCCTAAAAAATAATCATTTTGATTTTGTTATTTGAATAAAATCTGTCACATGTCAAATATATATTGGTGTGGCATAGAAAGAAATATAAAAGTGGGACATAAAAGTCAATTCATAGTAAAAGACATGTAGTTTGTTCAACCAATTCGTCTATTAAATACTACGTCTAGCTGTCTAAGGCATATAACAAGCAAAATATTTCACAATTCAATCTAATATGCGATGATGATTACAAATAATAAAGCTAGAGTACTTACAGTAAAGTTGCAAAATTTTATATGCATGTCCAACAATACCTTTTAGAAAGACTTAAAACAAGGCCAAGAGTTAACCCACGAGGGCTCCGGAACTAATCTCCTATTCATCCCTCTACCCGATCGCTCTTCCATTGCTCCACTGTCGACCTTGAAACTGAATCCAACTTTACGGCCGATATTGTTTTAAGCTCCACAATCAAAACATGAGAATTTCGTTCAAGTTTGAGTGATATATGAAGTTCATGCATATGTGCGAATATGATCGAGATTTCGTTACATAGTGTCATTTGGCAAAACAATAATATTCCTTATCCGGTTAAGAGAATAAATGTTTGTAAAATTGATTGATTAGACCAAGATAGAAGAAATTAAATACTTAATTATTCAACTAATTACTTTTAAGACGCAACCATTACCAGAAGTCACGTTTCCGTACGCAAAATTGCCCATTCAAACTAGTGCTCCAGACACTGACTTATGAAATTGGTATCTAACCTACTAATTTAATCATAACCATAACTTGGGGGGGGGGGGGGGGGGGGGGGGGGGGGGGGGGGGGGGGGGGGGGGGGGGGGGGGGGGGGGGGGGGGGGGGGGGGGGGGGGGGGGGGGGGGGGGGGGGGGGGGGGGGGGGGGGGGGGGGGGGGGGGGGGGGGGGGGGGGGGGGGGGGGGGGGGGGGGGGGGGGGGGGGGGGGGGGGGGGGGGGGGGGGGGGGGGGGGGGGGGGGGGGGGGGGGGGGGGGGGGGGGGGGGGGGGGGGGGGGGGGGGGGGGGGGGGGGGGGGGGGGGGGGGGGGGGGGGGGGGGGGGGGGGGGGGGGGGGGGCTAATTCAACTTTAGCTCTATTTTATAATCATACCAAACAGTGTGCGAAATAAAGTAGGATAAGGTGTTCATTCTGGTATGATTTAGTTGTAGAGTGAGTTATTCGCGGTTAACAATAACATATCAAATCTAAATCGCACTCTTACACGTTGAATTAGCACATGATTAACCTAATGAAATTTAGGTCTTTTAAACTGTTTGTATGTTATTGCACGAATAGCGGATGCATGTTAACCTCGTTAGATTAAAGGTGGGGTAAGATTGAGGATAAGGTTATAGATTTCCAAATTTGGAAGGATGCAAGAGGAAAGTTAGGGTGCTTTGTGGTCTAGAAAAGGTTTGTTTTTGGTGCTTTATGTAAGTAGTCACAAATTTGTGTTCCTACTTTGTGAGACCTGATCAAAGCTATAGATGGTTAAAGTTTACCGGACAACCTTATACGTGTCGATCCACAATTAAGATTCAGTGCAAATGCAACTCCAAGGTAATTGGTGTCAAACTCATAGGATTCCACCAACCCTCGCTTTCCACGTGTTGTGAGAGGGGTTTATGTATTTTATCATTTTCATTTTATGTGTATTTTACAATTTTTATTTAGTATATTCTCCTAATTGTATGGGGCATATCCTAGAGTATATTTTAAGTGATTGGATCCTTGCGTATATTTTATGTATTAATAATAGTCTTGTAAGATACTTTTTTGTCCCACTAAAAGGTATTTGGCAAAAAAAATTAGGGATATTATTCCTAAATTCTTAAACTTTCATTCAATTTGGGTTTTGCACACCAATTTTAAAATACTCCTATAAATACAGAAACTTGTGATTTTTTAAAATGGCAAATTGGCAAAAATAGTCATCAAACTTCGCGTTTTTGCGAATTTTGTACTCAAACAATTTTTTTGTTTTTTTGACCCTCAACTCCTTGTTTTTGCGAATTTTGTCCTCAAACTTCTTTTTTTTTGTTTTTTTCACCATAAACTCCTTATTTTTGCGATTTTAGTCCTTAAACTCCTTGTTTTTGCGATTTTAGTTATATCGTTAGATTTTCCGTCAATTTGACCGTTAATTCAAAAAAAAATTAAAAAAATAAAAATTCAAAGGGCAAAATCGGAATTTTTATTTACATGGACCAAAATAGCAAATAAAGAATGATTTGGGACCTATTTAGCAAAATAAAACAGTTTAAGGACTGATTTCAAAAAAAAAGACAAATAAGCTAATTGATTCGTATCGACGAGATTTTGCGTTAAATTTTCGATTTTTCATATAAATTTATTGCTTCGTATCAAATATAAGCTAACCAATAATTCAAAATGCAAAATATATACTGTGAATTAATCATTAAAAAACAAAGTTATTATCACCCAATATTTTTACTTCAAAATAACCATTTAGCGCATAATATTTACTTCAAAATAACTAGAATACGAACTAAAACTAATTTACGAAAAAAGTTATTATCACCCAATATTTTTGGCTTATTATAGTATTTGCAAATAAAACTAATATTTTCTGTAATTTACGAACTGATACATATTTTCCTCGTATTCTATTATTCATGAAAAATTATGAATTAAATATTTTTTATAACATATTATTCATCGTAAATTACGAACTGACATATATTTCCCTCGTATTCATGTTATTTTGAAGTAAAAATATTGGGTGATAATAACTTTGTTTTTTAATGATTAATTCACAATATATATTTTGCATTTCGAATTAAATGTTGCTTATATTAGTACGAAATCTTGGTTAACTTATATTTGATACGAAGCAATAAAGTTATATGAAAAATCGAAAATTTAACGCAAAATCTCGTCGATACGAATCAATTAGCTTATTTGTCTAAATTTTTTGAAATCAGTCCTTAAACTATCTAAAATCGCAAAAACAAGGAGTTTAAGGACTAAAATCGCAAAAATAAGGAGTTTAGGGTGAAAAAAACAAAAAAAAAAAGAAGTTTGAAGACAAAATTCGCAAAAACAAGGAGTTGAGGGTCAAAAAAACAAAAAAAAATTGTTTGAGGACAAAATTCGCAAAAACGCGAAGTTTGAGGACTATTTTTGCCAATTTGCCTTTTAAAATTTGTACATGGATTTTTTTCTCCCAAATTGAAGCTAATGTGGACACAAGAAAATCCTACGTGGGTAAAATGTTTGGCCATTGAAACGACGTCATGTTCTATCAAATTAAAGGACATCGTTTTTATCACATAAAACGTAACGTGTTATCTCTTGCACAATTTTATGCAAAAATCCAACCTTTCATCTTCCCCAATTCAACTTGCACAAAACCAGTTGCCTCTCTCTCACTGTCGTCCTCGCCGTCGACAACCCCAAGACTCTCCTCGCCGTCGACTACCCAAAAGATCCCTTTGACTGACTTCTCCCTCCGCGTGACTAAAATCCCATCTCGACGCTTCTGTGTTGGCCAATTCTCTCGACGCCTTCCATTGCCGCTGACCAAATGCCACTATCCCCCTCCTGCCGCCTCCGTCTGAATCTCTGTCTGTCCTCTCATCTCTTCTCCCAGTGGTGTTCTTGTGCGATTGCAGCTTGAAGTGCAACTTTATCCTAAGTTCTCTCTTGATGATTTTCTTCCTAATTTTATCGTGCTTTCGTGCAATTATGGACTTGATCTCATATAGAATCTGGAGATTTTTCTTCTACTTTATGAATCGTGCAACCATATTATAACATATTTTATGTTTAAAAAATATTTAAAATAAAAAGATTGAAAAAATGTTATTATTTAGTTGCAATAATGTACAAATTTTACTTGAAATTTAAAATTCATTTGCGTATTTATAAGTATTTTCAACTTTTGAATTTTGTCATATCACCATTCGTCTGCCACATCAATGACCACGTCAGATTCAATTTTGACATGTCAGCTTTAATTTGGTCGGAAATATTATCGGTTTACAAATTTTAAAAAATCATTTTGTGTATTTATATGAGCATTTTAAAGCTGGTGTGCAAAAGAATAATTGGATGAAAGTTTGTGTATTTAGGGGCTAATAACCCAAAAAATTACTATATTCTCTCTTACTTTATCATTTTCCTCATCTACTTTATCATCTACTTTCATCATGTAACTCATTTTCTCTCTCATATTGCATCATCTACTCTCTAACTATCACACTTATCTTTTCTCTCCTACTTTATAACATACTCCCCCCGTCCCGCTATTACTATACCCTTTGGTTTCGGCACGAAGATTAATAAATTTTGTTTTAAGTGTGTATTTTATTAATTTTAATTGTATTAAGAAATGAGTACAATTTTCGAGGAGTGGTTGGTGGAAGAAATGTAAATTTATCCAAATTTTGTAGGGCATAGTTGATGCAATCGATTTTTTTTCTATTTTTTTCATATTGTATTTTAAGAAATAATCTTAAGTTTCCAAAAAATTTCCGAATACGGAGTAGAACGAAAATCGTGTGAGAGATAGATTTTTGGAGAGAGAGAGTATGATTAGAGTGGCAAAATGGGCCCGACTCGATGGGCCGGCCCAAGGTACTCAAAAAAAGAATTGGGTTGGGCTCTAAAAATAGAAGCCCGAATGTGTGTTGGGCTTAAAAAGCCCGCCCAAAAAAACCACGGGCTCTATGGGCTTTGGGCTAAAAAAGTCCGGGGTTTTTGGGCTAAAAAGCCCGCCCGAAAAAATTATATAATTGTTAGATAATATTAATATTAATATATAAATATAAATGAAAAAAAGATGGGAAAGAAAAACTTGTCAAAGAAAGATTCAAAATGCAATTAATATATATTGAAACTTGTCGATTTTAAGTTGTTTATTGTTTTGGTTTAAATTTTTGTAATGTTTATTTGTATACGGCTTTGAATTTTGATATTTATTTGTACATAAATTGATAATATGATCCATTTAATTTATTTAATTACTTCATAATTTATACTTTATTCAACATTAACATATTTAGTTAAAATTATACATATTAATTTTATTTTTATACAACAAATATATGATTAAAAAATTATAAAAAATATTAAACAAATTAGTGGGCTAAGCCCGCCCGCCCGCCCGAAAACCCGGGGTCGGGTTGGGCTTCATAAATCATAACCCGGTAAAGTACCGGGCGGGCTCAAAAATTAAATTGGCCCGATAGGCCCGGTGTTGGGCCGGCCCGCCCGTCCATTTTGCCACCTCTAAGTATGATAATGTGGGGATGAGTATTAAGTAGGAGAAGTCCACTTCATTTTTTGCTTAAGAGTAGTTTTTTGCTATTTTAGGAAATAAAACAGTAATAGCGGGACAACCCGATTAGGAAAGTAGCACAGTAATAACGGAACAGAAGGGAGTACTAATCTATCATACTTTATCATCTAAACTATTTATCTTATTTATTGAATGACTTAGATTGCTCAATAAGACTCTCTTATACATGCATATTCGTTATTTTTAATTTATGCATACAAATATAAGAAATATGCATAAAATTACTAGTTCACCAAGCTTTTGATTCTTATGTGAATCGCACCCAATATATATATATATATATATATATATATATATTTATATATATATGTGTGTGTGTGTGTGTGTGTATTTGTACCGACAACATATAATATACTTGATATTCCCACCTCTTGCATAAGTGGTTAATTTAAATTGAGTGAATAGTCATTTTGTTGTCTAAACTTTCAACTTTTTTTAGTTTTGGTGCCTTTACTTTAAAAATTGTAAATTTGGTTCCTAAACTTAATAAATACTTGCAATTTTGATGTCTTTTATTATTTTAATGATTAAATAATATTATTGGAGATTTAAAGAAGGGTAAAATTGTAAGATTATATATTTTTTTTTAGAAAATATTTTTTATAATATAATATAATTTTAATAATTATAATGATTTTAAACTATTAAAATAATAGGCTATACTAGTTTAATAGCTTATGTTAATTTATTTAATGGTTGAATAAGTTATGTTTTTATTTTCAACTATTAAAATAACTTAATAGCTTATTTTAATTTATGTTTAATTTTGATAAATAATATTTTCTTATATTGCACAAATATTACAATACTAAAATGAGGTCTAAGAATTACGTCTTTATATAAAATTGAACCATATACATAAATATTTTGTTCTAGGTGAAAAATCTATATTACAAAAATTTTAATGATATTTAGTTTTTAATTCTTAAGAGTATTCATTTACTAATTGTATTTACTAATAAATCATCAAAAGAAATATTTAATGAAAATATTACATATTTTACGATTGTACCCTTCTCAAAATCATTATTGGTATTATTTATTATTAAATTAATAAAAGACACCAAAATAACGCTCATTTCTTAAGTTTGGGAACCAAATTTGCAATTTTTAAAGTAAAGACACCAAAACTAAAAAAAGTTGGAAGTTTAGACACCAAAATGACAATTCACTCATTTAAATTTGGTTTAGGATTCAGGCCCCGTTTGGAAGAGCTTATTTGAGCTTATTTTAAAAAATAAGCGCTTATGCACGCATTTGGGAGAACTTATCAAAACAATTTATTCTAAAAAAATAAGTTATTTTGGAAGCTTATGTAAAATAGGTTTTCATATCAAATCCCTTTGGCAATAATTTTTAAACTATATTTTATTGTTTTCTAATTAAGTGCTTATATATAAATATGTCCAAACGTAACAACTTATTAAATTTAAGTGCTTATAGCATAAGCACTTATACCATAAGCACTAAACGCTTATTTAAGATGTATATATATATATATATATATATATAAATGTGTGTGTGTGCAAAAAAAAATTGAGCATTTCTCCCAATTTAAATCTCATTTAGTTTTAATTCTAAGACCCTAAAATTTCACTGATTTAATTGAGTTAATTTTGAATAGATGAGTTGCAGTTATAGTAGTGGAATTTGGAATCTTTGTACAAAATCCGCATAGGTGGACCACAACTTGCAAATAGCATGCGCACAGCACTCAGTGCTATCATGCGCAATTTGCTTGCGGTTGTTATCGTGTTTGTGTCTATTAAACTCATTTTATTTGTTATTTATTTATCATAACTTATTAATTATAATATATTATTTATTATTGGCAAAGACTTGGTGCATCATATTGCACATGCAACCCAATTTTGACATGCTTTGATCCGTTAACCCACTTTGACCTGCATTTGATCCGAACATTAGCATGACATCATTATTCATTTGTTATTTTTTATTTTTTTCATTTTTCTTCTCCCTTATTATAAGGATGGGTGTGTCACTTTTTGTGAACAAAAGTGGCGTTTCTTTTAAACAATTATTTTTTTTCAATTTTTTTATATGGAAAGTGGTATCATTTATAATGAATAAATGTGTCATTTGTTATTTATCTAAAAGTCTCAATCGCAACAACTAAAATTGTCATTTGTATTTGAATAAAATGTCATTTGTATCATTTATTGACTATCAATTATTTTTGAAAAAAAATGCGATTTTTTTCGAAAAAAAGTATCATTTATTTATGAAAAAAGTGTCAATTGCAACGAACGAAAGTAAAATGTCACTTAGAATTAAGTAACATGTCACTTTAATCTAGTAATCAATATAAAGAATAATAACCAGAAATGTTACCCAAATTGTGGAACAAGTTTTATTTTCGTAATGTAATAGATTTTTCTAGTGTCAATTGTTTCTAATGTACGTGTCAATCATGACAAAAGAGCGTGTCAATGATGAGCAGAGTACCTGTTTAAGCCATAATTTACAGTAGAGAGCAGAGTGTCAATTGTCTCTACTGTTCGTGTTAATCATGACAAAAGAGCGATTTATTTCGAAAAAAAGTGTCATTTGTTTTTAAAAAAAGTGTCAATTGTCTATGTTGTTTGTGTCAATCATGACAAAAGAACGTGTTAATGATGATCAGAGTGTCTGTTTAAGCCATAATTCATAGTAGAGAGCAGAGTGTTAATTGTATCTGTTGTACGTGTCACTCATGACAAAAGAATGTGTCAATGATGAGCAGAGTGTCTGTTTAAGCCATAATTCATAGTAGAGAGCAGAGTGTTAATTGTATCTGTTGTGTGTGCACTCATGATAAAAAGAATGTGTCAATGATGAGTAGAGTGTTTGGTTAAGCCATAATTTACAGTAAGAGAGCAGAGTGTCAATTCTCTTTGTTGTGCGTGTCAATCATGACAAAAGAACATGTCAATGATGAACATAGTGTCTATTTGTTGGGTGATGATTCCATCCTCAGCACTGTTTCACTCAGTGGGAAATGATTCGGTCTTAGACACTGATCTTAAGCTCAGTAGCCTTGTGCTCTGTACTTGTCTGAAGATTTGAAGATCCCAAAACCATATCTGAATGATGAACCACTCCCTTGTATCTCTGTTTTGTCTCCGAGGTTTCGGACTCGCAGAGACTCGCTCTCCGGTCAAGGCGCCCGAAGTAGCTTATTTGCCTCAAGGCCCGGTGCGAAGACTTCGGTGATCTTTGGACTCGACGGGAGCGAGATATCGAGAGAGTCAGATAGTCTTCAGGACTGTCAGAATCTTTTAAAAGACAATCAGCATTGTCATGTACGAGGAAGAGAGAAGTCAGCATCAGTTTGTCTCGAAGTTTGTGCTGTCTCAACCACTCCATCCACCTCAACGAATGACAAGCATACACGTGTCTTCTCACCGCTAAAGGCTGCGATCAACCTTTTACCTAAAAAGGTGGGAAAGTACAACGTTTACCTACACCAAAAAGAGCCGTTTGCTACCAAAAAGAGAGAGAGAGAAGAAGATCGTCTCCAACGGATCTATTTTCAATCTCTACTCTATAAATAGAGGGATCATTCAAGATTTGAAGCACTCAAGAAACCAAGAACTAGAGAGAGCGCGAAAAAGAGCGAATTCCAAAGAACAAAGTCTTAGCAAGAACTCGAAGAACAATCTCCGTCGAAAGACTACATTCTAGCTCATAGGGAATCAAGCTAAACCAACATATAAAGCCTCTAGTATCCAATCGACGTTACACGAACTTATAGCTTACCTTCACTGTTCGTCGATCTAGAAGCTACTCTCTCATATTCCCTATCCCTCTAACCCTAAGCTCAACCGTTCTTATCTATAGCTTAGACGAAGGAGTTCACATTTGAACCCAATCCTTATTGTATAAGGACTCCTTCACCTGTTGGAGAAGTTTGTCAAACACTTTAAGTTTGATAGTGTTGTAAGCGAGACTTGGATCGATATAAAAACCAAGACGCGGCTTTGCCCAGTGTGCAAGCGACCGAGACTAACTTCGGGATAATAAATAGCCTCCCGATCATTCGGGACAGGTGGACGTAGGATTTGAGCGATATCCGAACCACTTTAAAAATCCTGTGTCTCTTCTTGCTTTCTTAACTCTTTGCATTGATTTTACTATTCATACCGAACATCATATTTAAAATCAATCAACTGTCTCAAGATACCTTGAACTTTTAAATCTACTGAACTGAGACTTAAAACGTTTTCTCACAAAAACTGATTTGGGCCTACACTATTCCGCGCACTGAACTCTTACTGGTAGATACTGAATTCGACCTAGTCAGTTAGCAGATTCTCACTGAGTCAGATCTCTTAGCCTTTAACTCGATTCGGAAACGGTTATGCAGTCTTGGCCGAACTGTTCGATCGACACCATCCCGAATAGGACTGTTCGAGTTCGAAGTTGAGAAATCGAGTCAGGTGTATTCACCCCCCCCCCTACACCTGACCGTTCACTCGGGACCAACAATTGGTATCAGAGCTGGAGTTCTTTGACTCTTGTTATCTTTGAGGCTCGGTCTATTCGAACGGATCCGAGGGAAAACGTTTTCACCGCATATCACTCTACATTCATATCTATATTCTTCATGGCCGATATGTCGGGTATAAGGATGGTACCCATGTTCTCGGTGGAGAATTATGGAGTATGGCGAGTCGAATGGAAGCACATCTAACATCCCTCCATGACGGTATGGTGAAGTGCTTGAAGATGGACCTATCGTTCCCATGATCGATAGTGTCATAACTTCGGGACCAAGCTCAAGGAGGAGGAATGTTGACCGGGAAGAAGATTCCCAAAGACGAAGTCTCTTCACTCCCGAGGAGAAGAAGCTTCACAACTTAGACCGTGTTGCCGAAACGCTATACCGACCACCCTTAGTGATTCTTATCTTGGTAGGGTTCGGGAATGCAAGACTGCAAAAAGAACTCCGGGACGCTCTAGCGCTGCCGAGTCGAGGGACTCGAGAAGATTAAAGCGAATAAACTAGCGCTTGGAACTCCAAAAGCCGGAAAGCTTGTCTCTCATGCCCGGTGACAAAATCGAAGATCCGAACGTCGATTTACCAATCCGATGAACTCTATCAATGGGTCGGGAAAGACATTCGAAGCAACCGAGAGATGAATCGAAGATTCCGAGGGCACCCTTGCGGATGGACACCTGGACACCTTTTGCCACTCTATTGCGACATTCCGACTTAGATGCTTGTGTCTCCCGACCATATCTTTTCGAATTACGAGCGAGAGGAGTTTGAGTTCGACAGACCTCAAAGAAAGCGAGAGCTGAAGCCGACACAAAAATCGACCATGCTTTCAAAGCATCGGTCAAGACAAAGATCTCCAAAGAACGAGCAAAACGACGAGTAAGACCGAACCTTCACTCAATGATCTACAAGAAGGAAGTCTCGCTCAGAAGTATGCGCTGCTCACTGTAAAGTATCAGAAGGAGAAGGAGCGACGCAGAAAAGTGACTAAAGCCTATCGGGAAACGAAAGGTAAGTCAAATTATATGTCGAAACACACTCCCGACTCACAATCTTCCGAATGCGAAAGAAAGATGACTCGAACCATCAAAGAATAGCAAAAGCAAAGAAGAAAGAGTCATCGCTTGTTACAACTGCAAGAAGCCGGGACATTATCAGTGTGATTGTCCCGAGCTCGGTAGTGCTTGAACGCGCAGCACGTAAGGCAAGGAGAGAGAAATTCGCCCAAAAAGACAATCCTACATAGTGCGGCGAAATCTCGGACGACTCGAAGAGGTCGACTCCTTTATGGATTCATCGGATGATGATGCGGCTTTCATGGCCTTAGAGCTTGAAGGTCGAAGAATCAGCGAAAAGTGCATGATGGCGGGCGAAGAGGATGAGGTAAATTCTCATGAACCACTTAACTCCTCTTCACACCGCACAAACGACATTATTTCAGGTGCAGATGAGAATTTGGACGTCGCGACCGCATACGAAGAACTGCTCGACGAACAAATTCGGATGAGTCTGCAGGCTCGGCCAAGACTCTTCGAGGAGTTGGATACCCCGAAAGTAGAGAATCAAAGACTTTCTCGGGAGAGTCGGGTTACTACGAGGCCGAAGGACTTGTGTTGAGACTCGGGGAGGAGATAAACTCTCGATGGCCAAGTCTCAAGGCATCAAGAAGATCGGATTTCGGTTTTGACCAATGACTTGACTTAGAAAGATACTGAACTGAGTCTGCTGAAGCAAGAAATGTCAGGACTTCAGACCGAGCACGACACACTTAAGAAGAGTGATGATGTCTGGAGGAGCCTGATGACTGAGAGGTACATGGGTGCTTTGAGAAGAAATTAGAAGCTATGCTAGCAAGCAATAAGCCAAAGCACCGCAAGGAAGGACTTGGATTCAGCCAGGGAGCTTCCTCATCTCGCCCCCAAGACACTTAGAAGTACGGCTTTGCGATAGGTTTGTTCAAGGGGAGACTATGAACGCAAATATAATGAACCCCCTAGCAAAGAACAAACGAGAAGATGAAAGCACCTCATCCCACACATCAGCATTCTGACAAGAAGATCAGCGCCAAGAAACCCCAGTTCAATCAAGGGGGAACCAGCAAATCAAAATTGACGGATCGGTATGGACCTCCAAAGCCGACACATCCAGCTCGGTATGGGTCATACTATTATGAACCTATAGTCGAAGAGGCTCCAAAGGTCGAAGAAAAAGAAAGCCACACGAAGGCTAAGGTCGGCGGATCCACCAACACGAGAAGATCGGGACTCCCGAACCTCGAAGCCTCGAAGTCGGTTGTGACCGATCCGGTGGTCGATATGTTGACTCAAGAGGAAAGAAAATGTCCCGAAACCACCGGGGTTGTTAGACAGATTTGGGTTACTAAAACTAACATCTAAGGACCCAAAATCAAAAATAAAAGGGTACCCGAATATAATTACTTTTTGCGGGTGCGTAAAGACCCATGGTATGTGGACAATGGATGCTCAAGACACATGACATACCAAAGGAGTCTGCGAAGAATTATATCATCGAAGAAGGACCCGAGTGAGTTTGGAGATAATGCCAAAGGCTACACGAGAGGATACTGGCACACTCGAAGCATAGGAACTCGCCAAAGTTCCAAGAGTATCATATGTTGAAGGACTTCAAAGCATAATCTACTCTCTCGTTAGTCAATTTTGTGATAACTCAAATAGAGTGATTTTTTACGCTGGTTTTACGTGATGTTATTGATAAATCTACGGGGAAAACAAGTGTTATCGGGTTCGCGCAAAAAAGAACATATACGTGGTCGACCGGAACTCAACGAACCCGAAGCTTGTTTGCTTGGCGAAGAATGAAAACGAACGGGGTGGCTATGGCATAGAAGGCTCGGTCATCTCAACTCTAAGACGCTCAACAAGCTAGCAAGAAACACTCTAGCAAGGGGACTGCCGAATGAAGTATTCGAAGCAAAGACACTCGGTGTGAAGCATGTCCGAAGGGAAAGCAAACAAGGAATCAAAATCCTCCGGTTCCATCGCCTTCCACGGATGGAATTCTTCATCGCTACATATGGATTTGTTCGGTCCAGTCTCCCCAGGTGACGATCGGAGGCGAAAATATGCATTAGTGGTCATAGATGACTACTCGCTACACATGGGTCATATTCATTGCCAACAAGTCGACGTCAAAACAGAGTTACCAACGCTTCGAAAAAGCTCGGTGTCGAGAAGAACACCGAGATCGAAAAATACGTTCGGACAGAGGAACCGAGTTCCTCAATTCCATGGTAGAGGAGTTCGCAGCGTAAGGAATAGAGCATGAGACTTCATGCACGCACACCTCGGCGAGAATGGAGTTGCCGAACGAAAGAACATAACTCTAAAAGAGGCAAAGCAAGGACTCTACTCGCAGACTCGGGACTCCCAACCAAATTGCAGGCGGAAGCTACCGATACGCATGCTACACTCGAACCGATCTTTACTTGACAAAGCGAGATAAGAGAACACCATATGAACTATGGAACGGCAGGAAGCCTTCTCTATCTTATTTCCATATCTTTGGTTGTTCATGCTTTATCCAAAATAATGGGAAAGATCAGTGAAGACTTTTGATAGCAAGTCGGATCGGGGAGTATTCTTAGGATACTCTCGGGTCGAGCAAAGCTTTCGAGTATTCAACCATCGGACTCTTTGCGTGGAGGAAAGCCCTCATGTTGTTTTTAATGAGTTTGCTGCGAAGACGGGAGCAATAACTCAAATTCCGAATCCGAGAACATCGATGAAGCGCCTACGGGATCTAAGCTTAAAAGACAAATCGAAAAGATCCAGCTATGTTGGGATGATGATTCGGACGAAGAAACCGAAGACAAATCTACCGAATCTCAACCAACGAGCAAGTAGGCGAGCGAATTGATTCTCCCGAACGGAATCAATCCCGGGTAACTCAGGTCGATGAGGAAACCGTAGAGGTAATCGAGACCACTACCGAGAATAACAACTCGTGGGGAACATCTAGTAATGTTCCCGAGCCGAATGCCCCCGAACCCGGTGACTCGGTAGATCATACTCTTATCACCGAAATTCTTCAATCTCGAATAGTACAACCGAAATGCCTAACTCACCTACTATCCGTGTTGAACAAATTTCGAGATGAAGAGTTAAAACATCGTAGATTGTGGCTAGATGCTCACACTCGCTGATCTTATAATTGGAGATCCTTCAGCACATGTCAAGACAAGATCCAGATTCCGTCAAGGAGAAAGCGCATTATTTTCCCCGCTTCTTGTCTACCGAAGAGCCTCGAATATTGAGGATGCACTTAAAGATGCTTGGACCGGATTATTGCTATGCGGGAGGAGCCGAATCGGTTCACGAGAAACGAAGTATGGGAGCTTGTAGACGGACACCCGGCATCAACATGTCATTGGAACCAAATGGGTCTTCAAAAACAAGCGAGATGAAAACAACGTTATAGTCGGGAACAAAGCAAGTGCTCGTGGCTAAAGGCTCTTGTCAAGTGAAGGAATAGATTTCGATGAAACTTTCGCTCCGGTTGCAAGATTGGAGGCAATTAGACTATTCCTAGCCTACGCAACACATCAACGATTCGGAGTTTATCAAATGGATGTGAAGTCTGCTTTCTCGAATGGCGTGCTTGAAAGAAGAAGTCTATGTGGAACAACCGCCCGGCTTTCGCGGGGACATCAAGTATATGGACTCGGGGAAGGCTCTATACGGGTTAAAACAAGCACCCGTGGGCTTGGTACGATACCCCGTCTCGAGTTTCTTCTTCGAAAGGTTTTCGAAAGGCACAATGAGCCGCACTCTATTCAGCATTCGACCGGAAGAAGACTTATTACTTGTGCGGATCTACGTGGATGACATTATATTCGGATCAAAGAATGTCATCATGTGTCGGCAATTTGAAAAGATGATGAAGGATAAGTTCGAGATGTCGATGATGGGTGAAATGAACTACTTTCTTGGTTTTCAAGTCAAGCAATCCGAAAAGGGAACGTTCATCAACCAAGGCAAATACACTCGAGACCCTGATCAAAAGATTCGGCTGCACATCCGGCAAATCAATCAAGATCCCGATGAACACGAATATGAAGATAGATCTTGATAAAGAGGGAGTATCAATAGACCAAACTGAATACCGTGCTATAATTGGCTCATTATTATATCTAACGACTACTTGTCCCGACATAACTTATCTTTGTAGGTATATGCGCTCGATTTCGAGGCGAATCCGAAGCGAGCCATCCGGACTCAAGCAAAGAAGATTCTTCGCTACCTCAGAAGCACACCCAACATAGGTTTATGGTATCCAGCTGATGATAATATTGAACTAACTGGTTATTCTGATGCTGACTATGCGGGATGTAGAATAGACCGAAAATCAACTTCGGGAACATGTCGGTTCCTTGGCGGCAAGTCGATCTCATGGTTTTCAAAGAAACAAGCACTCGGTGGCCACGTCGACTACCGAAGCCGAATACATGGCTCAGCTGGAAGTTGTTGCGCCCAAATTCTTTGGGCCGAGGCAAGAACGAGAGACTATGACGTCATTCGGAATGAAGTGCCGATCTTCTCGCGACAGCATCCGTGCTATTGCAATCACTCGTAATCTCGTTCTTCACACGAGATGCAAGTACGTGGACATCGACATCACTTCATTCGTGACCATGTCGAAAGAAGGATATCGAATGGAAAAGATCCATACTTGACAAACAAAGGGCGATATACTGACCAAGCCTCTAGGCGAATCCGTATTCGTGAGAACTTTCGGTAGAGCTAGGTGCTGTTGGACCCTACTGACCCCGGTCGATAAGAGGTTTCGGGGAGAGAGACATTTCGAAGTAGGGGGGAATGTTCACTCTCGCATCGATACAATCGCACGTAGAGATTCGAAAAACCATCTACACGAGGTATCAGTGACTACGTATCTCTACTCTATAGTATCTAATGCAACAATGATAAGCATTTATTATGGAGATTCAAGCATGATTTAAATATCTCTTAGTTTGTCATTTATTGATAACAGATTACATTTAATACACGACATTCTATGCACAACTTTGCTTTGAACTACGTGCGCATTAAATGCATGTCTTATCATAGTTACTCTTTAGGCATGTTTACAACTTGCATTGACTTAGACGGCTTTTGTGATCATTACCTTTTATAATATTGAATCTTAACCGTCCATCTCATAAAGTAGGTTTAAACTCGGCCTTAGATCGATAACTTGTTCATCTTCTAGATATGTACATATTTCGATCAAATCTTAAGAACCGCCATATTCGCACTTAAAATTTCGATCATATCTTACCTCCGAAAAATCCGAGAATACCTTTGTGCAAAAACCCTCATTTGCTTACTTTCACCTCGATCAAATTCTCGGTATGCCTACATGAAGTTACTTATGTGTTGATCATTATTGATTAGTATCATATATAAAATGTTTTATTTAAAAATCGATACGATAACAACTTCATGTAACAGTACAATGGCGGAAACCAATATCTCTATGATATCTCCGGCGGATATGCGAAACATTCTCGGAGAAGGATCGCGTATGGTTTGAACCCACCATGGATTTCTATTCATGCGATCTAGAGTACATGGACGATATATTCTCGGCTCTGCGCGAGTCGGTTTGGAGAAATTTCTGTCTAGGAGGCCTTCGTTCTTCCTCCCGAGACAGGGTTGCGAGCTGTACTTGAATTCGGACGCAGGTGTGCGGAGACATAGTGGCGAGATTTGTTGCCCATTCTATCCAAAACGCCACTACGGAGTGAAGCGTGATGTCCATCAAGGATGCTTTGAAGCGGAGTTTTGATCCGCCCTCCGAAGGGACCAAGTCAGATCGGGTACGAGAGATGACCGAGTTGATGAATATCTTACCGTCTTACGTGGAAAGCCCACTACTTTCGTAGCCGCTTTTCCGAAGAACAAAGATGTTGCCTCGGTTCAGGGGCACTTGCTTATATAGTGACGCAACTACGACAAGCCAAGCGGGGTCGTTTGACCGGTGTGTCGAGGCCTAAGATTCGAGATGATGATGGCCATATACGACCGAGCCCGATAAATTGGACGGAGTTCTTTCTCCGAGAATTCATGGCTCAGCCGCTAAGTTCGACAAGGCATCGAACATGCTGAGCGCAAAGGGCAAATTGCTTGTATGGACTCAAACCGTCCATCATGATCGAAGATTTATGTGGATCTCGAGCCTATCACCTACGATGACAAGGAGTACTTCAATGTGAAGAAGGTCGATTTCACAACAAGACAGCGGCGCTTCGGCGGATAGAGTCGGGACCCTCGGCGGTCTCTCCGCAATCAAAGTCTCAAGCGAGCTACGCCTACAAAGAAAAGAACCCCTCCCGCTAAAACTCCTAAGGCACCGGCAAAGAAACCGAAGAAAGCCGTTGAGGTGCCGGCCACCGAGGAGGTTCCGAAGTGCTGGCCGAACGGGCTCCCGAGAAGACTACTCGCCCTGCACTGGTTGATGAGTCCGAGTCTTCCGAGAAGACTCGGTCGGTGGAGAAGATCGTTTCCACCGAAAGGGACCAAGGGGATGCTTCGAAGCTCGGAGCGCAGATATTCAACGCCTAGACGGCCCCTTTCTGTCCCTCCACTCAGCACAGTCCCTCCAACTGAAGAGCAGACTTCACACATAGACTTAGAGTCTGAGACTGCATCTGAAGGTGAATCAATCGGGATGGAAGCTTCAATGATCTTATCTCGAGCCTCCCGTGAGATCCTTCAACGGATATCGGAGCTTGCCGATCATTCGACTTGATGATCATTGCCAAAACAACAAGGCTCCACATGCTTCTTCGCTTTCGGAGTGGCCGCATCTACTTCGCCTTGTTCTCCACTACTCCCGTCGGCAACTCCATGAAGAAGAGATGAAGTTGAGGCGGCAAATAGGCTACTCGAGCCCGCCGACCTCAGCACCATGGAGAATCCGAGGGGCCGCTATGCTTGCGATGATACATGACAAACAAGCGTAAGGCTCAAGACCCTCGGATGGGTCGATCATGACGACCAGGACCCACCCAAGGATTCGAGCCCGGGACAACCCGATAAGGGATCACTCCAAGACAAGGATACACATGCCGACATTCCCGATATTCCTCTCGGTATCCTTGGTCCCGAGAAGTCCAAGGCTGGTGCTTCGTCCTCGGCAGAGCCCGCTCGGCTCTTCTTGCCGATCCGACTTTCGAAGCGGCGCCCAACGGACCGCAAAGAGATCTCGATCGGTGGCAAAAGCCTTAACGCCCAAGGGATCAAAAATCGAGATCTTGCGAAGGCTATCCATAGGACATGGAAGCAGCATCGCTCAAGCCACGACTAAAGAACTTCGGGGCTGAAGTCTTCTCGTCTCTTCATCGGCCGCCCTCGATGTTTCCGCGCTTATTTCGAAGCGTTGGCTCGTCAGACAAGTCAAATTCGAAGCTCAGCTCAAGATCTTTCGGAGAGAGCCAAGCCAAGCTACTTGATGAATTTTTGGCTTCTAAACCGGCTCATACCGATGCTATCACCGAACAATCCGAGGCCACCGAACAAAGACTTGAGAATATCCAACTGGCCTTGGAAGACAAGATCACTAAGAAGCTGAAAGACTTCAAGGAAGCAGCTGACCTCTCTCACAAGCAGTACAAGGAAGACCTTACCATGGAGAGGAACGAGTTGCATGAGGCTCTGACTAAGCTCCACCATCGTCTTGATGAGCTGTCAACCTCCTACAAAAGTCTGAAGAAGTCAGTCCTAGTCCCTACCCCGGTGCTCATTGATGATGCCAAAAAGGGGGAAAGTGAAGGAAAAAGGGAAGGAAAGAAGAGTACTGAGAAGCTGACTCCCACCAAAAGTCCAAAATCTAAGGGGGAAGCTACACTGAAGTCATCCCAGACTCAGGCTCAGTCTCAGAAGGGTGAGGCCCAGGGTGTTTCGGCTGCGAGCACAGCTGAAACCGGCCCAAGTGGCTCAGGACCCCAGCAGACTACTCAGGCAACCCAGACTCCCAAAGACATTATTAAGGAGGTTGCTGAGTACGCTGAACAGGTAGTGGAGGACTTAGAAGAAGAAGAGGCTCCTCTTCCACCACCAGTTCAAGAAGGCAAGGGCAAACAGAAGCTTAAAATTCCAACCCCTCCAGCAAAGAGATTAAGATACATATCTGGCGAGGAGGAAGCCCAAATAGCTGCGGATGAGAAGGCGGCCGTAGAAATTGCGAGGCCGAGGCGGCTAACAAGCCAAAATCTAAGCCTCGCCAAAGGAAAGACTAAAGCCCCATCCGAGGAGGAAAGAGAAGCGCTAGGCGCCTCCGAGAAAGCTCATCATAACGAGATGAAGAGGACAGAGAAAAAGAAAAGGAGCAAAGCGACGAAGAAGAGTACCGAAAGGTAGGGTACATCCAAATCTAGATCTAGTACCCCGCTCGAATCGAACAAGCTCCTCGAAGCCTCAAGAGCAAGATGCGAAATTGAAGAAATCTATGCTCGAGATGGATAGATATCTCTACGAGAGGAGAGGAAGCTAGACAGATAGAGGCGCCCAGACGAGGATATATTTGGCGGACCTTGAGGCACTCGGGAAGCGTCGAACAAGAGGCCAGCCGAGAGTTCCTTCGAAAGCGACATTCCTTATCGATACGTAAGGTTCGGGAAGCCAAACGATCCGAAAACACATAGATGGCCGAGATCGGACGAATGGATGCCTATTCGGTTTAATCGAGAGATGGGAATCGGCCAAGATAGAGTTTATCAAGAGAAATTATTTCTCGGCGATTCGGCTCGAAATGTCTAAGGTTGATGCCTATGTCGAGTGGATGACCATTACCGAACCTGATCTTTACCCATATATGCACGAGCAAGAATGCGAAGGGGTAGTAGTTAGCGTTCTCGAAGCAAGGATCATTCCTCCACCCGGAAGACAAGACGACTCAGGTACATCTCGGAATGATTGAACAAGAAGTGAAGAATGCTTTGTGTTGAACGGAGGTCTAGAACAAGATGATCCAGCCAGACTTCGCCGAATACACGGGGCGAGGAAGAACACGTTCGTAATGTATGGAGTCCCACTGCCCGAAGATAAATCCCAAGGTTTCATGAATAGGATTCAGCAGTTTAAGGGTTCTCCTTCTTAGTTCTCCTTTTAGCTTAGCAAGATTTGTAATGTACTGAACTATTTATTATATATATACAAATCTTCTTTTGGCTCTAACAACTACTTGTTGTCTAAATAGCCGTGTTTGCTTTATCTTTGTAACACTCGGAATCATCAAGTGATTACTGACACACACACACTTTGTTTATTTACTTGTCAGTTTTTGCTCGGTTAGATCTCTGATAGACTAGACTTTCGAAGAGTTATTATTTCTCTTAGGGGGAAATTGTTGCATGGGGGAAATTATTGTAAAGGGGGAAATTGTTCTGCCCTTGTCTCCCTCGATAGTCTAGCACTTACCAGACAACTCCACCGATCCTACTTGTAATATTTGTAAGGAGCTCGTTTCCGAGTAAGTTAGTGTTTAGCATAGTTGATAGGACATAGATGATAGGTTTTGGCATCATCAAATAGGGGGAAATTGTTGGGTGATGATTCCATCCTCAAAGACTTGTTTCACTCAAATGGGAAATGATTCGGTCTTAGACATCGATCTTAAGCTCGGTAGCCTTGTGCTCGTACTTGTCCGAAGATTTGAAGATCCCAAAACCCTATCGAATGATGAACCACTCCCTTGTATCTGTTTTGTCTCCGAGGTTTTAGACTCGGTAGACACTCTGCTTCCGGTCAAGGCGCTCGGTAGCTTATTTGCCTCGGCACCGGTGCGAAGACTCGGTGATCTTGGACTCGGCGGGAGCAAGATATCGAGAGAGTCGATTGAACCGAACTCGGTAGGAGTAGTTCATTTGGACTCGTAGCTGATCATCGATAGACTTATCTCGGCGGTCTATCTACCGAATACAAGGTCGGACTCGGGAACGGCGGATAGTCTTCGGGGACTCGTCGAATCTTTTAAAAGACAATCGGCATTGTCATGTACGAGGAAGAGAGAAGTCGCCTTCGGTTTGTCTCGAAGTTTGTCTTTGTCTCAACCACTCCATCCACCTCAACGAATGACAAGCATACACGTGTCTTCTCACCCGCTAAAGCTGCAATCCAACCTTTTACCTAAAAAGGTGGGAAAGTACACTGTTACCTACACCAAAAGAGCCGTTTGCTACCAAAAAGAGAGAGAGAGAAGAAGATCGTCTCCAACGGATCTATTTTCAATCTCTACTCTATAAATAGAGGGATCATTCAAGATTTGAAGCACTCAAGAAACCAAGAACTAGAGAGAGCGCGAAAAAGAGCGAATTCCAAAGAACAAAGTCTTAGCAAGAACTCGAAGAACAATCTCCCGGCGAAAGACTACATTCTAGCTCTTAGGGAATCAAGCTAAACCAACATATAAAGCCTCTAGTATCCAATCGACGTTACACGAACTTATAGCTTACCTTCAGCTGTTCGTCGATCTAGAAGCTACTCTCTCATATTCCCTATCCCTCTAACCCTAAGCTCAACCGTTCTTATCTATAGCTTAGACGAAGGAGTTCACATTTGAACCCAATCCTTATTGTATAAGGACTCCTTCACTGTTGGAGAAGTTTGTCAAACACTTTAAGTTTGATAGTGTTGTAAACTGAGACTTGGATCGGTATAAAAACCAAGACGCGGCTTTGCCCAGGTGTGCAAGCCGACCGAGACTAACTCAGGGATAATAAATAGCCTCCCGATCATTCGGGACAGTGGACGTAGGATTTGAGCGATATCCGAACCACTTTAAAAATCCCGTGTCTCTTATTGCTTTCTTAAGCTGCTGCATTGATTTTACTATTCATACTTGAACATCATATTTAAAATCAATCAACTGTCTCAAAGATACCGAACTTTTAAATCTACTCGAACCGAGACTTAAAACGTTTTCTCACAAAAACCGATTTGGGCCTACACTATTCCGCGCACCGAACTCTTACCGTAGATACCGAATTCGACCTAGTCGGTTAGCGGATCTCACCGGAGTCGGCACTCTTAGCCTTTAACTCGATTCGTAACGCTTGTATGCGGTCTCGCCGAATCAGTTTCTGATCGACACCATCCCGAATAGGACTGTTCGAGTTCGAAGTTGAGAAATCGAATCAGGTGTATTCACCCCCCCCCTCTACACTTGACCGTTCACTCGGGACCAACACTATTTAACCAATAATTCACAGTAGAGAGCAGAGTGTCAATTGTCTCTGTTGTGCGTGTCAATCACGATAAAAGAATATATCAATGATGAGAGTGTCTGTTTAAGTCATAATTCACAATAGATAGCAGAGTGTCAATTGTCTCTGTTGTGCTTGTCAATCATGATAAAAGAAGGTGTTAATGATGAGCAGAGTGTCTGCTTAAGCCATAATTCACAGTAGAGAGTAGAGTATCAATTGTCTTTGTTGTGCGTGTCAATCATGACAAAAGAACGTGTCAATGATGAGCAGAGCGTTTGTTTAAGCCATAATTCACAGTAGAGAGCAGAGTGTCAGAAATATTACTCAAAGTGTTTTACAAATAACAAAATAGTTCACAACAAATTGACACTTTATGTTACAAGAAATGACACTTCAATAAATTAGTTAATCAATAAGCTAATAGCAAATGCAAGGATCTCAATACTCCAAACAAAATCAAATTAAATTTCTATGGAAACCAGAACGATTGTGAAACTCGATTTACAACAACAATACTCTTAGCTTAAATATGTCCTAAAATTTTGCATCAGTTGAAATTCATACCTTCTTGTTTAGAATCTCAATTTGAGTTGATTGGTTCTTGCAGATAATACTAAGTTATTTGTACTCCATTTCGTACATCAAGAAAGCAACATAAAATACTTATGACAACTATTTAGATGTAGAGACCAACACAAAGTACAGATTCAAACAAACCTTGGCTGCCAATTTATTTGAATTTGATTCATCCACCCTACCTAGACTTTTCAAGCTATCTGTTGGTCCGGAGACGAGTGTCAGGTGTAGAGGGGAGGGGGGGTGAATACACCTGAGTACAAGTTCTTTTTCTCAAACGCGAAGGACAGTTGAGCTGTAGGTAGCAACTAATGAACAATGCCAACTAGTAACCTTCTGATCGCGGGTCAGAGTGACTCAACTACTGAGTTTCTCCTACTGACTTCTGTTAGTGTTAGATTCTCAGTCGGAGAGTTAGTGCGGATAATTGTGTAGGCCCCGATAGACTTTGTCTCGATTTGAAAACGTGTTTTTCGCAAACCAAATAGTTTTGGCTAGTGCACTTTCAAATACGTTTTATGCAAAGTATGAGTTTGTAAGATAGTTTGAATGCAGTGCAATAAAACAGTAAATAACACAAGCGATTTTTAACGTGGTTCGGATACGCAAGATCCTACGTCCACGGTCCTGCTGAACAGGAGGTCTTGTTGATTAATCTGAGCAAGCCTCAGCAAGGTATCTGTGCACTGAACAGACCCTTCTAAGTTATAGTCCTTAGCGACTTTACAATCCAAACCGAAGTTTGAAGGGGAGATGATGTTCTCCAACAATGAAGGAGTTCTTACAATAAGAACAATCACGAAATGTGAACTCCTTCGAAGGTTCTAAGCTATGGATATAACAATAGAGCTTAGATAGAGAAGAGAGATCTAAAGAAAGAAACTCTAGAGAGAAGAACTAGAAATATTCTAATAAGCAAGTTCTTCGCTGGATCTTCGTGAAAGCGCTAGAGTGTTTCAAAAGCTTGAGCGTGTAATCCCTTTGATATCCCGTGCGTGGAGCTCGGAAAGGCTTCTCTATTTATAGTTGTGACCTAGGCATTTGTCCGTTGGAGGGGACGATGCCACGTGTCACAAACGTCCAAGAAAAATGGCCATATGTTCGAAATGTTGTCGCATAGTAGTTGGTCACTGTGCATGAGAGCAGCTTTAGTTGGTCAGAGCAGGTAGTGCTTAGACCGCTTCTCATTAGTCGAGGTTTGTGGTAGGTGAGACTTGTCAGACATCAGTCTTCATCTGAGTTGACTCTCATTCGTCCTCGTATGATCTTCTGCTGACTTTCGAATGATGTTAAAACTTGGGTCGTTCCTGTCGGATACAGTAGATCTGATACGATCTTTGTCTTCTTCGTCTGAGTCTGCTGATAAAGGATATTCTACTGAGCGAAGTCAACTGATGACTCTGAAGGTACTGAGCTTGGTTCTGTGTTCTTCTACTGATGTGGGTCAGCTGATGAGAAATCTTCTACTGATCTGAGACAGCTGATGACCTTAGAACACGAGCTCTTAGAACTTATGACGCGGGGTTCTGGAAAGTAACTTCCTACTGAAGTTCAGACCGACACTTACCCCTTACAGGACTTAGACAAAACGATAATGAAAATACAATCAGTCTAGCCTATTACATCATCTAGTTCTAACGACACTACACTAAGGATACAGAACGGGTTTTGAGATCTTCAATTCCATAGTATCAATTCAAATCACTATGATTTCCCCCAAATTTCCCAACAGATAAGTCCTATTAACAAGAACTACTGATAAAATAATACTAAGTACCCTCTAAGTGATGATTAATATCAACTATTGACTCATAACCCAACATTATCTATAGTCTCACTGCTCAAGCTTTTTCCTTGACATTTAATACAACACAAAAGTAGCAGAGGGCTGATCTGAATGGTGATGTTCGGGTGAGGTGGATTTTAGGCATGGTTTGAGAGCCAAATGCTCAAATGAGAAGGACGCAAAAGATCTAGCTGGAGCAGAGTTCCTTTGATGATGATCGATGATCTCTAATCTCCTCGCGTGGAAAGTGCGAGGAGCGACGGCGACGGAGGCGGAGGCAGAGAGAGAGAGAGAGAGAGAGAGAGAGAGAGAGAGAGAGAGAGAGAAGGAGAGAGAGAGAGAGAGAGAGAGAGAGAGAGAGCAAAGGCGGAGAGAGCAAGGCGAAGAGAGCGGAGACGGATCTGGAGGATCGCACGGAGGTGGATCCGACCACCAGAGTTATGGAGGCGGAGGCGCGAGGAGCGACAACGATGAGGCGGAGACGTAGAGGAGTAATGGCAGCGGAAACAGGGAGGACGGTGGAGAGAGAGAGGGGAGTGGAGAAAGAGAGAGGGGGAGAGAGAGGAGAGAGAGAGAGAGAGAGAGAGAGAGAGGGTAGGTGGGGGGGGGGGGGTTGAGATTCAGAGAGAAAGAGGGGAGAGAGAGAAAGCGGGTAGTTGGGAGGGGAGGAGACGGGAGAGAGAGAGGGGGTGTGATTCAATAATTTTTTTAATATTGAACCGGATCAAACTCGGGTTAAATTCGGATCAAAATTGGGCAATTGGATCATGTTACATGTGCAATATGATGTACCCTAGTCCGTCTATTTTTTTTATATATAATAATCATGCGGGTCAAATCTGGGTTAAATCATGAAATTGTATCATGTTGCATGTGCAACATGTTCCATCCCATTCCATCTCTTTATTATTTATTATTATAGATGTATTTATTTGGTTTCTATAGTTTTGTATAAAAATGGAATTCATCAATTGCATTCACACGGTGCGGGATAGGTCCATTTGATGTTTATCATGCAATGTTTTACAATTTCTATTATTTATTTATCTCAATTTTTTAGGTACACAAGTTACATGTGGTTGAGGTGATACTTATAATTTTGAGATCCAAGTTTGAACACTTCATAATATAATAATATATTTTTTATTAAAAAACTAATATACAGTCGGTACGTATAGATATAATATTTAGTAGATAATGATATATTTTACTACATAAACCAAATTGAAAAACAATAAACAAGTTTAAAAATGAAAATTTAATGATAATGAAATTTAATCGTTATAAAAAATATAATCTTATAGAACTTTTATTGCCATTATTAGGCATTTTCCCACTTTGTAGTATGCATCCCGAGTTGGAACTCATTGATTGCTGTGCTGTTTTGTTTTATTTTTTAGTAGTACATCCAGTTTAATTTTTCACAATTTATAGTGTAGATATATTATTTTTACATTTAAAAATATATATATATATTTGCAGCTCGCCCGAGCTTTTCTATGCCTCTGGCCATCTTTTACATTCAAATAATTCTTTGCAATAAAATATATAAAATAAATGTATTTCTTAAGTTTTTAATACAATCTATTAGAAAAATAATTATGCAGTTTAATTCCCATACAAAACCCTAATAATATTTATTTGACCAAATATTGATAAATAAATAACAACTTGGATTCTAAATGAAGCCAAACGGCGACTTTATGTTTCCGTGCAAGGTTATCAATTTCTTTTTATAATAACCACCACCTTGTTGGAAATGGATCATAAGAAGTGCTTAAAATAAGAAATAAGAAGAAATATGCACCCTTCATTTCATTATTTGATGGTTTGGATTGAATATGTTAAGAAATATTCCTTATATGTTTTATGCATAAAGACAAAAATGTAAAAGTTATAAGATTTATGCATAAACAAATTAAGGAATATGCATAAAACATAGGCAACTTGGCAAAAATGGTCCCCAATATTTCCTAGTTTGGATGAATTGGTCACTACATTTTTTTTTAGTTTATTGGTCCCCAATGTTTGCTAGTTTGGAAAAAGTGGTCCTTATGTTAAATTTTAAGTTAGTCAACTATTTACGAATTAAAATTTTAGCAACCAATTATCTAATTTTTGAAATTAAATTTGAGTTTTTTAAAAGATATTTTTTAAAATTATACTATTTTTTTTCAAAAAATTAATTTTTTTCAAAAAAGAAAAAAAATTAATATTTCGAACAAAAAAATTAAATTTTTTTGGTAACGAAAAAAATTATTAAGAAACCTAAATTAAAAATAAAAAATTAACTAATAATATTAGTTTTAGGGAACCAATTCCTCCAATTTTTAAATTAATTTTTAACAATTTTTTCAAATAATTTTTTGAATTAACTTTTTCCAATTTTTTTTATACTTATGATCTTTTTCAATTATTTTTTTTTGAAAAAGATTAATTTTTTTCAACTATTTTTTTTTGAAATAAATAACTTTTTTCAAATAATATTTTTGGTAACGAAAAAATTAATTAAAAAAAATTAACTAATAATAATCTTAGGGACCAATTCATTTAATTTTTAAATTAATTTTCAACTATTTTCTCGAATAATTTTTTGAATTAAATTGTTTTCAAATTGTTTTATTTAAATAAAAATTAAGTAAATCTCGATTAACTAATAATTTTGCGTCTCACATCGGAGGAGGGGAGCGGATCGACACAGCAGTTGGGGAAAGTGTTATGTTCTTCGTGTTCTTCTCGGTCGAAGATGTCGTCGGAGAGGAGTCTCCCACCTCCAAGTCGTCTAGCTGCTCCTCTCCTGTACCATCCCCAACCGCTGTGTTGATCCGCTCCCCTCATCTGACGTGAGACGCAAAATTTTTAGTTAATCTAGATTTATTTAATTTTTTATTTAAATAAAAAAATTGAAAAAAATTTAATTCAAAAATTTATTTGAGAAAATAGTTAAAAATTAATTTAAAAATTAAATGAATTGGTCCCTGAAATTATTATTAGTTATTTTTAATTTTTTCGTTTACCAAAAATATTATTTGAAAAATAATCGAAAAAAATCTTTCGAAAAAAATATTTGAAAAAAACTTAATCTTTTTCGAAAATAAAATTATTTGAAAAAGATCATAATTTTAAAAATATTTTTTAAAAAAAATGTTCAAGTTTAATTTAAAATTTTGATTAATTGATCTCTAAAATTTTTATTCCGTAAATACCCTAGGACTAACAATTGACTAACTTAAAATTTAACAGAATGACCAATTTATTCAAACTAACAAACATTAGGGACTAATAAACTAAAAAAAAAAATTAGGGACCAATTCATCCAAACTAGAGAACTTTTAGGACCATTTGTGTCAATTTGCCTAAAACATAAAAAGAATATACATACTTCATATCTTCTTATATAACTATGCATTCTCACCGAATCTATAATTTAATTTATACTTGTAATTATGGATAGAATAGGATCCAGGCTAATAGTGAAAATCTCAAATTTATTGATTTTTTAACATAACTAGAACAACACTCGTGCTACGCACGAAATTGTAATAGTTTTATGTGCATGCTTATGCTACTCTAGTGCTGTGTATAATTATTACTATTTATATTTTCATAAACCACTATAATCTAATATGGCATAATTAGAAAATATTTTGTATAAATATAGACATTGGATATCATATTGATATTATCATATTACAAACCAAATGAACCAGTTAAGCTCATGACAACAGAATCTCTTGGTATCCATACATTGAAAGAGAAATGCTTACTTATTACTAAATGAATGTAACTTACTTCCAGATTCTCTATGGTTAACCGCCAATTTTATCATTGATTAATATCTTATATGTACTTGTGGTGATCTTGTGTGTCCTACTATCATGTACAACTTTAAAGTTTTTTACACCATATATTTGACCCTCCTTAAGTTGTGGTTTCAATATGCGAACCAAATTTTTTGGTATTGTTGCTTCAATTCTCTCCTCCTGAAACATTTGAATATGAATACAACTACTGAATGAGACATACCTTTGTATCATGGAAAACACACTCTATATTTGATACATCTTTTTTGTTGAATGAAGGGATCTCGTATGCACGGATCAGTCGAAGTTTCATCGCAAATGACTCAATGAATTCATCAAACTCCTCAATGATGGACCAAATATTAGGCACTTTGTACTTCAAAGTTTTTTTTCTTTTCTTTCAAATATGTGAGAGTTTTGAAATGGCGTGAAAAGATTTTAGACTATGACTTATTATATATGTGAGGGTAAATATATAAGATATAATATAATCTAATTTGTTCCTTAAATTATTAACATATAATTTTGCGTAAATTGAGGTGCAGTTATTCAACATAAAACTTTTTAAAAAATCCTTGTAAACAAATTATAGATTCGAAATTGATTAATCTTATAAAGTTGTGATTTGAATTTCTTTAATTATATTTTATAAAATGTTATATTTAGCATAATTGGGCGATATAATCTAGTCTAATTTGTTGCTTAAAATTATTAACATATAATTTAATATATAATTAACCTTTTTTAACATCATTATACGTAAATTGAGTAGCAGTTATTCAACATAAAATTTTTAAAAATTAATAAATTTGAAATTGATTTATCTTATGAAGTTGTGTTTTGAATTTCTTTAATTATATTTAATAAAATATTAGATTTAGCATGACTGAGCTTAAATTGAGGGATTTTTTCAAAATATTAATATTAATGGATGTAATTTGAGAAACATTTTAAAATTATTTCATGATTGAGCATAAATTGAGGGACATAATCTTATATATCTTATATATTTAATGAAATTCCAATTGAGTTTAATTGAATTGTAATTGAAATTGATTTGAAATTGAAATCATTCGGTTTTTATACATATAAGATTATATTTTATAAAATGTTATATTTAGCATGATTGGGTGATATAATCTAGTCTAATTTGTTCCTTAAAATTATTAACATATAATTTTAATATATAATTAACATTTTTTAACATCATTATGCGTAAATTGAGGAGTAGTTATTCAACATAAAACTTTTAATTAATAGAGTTGAAATTTATTTATCTTATCAAGATGTGCTTTGAATTTCTTTAATTATATTTAATAAAATATTAGCTTTAGCATTATTGAGCGTAAATTGAGGGATATTTTCAAAATATTTATATTAACAATTAATGGACGTAATTTGAGAAACATTCTAAAATTATTTCATGATTGAGCTTAAATTAAGGGACATAATCTTATATATCTACCCCTCAATTTAATGAAATTTCAATTGAGTTCAATTGAATTGAAATTAAAATTGATTTGGAATTGAAATCATTCGGTTTTTATATATATAAGATTTGTGTGGACCATCCCTAAATTGTATTATCTGTGATTGCCGAGATTGCAGATTTCACCTTTATTCTTAATCTTAAATTCGTCAGTATTGGATTATACAGTTTTAACCACAAAACCTACTAGTATGGAAGTGGGGGTTTAGGGACAGCATGCTTAGTGAGGAATGGGACGGCATCAAATGAAAATAAACTCTCATATTAAAACAGCATAAGTGTCTCGCTTGTGAACACATCTGAATTCCTTAATTTTACCCATCTCCATGCCCATCTCTTTCTCTCTCTCTCTCTCGTATAGTTTAATTAGTTTATAAACGCATGCAAATATTAAAAAGAATGATCCCATGTCACTCTGTCCATTTTGACAGTAGATATTAAAAAGTTGTTAATCTTTTCAATTGCTGACAGGAGTAAGTCATGCTACAATCCCAATGCTTGTTTTCTTCCCCCAAATTAGCAAGTGGGAGCAGACACAAAGCACACATTTATTTAATTTTTATGTAATAAATATCAAAATTCAATTTGGAAATAAGTAAATGGCTGTTTTGTGCTTTAGGATACATACAGTAACTAAAAGTTGTTGGTAAAGATTAATGAATCTATATATAAAGATTTATTGTGAACGTATTTCGGATTATGCTGCGAATTTTTCTTTTCATATAAAAAGAAATTGTAAAAAAAAAAATTATATACAACAAATATTTGTAAGATTTTGAACTCATGATATTTATAGCAAATAATATCGTTATCTTTAAAGATCAGGAAAATTTATGATTTTATTAATATTAAAAAGAAATAGGGATGATAAAATGAAGTGCTCCACACGTGCCACCCACCGAGACAAATTGTGCAGCTATTTTCCGCATGTGTGAACTGTTAGTAATATTTATAATAAATAAAATATATTCCGGCATATATTGTGAAGGGCCAATTGGGATCAAGCAAAAGACGCTTACACACTCTCTCTCTCTCTCTCTCTCTCTCTCTCTAGAAGAGGTATACATTTGTGTATGTATAATAGAGGGAAGGGGCTATAAATACACATAATATCTACAGTGTAATGGTTTAAACACAAGGGCGATGCCATTAGAAGCAAGTTTGTTTCTTTTATTCGAAGTTGTCACATAGATTTAGAGATAAAAGACAAACGTTTAAAAACGAGAGGGAGAGAGACAGAGAGAGGGCGCAGAAATGGAGAGAGAGAGTGATGTTAAAACATCAAGATTTAAGACGATTTGTGTGTTTTGTGGGAGTAGTCAAGGCAAGAAAACCAGCTTTCAAGAAGCTGCCGTAGAACTCGGCAACGTTTTGGTATATAATACTCCATCCTTTTTCTCTCTGTTTTAGGGGATTCTTGTTCTCTTTTGTGAGATAACGTTGATTTGCTCTGTGTTGGGTTGATTAGTGCATGTTCCATTAGAGGCAAACTCATCTTCTATGATCTTGTATTTTTCTGGGTTCTTTGAGCAAGAAATTGTTTCATGTGGGTAGTGCTTTTTGCAGGAAGTTTTTGGTTGGCTTTTGATTTCCTCCCTTTATATTTCATGCAAATGTGATGTACTCTTCTTTTTTCGTACTCTGAAGGCCTCTTTCTCTCACCCTCTCTCTCTCTCTGATGGAGATGGGCGAGGTTGAACTTCACTCCTTTCTTTCGCATGCCTCTTCCTTAAAAGGGTAAAAACATATTATCTGAATGTACTGCCAACAATAGCCCAAACCGTATTGTCTGCATATGGCTGTGGTACAATCTTCTCTACTTTTACGTATTCTGCTCTGTTTCTTGATATTGAAGCCTAACACGCTGGTGTGAATTGTTTTTTAAGGTGTCTAGGAACATTGATTTAGTCTATGGAGGAGGTAGCATAGGCCTAATGGGGTTGGTTTCACAAGCTGTTCATGATGGCGGTCGCCATGTGATTGGGTGAGGAGATTCTTCTTCTTCTTCTTCACTAATTACCTCAAAATAAGTGTTAGCTTTGCACACTCCCTCACTAAAATTCAGATTTCTCATGTTGTAGAGTGATTCCCAAGACGCTCATGCCTCGAGAGGTATGTCTATCTATTAATATTATTGCACCTTCAAATTCCATTGGCCACATGATTCTTGCTTTTAGGTCCCTGATTTGAACAAGTAAAAGTCCTTGTGTTGTTGCAAATGGATACATTTTTGGACTTGAAAATGCTTTCTCTGATTTCTCCGTTTCTGTTTGATCCCTTATTTGCTCTGTTCTGCTACAGTTTTGAAAAATGCTTTCTCTGATTTCTCCGTTTCTGTTCTATCCCTTATTTTGCCCCTGCTTTAAATTCTTGAAATAGTTGTATGTATGTTGTGATTCTTGAACTTGTGTTCCAGTAGTCCAATTTTCTCTGCAAAATACCATCATTGGTTTGCTGCTCTACTAGTACACACACCACACACTCGGAAACTATCACAAACACATTAATATTCCATTTTCAGCTTTAGCTTACAAACTTGCTTTATGGGTTTTGTACTCTTTCTGCAGTTAACTGGACAAACAGTAGGCGAAGTGAAGGCAGTTGCTGGCATGCATCAAAGGAAAGCAGAAATGGCCAAGCATTCTGATGCTTTTATTGCCTTACCAGGTTTGTCTATAATTGTTCTAAAAACTCCAACCCAACTTCACCGATCATAAACAACTTTGATGCTTCATTATCACTGCATAATTTCTGAAATCGCCTTTTGCTCATGAGTATCATATTGTGATTAAACTTCAAATCCCAAAGAAATAACATTAATGAAATCCCTGCAGAGATGACAATATCACTCATTTAATACATGATAAGTGCAATAAATACCAATTATTGGAAAGTCATACAGCTTAAGCCCTACTAGTTTTACCAGATATGGAACAAAGCATGCCTGCCTAACTGATTTGGTATATGATGTCTTTTAATGATCCAATTATTGGAATGAGAGAGAAACTACCTTACTTAGTAACTTGGTTCTGTTCATGAACAAACATGTGTCACCCTCTCTTTAATCTGAAAATTAACGCATTGAAAAGGTCCATTTTTCTCAGTAAGATGATGTAGTACTAATTTGATGTTCAAGAAATGCTAGCATTTTGTATGTGGGCCTTGACTATGTATGCATACAGGTGGGTATGGAACACTAGAGGAATTGCTTGAAGTCATAACATGGGCTCAGCTTGGCATCCATGATAAGCCGGTAGGATTATCAATTACTACTTAGAACTGAAAAAATCAAGAAACTAAAGAGGGCCATTGAAACATTGTGCAGGTAGGATTGCTGAATGTAGATGGATTCTACAACTCTTTGCTCTCGTTCATCGACAAGGCTGTGGAGGAAGGCTTCATCTGCCCAGATGCTCGCCATATCATTGTGTCTGCTCCAACAGCCAAGGATCTAGTCAAGAAATTAGAGGTAAATTTTGTTTCAAGAGTCACATTCATCATAGATGTCTTGCTGCTCATTCTGTATATGTGTAGGATTATGAACCACGCCATGAAAGAGTAGCTTCAAAACTGAGCTGGGAGATGGAGCAGCTTGGTTACTCCCCAAACTATGACATTTCTAGATGATTTCTCACCCATAGACAAGATAGCCAAATATGCCATGGAAGAAGCTAACTGGGAGCATGCAATTTTTTGTTTTTAGTTAAGGTTGTTTTTGTAAATTCCTGTGGTATTGACCTTCTTTATGTTATTTAATCATCTCCCTATTTTCCCATGCAAATGGCAATTTAGTTTGCATTCCTATAGTGTTCTCCATCTCATGTCACCTTATTATGCTGCTCTTTTTCCACGTCATCGATCTATAAATATATTTCATTAGGTGTAGCATCGAGGGGGCATATGAATGGTGTGTGGCAATGATTGTTTGGCTTCAAGTTGTCCAAGTGTTCGACGTTCAAGCAAAGGGGAAACTGTGGAGGACCATTGTTTTAATTTTCTATAAAAACATGTATGGAGTAATTGTCGTGGCGTTTGTTTGTTGTTAAGATGGGACCAAATACTTTTGGGCACCAGACAACATTGATCTAAAGACAAAGGCACTTTTAAGGTGTTTTCTTGTATCAGACATGATGGTATGTATACGTGGTCATTCGCCAACTCTACACAATAGCTTGCCCCGGGCCCTTCACTCCACCTATGTTTCAATAATTCTAGTTTTTTATACCACAATTTTCATTGCTTTTTTCGTATGACGAGGAAAATATTCAATTGTTCTTTAATCTAAACATATGTAATAATTATGCAAATCCTATCCTATAATAAATAATATTCCAACTATGCAAAACTATTCCATTTGGTATGTGGATAAGTGGGTATTTTTTGTACCACTATTATAAAATTATGATTTTCTTGTTGCATTTGATTTTTTCTACAATTTATATCTACTTGCTTTTACTAAATCCTAAAGGTAAGTTGTAGTTAGTGGATTTATTAAATATATTTTCTACCATTCTCTATAAAACTAGCTATGGAATTCATTCTTTTAAAACAATGACTGGAAAACTCGCTCTTATTAAAATTAACTGTTTTTTTCTTCGCAAAAAATTAATTTGAAAAAATTAACAGTGTGCATGCTTTAAGGGGAACTATTTTTTACAAAACTGACTAAAATCGGACTTCTCATAACATATTGGATTAAAATAAATATGGCAAACATAAAGGATGAAAGTGAAACATAGATTACGTACAGACTAAAAATGATTTTTCCTAATTAAAACACCTTGAATATAAAATTGGATGCCAACGTATAATTATGTGTTTGTGGGATAAGACGAGCCCTTTAGTTTGTCGGGGGCTTATGTGTTCTGTTCCATTAAATTCTATAAAACTAAATATTATATATATTTAATAATTATCCAATCTATTCTCTAATAATAAATTAATAATTGAATAATTGAGTCTCTTAGTATAAAACAATTCAGGACACGATCAAAATATCTATTTGAAATGCTCTATATTACATAGCATACTATCCACAAATTGTGACAAATAATATCTATAGATAAACTTTGAGAATTCATTCATAGCTTTAATTGATCCACACATAAAATTGAATGACAAAATAGAAATTGATCGGTCGAAATAAAATAATACAACAAGAATCATATGGTCTCTTAAAATAGCAAAGTTTGCATTTACAATTTCATCCCCTATTTTTTATTTCCGTCCCGTTATTGATTTTGTCTGTTCGATCATCTTGACAGCACAAATACACAAGCCAGTTTTAGTCGTTCAAGGGTCTAATCAACAGGTGGGAGTGGCCGAGTGGGGCAATATCGTGTTATATAAAAAGAAAGATCGATCAAAGTAACGTGTCGTGTTTTATTTTATGAATTATTAGCGTGTAATTATATGAAGAATAACTGATCTAAATTTTACTTGTGACTTTAAAAATACTCGAATAAATACATGATCCTGCAATTTATTAATTTTATACAGATGATAAATAGAACTCATAAATTGAGTCGAACGTGGAGGTAAAATAGATAAATGGCGCCCCAAATCATAGCCGCTCAAAGCTAGGCTAATAACAACTCAGAGTTGGACAAGTATGACTTCTCTCTTTGTCACGTAACCCTTAAATGTTATGTAATCCTTCAAGGCAAATTTAATTTAATCAGAGTTTATACTATCATAAAAATTGTAATAAATTAAAAAATTATGTATGTACCGAATATTTTGAAAGTACGAATAAACCAGAATCGGAATATTCTTCTGAGTATTTTATTTATTTATTTATTTATCAATCAACATACAATTTATGGTTGGATACTATTGGACTATTAATTTTTTGAAGCCCATATCTAAAAGCTAGCTGGCCCATTACAGTGGAGTCACCATCTCAACTTTTTTTCCTTGGAAAAATCTTTAAAATAAGGTTTGAAACAAAGTGTAGTGTGCTGCTAATCTAAACGTGTATTGAGAACATTGCTAATGTGCGTAGCCTCCAACCACAGAAGAAACCGAAAACATATAATTTAATCGGTATTTTCACTTTTGTACAAATGATTGATCTAGTGACAGTCTCTTTTAGAGTCGATTTAATATAATAATATATGCAACCACACAAGAAAAACAATTCACCATAAACTAATTATAATTGATAAATCTATACATAATGATGTAAATGGATTTCGAATTCATAATGCCACAAGACAAAACATCTCTGGGGTAAATTTAATTAAAGGTAATGAATTGATGCCTTGATGGGACTTAAATTATAGTTAATTTTGAGGAATTAATATGTGGGACTGAGAGGAGTAGAAGAATATTATATTGCCGAAAAGTTGGGTACTTCATAAGTTGGTAATTAAGAGAAGTTACGCAAACACATGTGGCCTCGTCTTATGAATCTTGTAATGTTGAAATATATTTTATACTCGATTTGTATTCAGAAAAAAATTATTTATTTACAAATTATATAATTCGCAATTGATGAAACTAATTTATCAGGAACAACTTTGCTAAATTATAAAATCAATAATATTTATAAAATTATCACCGTACATTTTAGGAGTATTTATAAAAGAGTGATTTGTCCTCTGCAATTTAATCTCAACCATCCATAGTTTAGTAATCAATGATGTTTCTATTGATTGCAATTGATGCGTCAGGTTAATGCTCTCATGCAAGTGTGGTTTTGCTGAATGTCAGCGCTGCATATTCACCAAGCATTTTATTGTATTTTTATATAATTAGATTCAACATATAAAAGTTTATGTTTACCTTCACTGTGTCTGCTGCACATGACATGCGGAATTACAATTTTTTATGAGTATCTTTTGAGAAAAAATAAAATCATATATTTGATTTTAATTTCAGAGATGTCACAAGGTTAAATCATAAAAATGCGACTGACTTACGTATAATTAATTTAAATTTGGTACAACGACAGTCATCCAACATTTTTAATCAACACCCAAATATTTGCTAGAAGATTCAATGCGCACCCATTTCCATATTCTCAAATTTTCACTAATAATATAATACGCTCAAATTCTTTTTAAATAAATTTACAATCATTATTTAAAGTGTACACATAATAAACTCCCGTTTTGATAAATCAAGCCGCGTCGGCGCACGAGTAGGTGTGCAGACACCATACATCCACTATAAATGGAGTGGTGGGAAGGACGAAACCAACCAACATTTGTAAAGTGTTGGCCCATTTCCTACATTAACTCATTCCCATGTCCCAATTTTTAATTACTCTAATTTAATTCGTTTTATGGTGTGTAAAGACGTTAGGCGAAATCTGGCCCAGCCCCGTACTGCCTTGTTTTTATATCATCCATACCACACCAATATTTCTTTTTGCAATAATTATGGGTTAAAAAGAAGGAATTTATTTACTAATTTTCATTTGTATCACTTGACTCGAATATTCGATGTCCATCCTATCATAGTTTCATGGTATAACGAAATCTTATTATTACATTTTGATGGGATTATTACTACCTAGAAAATAAGGACACTTCAAAAACTTTAATATATCGTGTTGGACACTCCAACATAATACCATATTTCAATTACCATATTCAATCATGTATTTTACTCTAAACTTTTAGAAAAATTATAATGTTCTGTGTTTTATTCTGTGTTCATGCAACCTAGTTTAGTGCTCAGTTATTAACCCTAGTTTGTGACATAATAATATTTATTTAGAATATTTTGGCCATTATGTTTTACATAGTGTATAATTGTATATACTCACTACCATCAGGGTTAAACAAATAATTTTTTACCACTTGAGAGAGACGACAGCCTCCATATACCAAACGATCTAACGGGGATATTCTTTACACATTAGCAAAACAGATAAAATAAAGAAAATCAAAATTAAAATAACCAGTGCATCAAACTGCCTTCATTTATTTGCATTTACCACAAACTTAAATTAACAAATTGATTATATTGTGTACAATGTTCGGTTGGATTCAGTAAGAATAAAATGAGTAGGGCTTCAATTTTATTCCAAGAATTTTCAACTAAATAGTATTGAAGGGCTGTCTGCATTAAATCATGGATTTCCCAGTAATAGCCGTCTGCTAATCGAACATATAACACACAATTAACCTCATAATATTAATATTGTTCGATGATTATTATACATGAATAAAATTTAACCAATATTTACCTTTGAGTAGCGGTTATAGCAAGCAGGCGAATATGAAATTAATAAAAATCCGGCAGCGTAAGAAGGGAATAAAGATATTGGTATTGTAATGAGTAATGAGTAAACAATTATAAAAAAAACAACTTCACGCGTTCAATTTATTGCACAAGACAAAAGAAAAGATAAAACCGGAAATGCATTAAAAAAAAGTGGTAATAATTAATACTCAGCTTGTTTTAATATCTTTGATCGTCTTGTGGTGGAATTGGTGCATCAAAAGTTACTTCAGATCCGAATAAGGTGATGTTTGGAACAACTTTTAGCTGCAGCTTATAGCTTTCAGCTGCAGTCGGATTATTTGAAACACCCAACTTTCAACAGAAATTCCTTATTAAATATAATCAAAATTGAAAAGCTCCTTAAGCTGATATGACGTAGCTTTCAGCTTATCTAATTTATTACTCCCTCCGTCCCTAATATATATGCCTACTTTCCTTTTTCGTTTGTCCCAAATTTATATGCCTATTAACAATTTTTTATATCTAACTAAATGTTTCACTAACTTTAATACGTCTAATTAATGTGAAAATTAGAAAAAGACTACTTTATCCAACTTTTCTAATAACAAATACAATTATGTCTTTAACGTTTTAGTAATTTACTTTAATTTATTTAAATTCCAATACCAATTTTTATCGTACTTTGATATCATTAAATATTTTCTTAATATGTGTGTAAAGTCAAATAGGCATATAAAATAGGGACGGAGGGAGTAGAATATTTTATCCTTTAAATACTTCTATAATTCTCAAAAAATTATTAATTTTAATATTAATATTTTTTTAGTTATAAATTTAATTATAATTATATTTTAATATATTATTTAGTAATTTAATAAAATTTATTTTGAATTTATTATTTATAAATTCTTCAAATTTAAGGACATAATTATTATTAAAATTAAATATATATATTAATTAAAATAGTGGGTTCTAAAAATTTTTAATTTTAAATTAATACTACCTCCGTCCCGCTATTTCTGGCACACTTTCTCGAAATGGATGTCCCGCTATTTCTGGCACACTTTCTAATTTAGAAATAACTACCATCTCTCTCATACTTTACCATCTTTTCTATCCTACTTTTTCTTACTTTGGTAGTGTTTGGAACAGCTTAAATAAGCTGCTTCTGGGCTTTTTGACCGCAAAAGCACAATTTTTTATGTTTGGAATAAGTACTTCTGCTTTTTTGTGCTTAAAATAAGCCAGAATAAGCAGAAGCTCATAAGCTGGTCAGATGATGCTTTTTAAAAGCAGAAGTCAAAAGAAACTGAAAAGCAGCTTATAACAGTGTTTGGAAAACTGTTTTTTCTAAAATTAAGCTGCTTTTTTTTTAATGTTCCAAACACTAATAACTTTTGTTTAACAGTAATTTTAAGCAACTTTAAGCATAAGCAACTAAAAGCTGCTTATAAAAGCTCTTCCAAACACTACCTTTATCATCTTCTCTCTCTTACTTTACTATCTTCTCTCTCTTACTTTATTATCTACTCTCACTCATCTTCTCTCTCCTACTTTATCATCTACTCATATCTCATTCTTAATCATCTACTTTCTTAATTTCCGTACCCAAATGAAGTGTGCCGGAAATAGCGGGACGGAGGTAGTATTTTTTTATTTTTATTTAATGATAATTATTTCTTAACTACATAATTATTAAAATTGTAAAAAAATATTATTATTATGAATTTTAAGCAAATAAATAATATTTAAAATATAATAGTATAATATGTTTATGTTAATATAATACTCCCTCCGTCCCATTATTTATGTCCCATTGGGACCGGACACGGTAATTAAGATAGTGGAGATAAATGTGTAAAGTTGTGGTGTAAAAATATAAAGGGGTGGGGTCCACTTGCTTAAATTAATTGTGGTCCACTCATTTATTTCCTTATTTGGTATGAGACATAAATAATGGGACAACCAAAAAAGACAAGTGGAACATTAATAATGGGACGGAGGGAGTATATCATAAATTTATATAATATAAAAATTAATAAAATTTATTTATTATAAATTATAATTATTTAATAATATTGAGGGTAAAATGAATATTTTATTTAAAAATTTAAAATAAGCTATTGATATCAGCAGTTTTTCAAACA
The DNA here is from genome assembly GCA_028984105.1 of Lavandula angustifolia. Lineage (NCBI taxonomy): Eukaryota > Viridiplantae > Streptophyta > Magnoliopsida > Lamiales > Lamiaceae > Lavandula > Lavandula angustifolia. Next base: position 4,565,492 of record CM054825.1, on the reverse strand, counting down.
CTATTTTCTCCACTTTTCGCATCTTTCGGCATTTATTTTCAAACACCTATAAATTATCAAATCAGCCACTTTTAATCGCTTTCAACACTTATCAATAAATATTCAATTTTCCTATTTTATAGTAGTATATTTCCATTAGCAGATTTAAAGAAAATCATCAACGAAACGGTTAAAAAAAACACGGAAGTTTGGCTTTCTTTATACGTGTAAAAACTTCATATATTTATTTATATATATACGGAAAGAGAGAGAGGAAGAGAGAGAGTTATATATGGGAATGGAGTTGAGTGCAAGTATGGGAGACGGTGAAAGGATGGTGGAGGAGAAGAAAATCAACGGTTTCTCGTCGGTTCCCAGTTTTGCCTTCTAAATATCTCATTTTTCCTCCTTTACTCTTCCAAATTCTTCTAAAAGTTTAATCTTCGGTTTTGAGTGTGAAAAGGGTTGTTAAATGCATTGCTTGTAGTGGGAGAACGGTGAATTTGGAGAAGGGCTTCGAATTTAGTGGAAAAAATAGTAGAAAAAACTCTTTTCTTTCTTTCTTTCTTTTGGTTATTAATACAGTAAGATTGTGTGTAAATGCGAGTCATTTTTTTCTTGGAAGAAGATATTTATGTTTTCTTGAGTCATTGATTTCCATGCTGATATCAGCAGAAAAATATGATCTGTAGTGGTCAAATTGAAGAAAAATGAGATATGTTTTCTTGACAATTTGGATTCAATTTTCAAATTTTTGGAATTTGATTCCCTTGTTTTTCTTTTTCTTTGTTGGGAATAGGAACCATTGATATAGCTATTTTCCTGAACTGGGATTGTGATTTTGATATACAAAATAGTGTTGTTGAGATGATTAATTTTATGGAGTCTAAGGAAATAAGTATAGAGGGTGACAAATGCTTGGATTCTGAGCTCTGGCACGCCTGCGCCGGCAGCATGGTGCAAACGCCGCCGGTGAATTCAAAAGTGTTGTACTTCCCCCAAGGCCATTTCGAGCACGTTTCTGCAAATCTTGATTTCAATAACCGTCCTAGGTTTCCTCCTTTCATCCCATGTAGAGTTTCTACAGTTAAATTCATGGCCGACCCTGAAACAGATGAGGTTTTTGCAAGAATCAGATTAGTCCCCATTCTAGGCAATAACAATCTTGATCTTGATCTTGATGTTAATACCTCTGAGAATCAGGACCAACCTACTTCCTTCGCCAAGACTCTAACACAATCTGATGCCAATAATGGTGGAGGCTTCTCGGTGCCTCGGTATTGCGCAGAGACGATTTTCCCTCCATTGGATTACTCTGCTGTACCTCCGGTGCAGACCATTCTTGTTAAGGATGTCCATGGCGAGGTTTGGAAGTTTAGGCATATCTACAGAGGGACTCCAAGGAGGCATCTCTTGACAACGGGGTGGAGCGCCTTTGTGAACCACAAAAAGCTCATTGCAGGCGATTCAATCGTGTTTCTGAGAGCCGAGAATGGTGATCTCTGTGTTGGGATTAGGCGTGCCAAGAATGGGATTGGTGGTGGAGTTGAAGCGAATGCATATTCGATGTTTGTTAGGGAAGATGAGAGGAAGTTGAGTGGAAATGGTAGGAGGGGAAGAGTGAAGAGTGAAGATGTGGTTGAAGCAGTTAGCCTTGCTTCCAATGGCAAAGGCTTCGATATTGTTTACTATCCTCGAGCTGGTAGTCCGGAGTTCTGCGTTAAGGCCTCCCTCGTGAAGGAGGCTCTTCGTATACGTTGGTGCTCCGGGATGAGGTTCAAGATGGCGTTTGAGACGGAGGATTCGTCGCGCGTAAGTTGGTTCATGGGAACTATATCATTAGTGCAGGTTGCTGATCATGTTCACTGGCCTAATTCTCCTTGGAGGCTTTTGCAGGTGATTCACTTTTTCTCCTTAAAAGAAATTTCTTTTTGCAAATTACATACTATGAATTAGTATACAGTAGACAAGTTGATGCATATGTCTACTGACAAACGTAGGTACAATGGGATGAGCCGGATTTACTTCAAAATGTGAAGCGCGTTAACCCTTGGTTGATAGAATTAGTATCAAACGTTCCAAACATCCATTTCTCCCCTTCCTCCCCTCCACATAAGAAAATGAGACTACCACATTCCCTTCTTGATGTACATCTTCCTTTACCGGCCTTTAACCATCACCATTTCCGTTCAAGCTACCCCTTCGGTTGTCTCTCGGATAACGCTCCTGCTGGCATGCAGGGAGCCAGGCATGGTCCATACACTTTAACACTGCCCAATCTCCACTTCACTAACCAACTTCAGGCTTTTGGTCAACCTTCTCAACCCAACAAACCCTCCATTTGTATTCCTAACAACCCTCGCCGCGATCAGAAGAACATTTCAAGTCTTCTGAATTTAGCTCAAGAATCAACAAAGCCGGACAGTGTAAAGGAAGGCGCCACATTCATGCTTTTTGGGCAACAAATACTTACAGAGAAGCAGATTTGTATGAGTAGCTCTAGTGATACTATTTCTACTCATCAAGAGACTTCAAATGGATCTCCATTGGGTGAAGAGTTTCAGTCGGAGCTTGCCGGCCACTGCAAAGTGTTTATGGAGTCTGAGGAGGTGGGTCGAACGGTGGATCTCTCTTTGCTTGGTTCGTATGAAGAACTTCACCAAAGATTAGCAAGCATGTTTCATGTCGAAATTTCGGAGATTTCGAACCACATCGTCTACAAAGATACTGCAGGTGCAGTTAGACAAATTGGTGAAGAGTCGTTCAGGTGAGTTAAGATGAATTGTGTGGTTGATTTCATTTGTATCAACAGAGTATGAGCTGAGAATGTTTTATGTTTTGATGTTGCAGCAAATTCATGAAGACGGCGACAAGGTTGAGAGTTGTAGGTGATTCGAGTAGTGAGTCTATAGGAGTTTAAGTATATTATGTTTGTGATAATCGCATACAATATACGGACCAAGTAAAAGGAAGTTTAGTATTCATTGTTTTTTTTCCTAATTCTATTTGTTATTTTTCTTCCCAGCTTTTGTCAAGAGGCAATTCTTAGGGGACGGTAAGAAGGTTTTGAAATCACGTACCAATATATAAATTACACATAAGGTAATTAGATTAAGTCTAAGAGTCATTTGAATTAAGATTTAGTATTATATCTTAAATATTGTACTCCCAAAGCCCAAGAAGTTAATAGATTGTCCAAAACTCACAATAGATTCTCACAGAAAGGATGATTTAGAAACTAAATCAAATTCCATAAAGATTTTTTTTTTTGGTTTCATTTCTTCTAATTATTTGCAGGTCAACTGAAAAATGTAGAACTAATAAGTTTCTAAATTCAAGAATGCTTACACGCTTACAAACCACTCAAAACTATACGGTTAAACCTGATAAGTAAATGTTGGATAAATAATAGTATTGATTATATAATAATTTCTTTCTGACTCTGGTTTGGACTAATGCACTAAACAAATAACCACTAAATTATGGCAGGTTTTTCCCAACACTGAATTTATTTTTTGAAAGTTGGAGATGTGATAATGAAATTTTGAGATTTCTCAACTGGGTTGTTTCCGCATTGGCAAAATTGCTCTACTACCTTGTACGTTCTTTATTCAAGTCTAAGGCCCTGTTTGGTTTGAAAATTGGATATTGAAATATGAAATCAAATTAAATGTTTACTTTTATTTATAGCTACTGTTTGGTTGATGAAAAATCAAAAAGGTATTAAACCTCATCCTCTCGCAGTCCCGTCAAATGGAATTATGATGATTGACAATCATTTACGCCTTATTGGGGTAGATTAGGAATATGATAATTTGGCGATTGTGAGCGGATTCCTCTAATGTACAACTGAATGAGTGTTTAATACAATTATTGGTGATCAGTGTCTTACACCAAATAAATTCCTACAAAAGCTACTTACATGAGTATAGGCAATATGGTATCGAACAAAAGGAGCAAAGGTTAGTATGCAATTCCTACTATCTATGGAGATTGGTTATGCAACCACGCGAACTTGGAGGTTTATAAACTAAATTATCACGAATAAAAGCAATAAATGAATAATGAAAGAACCGGATATAAAATGCAAATAAAAGACAGATCCGGTAAGATTATTCCACACACATGGTTCCCCAATCTTTGACACTAATGATTATTAAATTTAATGGAATCAACAAGTTATAGTCCGCCGTAATTAAACAGACACGTCTCTTATTCCCCTTTAATTGTTCGATAACCGTAATGATGGCATTGAAACGACTGTTTCTCTAGTTCAATCACAACCTACGTTGATGCCAATCAATCGATTTATCAACTAGATAACATTAATAACTAAAGGAACCTACTTTAGGAGCATACTCGTATGTTGGACATCTAATAGTCTCCTATCGAATTAATCTGATTGTTCGAAGAACAAATCTTTATACTTATCTAGCCTTGTTCCACGAAAAACGACGAAAGTACTAAATTATCTATAAATTAAATTAACTTATGTTGATCAAGCCTAAGTTACTAACCTGATTCCATTAATCAGAATTAATTCGAAACTCATTATATTAATTATAACCCGTAAAGTCTCACGTATTGTTCATGTGTGTGATTCACAACTTGCTGGACTACTAGAAAGTTAGCTACTCATACTACTGGTTGAACTAGCTAAAGGGAAGGGTATGCGAAACAGAACATAAAACATATTTAACCCTAATTCTGACATGCGAGAATTCAAAGAACTGCAAGTAACTGGCCTAAAAACATTAGAATTAATACTAAAATACGAAATATTGATGTTAAAAGGTACCAAACAAAGTATCCTAAGTGAAATAGAATTCGAACACGATGTCTTCTTCAAACGGGAAAGAAAATAAAACAAGTGTAACGTTGTTTCTTCCTAGATTTGAAAACTAAGTGTTTACGGTGATAGAAATGTGGAATATGGCGTAAAAAATGTCCTAATTTTGTGTCTCTCTCCTCTTTATATAGGGTTACACATATATCTTCAAGGGATTAGGGAAAATCTTCAAGATATAGAGAGATTTCCTTATCCAAATATTTCCGTATATGTTTCTTTGTTCCTCTCCTAGACTCTTTCTTCTTCCCTTATGACTTTTCGTCCAAAAGCAACTCTAAAAACACATCTTTAGCCCTTAAAATTGTTGCCACCTTGCATCCACATCACTTGCCACATCAACTTATTTCCCTGCAAAATAGCCCATAAAATACCTCTGAACTGTCCATGTCAACGCTAAAACAGACAGGAATTGAATAATACGATGTTAGGTGATGATTTGTAATGCAAGATTTGTATGATCTCAAAATCTTAGATGATTGATGTAATAGATGTTCAGCTAAGTTGAGCTCAGCATGTTAGGAGTTCAATAGGCTAGATTGTTGTATTCAATAGTTGCTAGTAGTTCAGTAGGATTTTCGTTCATCAGTGTCTGAGGACCAACTATCGGAAGACTCATTATGATCTTGTTCAGTATAAGGGACCTACTGAATGTGTGAAATGAAGTCAGTAAAGCAACGGTCAACTGACAGAAGACAAGTTGAATCCCAGTAGAGATGTCAACTCAGTAAAGTGTCCGAGATATTTTATCAGAGGAAGTCAACTCAGTATCAGTCTTAGAGTTTGAACAAGCCTCAACTACAAACTTAACCTCGACCAATGAGAGGCGAACAGTACTATGCGGTGACATACAAATGTAGCAAAGCTATGAACTTTGAAAAAGAGGTGAGTCTCTATAGTGCAATTCAAATTGAAGCTAAGGTTGCTTGCCCGTTGCTTAGCTAACATGTCTAGATCACTTTCCAACGGATCTATTCACCAGCCACGACTATAAATAGAGGAGTTCTTCATTACAATGAAGAACACGGGAAACATAAGCGAACAAGCTCACATATACTCTAGCATTCATAAAGCATTTCTAGTGATGAACCGAGACATATTGTAAATCCTTTAGGTCTTCACTCTAGATTGAATTAGTTCCCACTCTATTTCACTAGGCTAACCAAGACATATCTTAGGCTTAGAAATCGAAGGAGTTCAGCTTCTGAAATGTTCTTATTGTAAGAACTCCTTCTAGTTAGAAATCATCTCAAACCCACCGTGTTTGAACCTTGTAAAGTTGCTTACGACTATAACTAAGTTGCGGTCTGTCCAGTGCACATAATGACTGAAATTATTCAATATAAATGCAAGCCCTCCTGGAATCAGGAAAGTGGACATAGGATCTTGCGTATCTCAACCATTCTAAAAATCCTTGTGCTACTTACTGTTTTATTAATTTATTGTTCATTCAGCACAAAACTGTTTTCAAACTTATACAAGTCGTTGATTTTCAATAAACGTGTTGAAACACATACATGCATAAACCTGAATATCTTTCAGCAATATAAAGTTTCTCAAATAGACGATAAAATACAGGCCTAGACATTCCGCACTCATACTTATACTGAATTGCTTGCGAACTAACTTCTG
>CM054825.1:4297915-4558535 GCA_028984105.1 Lavandula angustifolia | reverse complement strand
AAGTATAAAGCAAACACGGCTGTATAGACAACAAGTAGTTGTCAGAGCCAAAAGCAGATTGTATAAATATAAGAGAAATTCAGTACAGATACAATCTTGCTATGCTAAGAGAATGAGCTAAAGATCTAAGGAGGAGGGCCACTGAACTTCTTGATTCTGTCCATGAACTCTTGAGTCTGATCTTCATGGAGCGGCACTCCATACATCTTGTATGTGATCTTCCTTAGCTTCAGAAATTCTGCAAAATCGGCAGGCTCATCTTCAGCAAGTTCTTTCTTCACTGCGGCATGCTTCACTTCCGCTTCAATCGTACCAAAATGTACTGAGTCATCCTGTCTTCTCGGTGGAGGTATGATTCTGGGTCCCGGAACACTGACTTCTATACCTTCAGATATGGCTTTGTCGAGGTATGGGTAGAGTTCAGGTTCAATAGCGAACATCCATTCCATGTAAGCTTCAATCCTTGTCCTGTTGGACCAGAACCTCCAAAAATAGTTCCTCTTGATGAACTCAATTTTCGCATTTTCCCATCTTTGATTGAGCTGAGCTGGTATCCATTCATCTGTTCTTGGCCATCTTTGAAATTTCGGGTCACTGGCTTCCCGAATTTCACAGTATCTGTATGGAATATCGGCTTTAGAAGGCACTCTCGGCCGGCCTCCTCTTCGATCCTTTTCATCGAGCTTCAAGGTCCGCCTTCCAAATTCTCGTCTCTCGGCGGCTGAATCTGTCTTGCCTCCTCGCCTCGTATAGATATCTCGTTCATCGGATCAAATATGGCTTCGTTTTCATCTCCTTGTGTATCGGTGGCTTGCCGAGGGGCTTCTTTCGATTCGGCAGAGGTACAAGATCTAGATTTGGACGTACCGCGCTTTCGGTACTCTTCGCTGCTTGCTCCTTTTCCTTTTCTCTGTCCTCTTCATCTCGTTATGATGAGCTTTCTCGGAGGCGATCTAGCGGTTTTCTTTCCTCCTCTGGATGGGGCTTTAGTCTTTCCTTTAGCGAGGCTTAGACTTTGGCTTGTTAGGCCGCTTCGGCCTCTCGCAATTTCTCGGCCGACTTCTCATCTGCAGCTATTTGGGCTTCCTCCTCGCAGATATGTACCTTAATCGCTTTCTTTGGAGGGGTTGGAATTTTAAGCTTTTGTTTGCCCTTGCCTTCTTGAACGGTGGTGGAAGAGGAGCCTCTTCTTCTTCGAGTCCTCCACCGCTCGTTCGGCGTACTCAAGCAACCTCCTTAATAATGTCTTTGGGAGTCTGGGTTGTCTGAGTAGTCTGCTGGGGTCCTGAGCCACTTGGGCCGGTTTCAGCTGTGCTTGCAGACGAAACACCCTGGGCCTTACCCGGAGTCTGAGTCTGAGTTTTCTGAGACTGAGTTTTGCTAAGGTCAGCAATAGATTTCTTCTTCTCAATCCCCTTCTTTTCTTCAGTAGTTGTCCCCTTCAGTAGTCTAGAAGGTTTAGTGGGAGTCAGCTTCTCAGTACTCTTTTTCTTTCCTTCACTTCCTTCACTTTCTTTCTCAGTACCCTTCTTCTTTCCTTCCCCCTTTTTGGCATCATCAGAAATGCATAGGGGTTGGGATGAGTATCTTTTTCTCTAGCTTCTGATAAACAGTGGACAAGTCGTCCAGTCTGTTATTCACTTTCTCCAGTGCTAGATGCAGCTCGTTCCTCTCAGATATGAGTGCGTCCTTGTATGCTGTATGAGAGAGAGCGGCTTCTAACTTTAGTTCAGCTAGTTTCTCACCGATCTTGTCCTCCACGACCAGTTGAATGAGGTCTAGTCTGTTCTCCGTGGCTTGGGCTTGCTCGGTGAATGACTCAGTATGAGCGGACAAGGCATTCTGAAATTGTTCAAGGAGCTTGGCCTGTCCCTCCTGAATTGTCCTTAGCTGAGTCTAAAACTGCTGTTGCTGCTGGGCCAATGCTTCAGATATGAGAGCGGAGACATCGGGGGGCGATGATGTAGAGATCTTTGGATTTCGGCCCACGAAGCTCGGAGTTGGTGGCCATTGCGGACTTCTTCCACACCTTGTGGACTGCCTTCGCCAATTCCCGATTTTTAACTCCTTGTGCAGCTAGAGCTTTGGCAACTGAACGGGATTTCTTGGCAGATGGGCCTGGGCGCCGCCTCGTATGTCGACTTGAGCGAGAGGCGAGCGAGGCTCTGGCGAGGACGAGACACCCGGCCGAAGGCTTCTCGGGCCCAAGGATGCGAGTGGTGCTGCTTCTTCGGTATGGGTATCCTTGTCCTGTGGATGTCCCTCATCGGGCTTTCCGGGGCTGAATCACTTTGGGTGGGTCTCGACCGTCGTGGTCGGACCCATCGAGGGCGGCGAGCCGTTGCTTGGCTTCGATCGGCAATGATTGCAAGCATGGCCGCCCTTAGATTCTCCATCGTATTGAGGTTCTCGGGCTACGAATAGCCTATCTCCTCACGCAATCTCAGTTCTTCCAAGTGTAGGCTGGCGACGAGGAGTAGTGTAGAACAAGGCGTTGAAGCCGAGGCCACTCCTGAAAGCGTAGGATCATATGGAGCCTTGCCGACTTGGCTAGGACGAGCAAATCCGAATGGTCGGCAAGCTCTGGAATGAAGCTTGGATGATCTATCGGGAAGCTCTAGAGACAATAGCTGCTTTGCTTCCATCCCGAGAGTCTCTTCGCAGACGAGAATCGACTCGATATCAACGAAGTCGGTCTCGAGTCGGCGGGTGGGCGGCTCGCCGAGCGGAGGCACAGAGAGAGGGCTATCCAGACGTTGGACTTCTTCGCTTTGGGCTTCAGTAGCCTCTCCCTGTTCCTCTTGAACTTGTTCCTCAGTGGAGACGGCTTTCTCCACTGACTTGGTCTTCTCAGATGAGGAAGACTCATCTACCAACTGTAGTGGCTGAATAGGAGTTGGTTCAGTAGCTACTTCAGTAGTAGTCTCTGGTTCAGCAGGTGTATCCGGTATGGCCTTCCTCAGCCTCTTGGCTGGTGCCTTAGGTGATTTTGCCGGAGGTGTCCTTTTCTTAGGAGTCGCTCTTGAGGCTTAGATGGCTGAGCTTCTGCGGCCGGTCCTGAACCAATCTGTTGCAGGGCCGCGGACTTGTTGTGAAAGCGGATTTTCTTCACATTAAAATATTCCTTGTCGGCATATGTGATCTGCTCAGCCTCGCAGAAATCCTCGATCATGACTGACAATTTAAGTCCGTAGAGAAGCTTTCCTTTTGCGGTCAGTGTTCGCGTAGCTTTGTCGAACTTGGCTGCCTGAGCCATAAATTCGCGAACAAAGAAGTCGGTCCAATTGACTTTCACGCAGTCATAAATCGCCATCATCATATGGATCTTGGGTCGGGAGACCTGATCGAAAGAGCCAGCCTGGCTCGTCAACAGCTGAGTGACGATGTACGCCAGTGCTCTGAACTGCGGTAGCATTGCATTCTTCGGAAATGCTGCTCTGAAGGTTGTGGGCTTGCCACAGAAAACGGAGAGGTATGTGTCGACAACGTCGTCATTGTACCCCAAGGTGCTGACACCTTCAGACGGGAGGTTGAAGCTCTTCTTCAGCGCTTGTTTAATAGACATCTGCTTCAGTATCTTCGATGCGTCGTCAATGGTGTTAACAGCGAACCTCGCCAGAATGTCTCCTCCAACTGAGTCGGAGTTCAGATACAGTTCCGCCACTTGTCGAGGAAGGAAGAAGGTCGGCTTCCTCGATAGAAACTCCTCAAGTCCGGATTTCCTCAGATATGTGAAGATCTCGTCCATGTACTCGAGCTCGCACGCGTCGAACTCCATGACTGGTTCGCACCAGATACGGCCCTTGCTGAGGATTTCCTCTAACTTGTCGGGAGAACTGACAGATAGACCAGCCATAGTACCTGTTACAAGAAATAAATCAGTACCGTTTCTTGGATAGAGCAGTGCTTTACAATGCGATACTGAAAAATACATTAACAGATATAAGCATACCAATAGATAAAATTCGAGATAAGATTGAGAATGAAGTTGCAAGTAAGGATTGTGTATGCAGATCTCGGATTTTTCGGAATTTGAAAGTTATGAAGTATGCTAATGGAGGTTTCAAAGATATGATCGAATATATATATCAACTATGAAGATGAACGGTTTTCGATCGAAGGCTGAATTTAAACTTGCTTTATGATATGGACGGTTAAGTGAAGGAATAATAGGGTTTACAGTAAGGCTACCTTCCTCCTGGTGTGTTGTCGCGGCTCCGATTGTTGCTCCTGTGTCAGATCTTCTGATCTGTGTCCCGGCCTTTTTCTCCCTCTGGGTGGTCAGAGATCTGAAGAAAATAAATTTATTCTCTCTCTATAAACTCACGCCTATTTCGAAAATAAGAATGAATTCGTGTGAGTTTCTGAACTGAATACTAATATATATAGGCTTCAAAAACCTATATAATATTAATATATTTGTAGCCCATTAATTTAATTATAATTCAATGGGCTTCTATTAAATCAGCCCATAATATAATTAATTAATTTATTGGGCTACTAATATTTATCAATTAATTGGCCCGGCCCAATTAATTCCGATAAATAACATTATTAAATAATGTAAAAATACATTAATCCATTAATAATGAATTCTGAGAGATAATAAATTACTAGGCAACTAATTGGGCCAGATCAGGGATCCAATACAAGAAATAAAGCTGGGCCTCCAATTAATTAATTATCCATGCTCGCCGAGCAAAATTAATTAATTAACACAGATTCATTCCACTAGAGAATCCGTGCTGACTTACCCCTTTATCCCAATTTGAGCAAGGGCTTGTATTTTAGACTTAATCGATCTCCGTATTTAAGATAGTAATATCCGTTAATTAATTAAGCTTACTGATTGCTTAAATTAATTAACATCTTATATTCCTAAGTAGTACCACTCGACCTTATTAACACACCTGAACTTAATCAACCGGCCGGGTTTAGTGTGCTAATCCTTTCGAGTTCCCCAGGGGATATTATCAACCCATTCCTGGGATACGGTTGCAAGATACAGACAACCAGCCTGAGCCACAAATGACTACTAACACCCAAGATACGTAGATCCGGTCGCTCATTGGACGTTCACCATAGTAGGTCAAAGTGATAGATAGTCAAATGCACTCAGCTGAAGTCTTACCAAGCTTAAGACTAGCTAAGTCACCGAGATCTTGGTTTTCCACTAATGTCAGTTAGGAAAACACATCTCACTGTGATCCGTCAATACACCACCTTAAGTGTACCAGTAAAGACAAGCAGCTAAGACAAGCCACTTCTTATCTAAAGCTGCAGACTTAAACCGACAACTTCATCCTTAAGTTGTCTCAAGTGTTAGCTTGTTTATATCTTGTTAGTTCAACCAATTTGTGTTGTCTTCTGTGATACCCGACACACCACACAAATCTAACTTTACAAGATAAAGGATAACATGTGCAAATATACATATTTATCAGATAGGAGAATAAAACAGTGGTAAGGACAAAAACACATTGTATACAAGCATAAAAAGTGCTTCCAGTATACAAAATCCCAACAATTCTCCCACTTATACTAAAGTAAACTTTTAGTATACAATGTGTCTATATCTCAGCTATCTAGGTACAAACTAGTACCCAACTATATGTTAGATATCTATCCTATCTATCACGACATCTTCTCCCACTTATACAAAAGTTTCTGTAGTCCTAAGTGGGGCATCTCTACCATCCCAAAGCCACGAACATGCTTCTCGTAAGTCGGGAGTGGTAAGCTCTTCGTGAAAGGATTAGCTAGGTTGACTTCAGTTCCAATTTTGTCAATCACCAGGTCACCTCGATTTACGAATACTCGTATAATATGGTACTTCCTGTCTATGTGTTTAGACGCCTTGTGAGATCTAGGTTCGTTAGAATTTGTCATTGCACCCGTATTATCACAATAAATCGTGATCGCCTTAGGCAAATTTCGAACAATATAAAGATCTTGGAGGAAATTCTTGAGCCAATTTGCCTCTTTTGAAGCTTACGAAGCGACCACATACTCTGCTTCCATGGTTGAGTCCGCAATGCATTTCTGCTTTGCACTCCTCCATGAAATGGCTCCACCTCCCAAGGTAAACACATAACCCGAGGTAGACTTCTACTCGTCTCTGTCAGCCTAGAAATCCGATTCTGTATAACCCAAAGACACTAGACGCATCGATCGGTAAACAAGCCTATAATCTCTAGTCCGTTTAAGGTACTTGAGAATATGGTTGACCGCAGTCCAGTGTTCCTTTCCAGGGTTAGACTAATATCTTGAGACCATGCATACAACATGTGAGATATCTGCTCTCGTACAAAGCATCGCATACATGAGGCTACCGACAGCGGAAGCATATGGTACTTGCCTCATACTTTCTATCTCTTCAGGCGTTTTTAGGGCACTGATTCTTGGTTTGAAAAATGCCATGTCTGAAAGGTACTGAACCTATCTTGGCATTTTGCATGCTAAAACGAGCAATAACAGTGTCAATGTAGGACACTTGTGACAAGCTTAACATCCTTCTTCTGGCGATCTCGAATAACATTGATCCCAAGGATGTAAGCAGCTTCATCTAAGTCCTTCATATGAAACTGCTCGGATAACCACGTCTTTACGTCTGATAACACTTCAACATTATTGCTAATGAGAAGGATGTCATCTACATAAAATGCAAGAAACACCACTGATCCGTTAACACAAATACGTTACACACACCTCGTTAGGACAAGATACAAATCCATAGGATTTGACTACCTCGTCGAAAACGCTGGTGCCATAACCGGAAATCTTGCTTAAGTCCATGAATAGACTTCTTAAGCTTCCAAACTAGATGCTCTTCGCCCTCATTCACATAACCATCTGGCTGCTTCATGTAGATGTCCCTACCTTTTTCAAGGTGACCGTTTAGGAAAGCGGTTTTGACATACATTTGTCAGATCTCTAGTTTCATGTGAGCTGATATGGCAAGGAGAATCCGAATGGACTTGATCATTGCTATAGGCGAGAAGGTCTCTTCATAATCGATACCTTCTTTCTGGGTAAAACCCTTCGCCACTAGTCTGGCCTTAAACGCCATGATCTCTTCATTCGGTGCTCTCTCTTTCTCTTGTATACCCACTTACTACCAATAGCATTGAAGCCCTTAGGTAGTTCAGTGATCTCGTATACATCCATATCAGTTATGGACTCAAATTCTGAGTCCATGGTGCATCTACATCTCCCACTGCTTCGTTGTAAGTCCGAGGGATCCACGGTATCTTGTTCATCTGCCAGAGATAATTAAACGTCTCCATAGTGAACATATATACCGATCAGGTGTAAATATCACCCTCCCACTACGTCGAACAGTGTCAGGAGCTGTGTTAACAGATTGTGCAGTTACTCGTGGAGTACTATCTTGCACAACTGGCTGTTCAAGTGGAACCCGACCACCTTGTAATTCCTCAAGGATGATGTCGACTCGAGATTTTTGGTTACTAATGTAATCCTCTTCTAAGAACCGAGCGTTAGGGCTAACAACGATCTTCAGTTCTTTAGGATCATAAAAGTATCCACCTTTTGTTTCCTTCGGATGCCCTATGAACAACATCACTTCTGAACGTGATTCCAATTTGTCGGCCTGCCTATTTAGCACATAAGCAGGATAACCCCAAATCCTTAAGTGGTGCATACTGGGTTTGTGCCCGCTCCACAACTCGAAAGGGATCTTTTGTACCGACTTGGAATGCACACGGTTCAGCAAGTATGCTGCAGTCTCTAGGGCATATCCCCAAAAGAAAACTGGCAAAGTTGCATAACTCATCATCGACCGAACCATATCTAAGAGACTTCGGTTCCTTCTCTCTGACACACCATTCTGCTGAGGCGTGCCCGGTGATGTCAGCTGGGATGTAATCCCACATTCTGTCAAGTAGTCCTTGAACTCGTTGGACATGTATTCCCCACCACGATTAGATCGTAGTGTTTTGATTTCTTTACCTAGCTTCTTCTCCACTTCTGCCTTGAATTCCTTAAAGGTTTCAAAGCAATCCAACTTGTGGCGAAGAAGGTAAACATATCCATACCTCGAGTAATCGTCAGTAAATTTGACGAAGTACTCATACCCTCTACGAGCTTGTGTAGACATAGACCCACACAAGTCAGAATGTATCAAACTTAATGCTTCTGTGGCTCTATAACCCTGTGCCTTCAAAGGCCTAGTCATCATCTTTCCTTCCAAACAGGTTTCACAAGTTGGAAACGGTTCAATCTTGGAGAGACTCCAATGATCCATATTCCACCAACCTCTGAGTCCTGTTAAGATTGATGTGACCTAGTCTTAAGTGCCATAGATAAGTTTGGTTTACCTTAGAAGACTCTTTCCTCTTCTTAAGATTTGATGATGAGGAAGCAATATTAACAGAACTACGCGGTTTACAAGTAATAGTATATAAAGATCCGTTTAATGGTCCACCACAGATAAAATCATCGTCTTTCATGATAGAAACTTCACTATCAAAACTTGATTTATAACCATCCATGGTGCAGAGTTTTGAAACAGAAATAATGTTTCGCCTAAACTCAGGCACATATTAAACATCTTTAAGTACTAAAACAGAACTATCAAAAGATAAATTTAAATCTCCAATGGCAATTGCAGGAACTTTCAATCCATTGCCCATTGAGACTACCACCTCGCCATTGCTCAATTACCTTTTCTGCAAGAAACCTTGCAAGGTGTAACAAACATGAACAGTTGCCCCCGAATCCACTACCCATTCATGGGTAGAAGAGGAAACCAGAACAGTTTCAGTTACAAGAGCGACTCGCGTCTCTTTCTGTTTTGCCTTGACATCTGGATTATAATTCTTCCAGTGTCCTTTCTTACCATTCTTGAAGAACCTTCATTTCTCCTTTGACATTTGCATGTCGCCGGTAAGGACCGTCTTCTTACTCCCACTGCTCTTCTTGAAATGTCCACCATTTCTGTTCTTTTTCTGGTTTCCGCATTTCAGAGGATTCCTTGAACTACTAGGGATATTCAAGACTTGAGCACTCTTGCCCTTTTCTATAACCACTTTGACCGCTACCAAAGATTTGAGTAACATACTCAAAGTAAACTCGTTCTTAGACATAGCGGTCCTAAAAAGGAAGTTCTTATAGAACCTTTGCAGAGCATTTATTGGGAAGGTAAGATATCTCTTCCACTTTGTAAAATTATTTAAAATTGTAAACCCGTTAGGGTTTGGTTGGTGAGCTTGTTTAGGAACTCGAAATTAAAGTTTTTCGAACGAGACATATCGAAAAAATATAAATTAAAAGCATGTATAAAATTAATATTTGCACATAATTCGTAATTAACAATCATTGTAACCTTTTGAAAAACCAATGATGTTAAAAATCTCGAACCGCTCTAGGAATTTCACTAGCAAGCCACGCAGGTGGACGTTTACTAGCGTAACCCTAAACCAAGCTATTTACCTAGCTCTTTAATTCCAATCCACGTCAAGGTTCTTAAGACGAATGAAATTAATAGTTCGATATCTTGGACCATGTCACTATTAAAACGCGGAAAGGGACTTCGAGGGAAGTGAATTGTACCTGCGGTGACATCTAAGCATTGACTATTAATTTGACCAAATAGAATCAAATCCTTGAAATTGACATACTTACTCGAACCATGCCGCATTCAATTTGATCTAATTAGCCATCCTATTTAATTATTATCTTCTAGAGTACTCGTGTTTACTAGGCACGCAAGCCACGCAGTGGACGTTTACGGCTTCGCTCCCACTACTCAATAATAATCAAATATTATTTTGGAAAACTCATCTCACAAAACTGGTAGCTCAAAAATGCAAGCAAGCCACGCAGGTGGACGTTTACTTACATAATCTTACTACTTTCGTGTAGAGTCCAATTAATGGAGGTCCGATTAATTGTTTAATATCCAAATTAATGGAATCTAATTAAACATTTAATTTTAAAAAATTGCTTAGTCTTTTTATTCAAAAGGTTTGTAACGAATCATGCATATCACATAATTCCTAAAGCATGCAATTTCTAAGCGCATATAATAAAACGTGCTCGCGAAAAATAAAACATGCTTTAACAATGACATAAATCCTATTTACATGCTTTTCTAAGCACAATTAATCACATAATTGCAAGCTAAAGCATAATAATAAATAAAGGCGCAAATAGGAAATTTAAAATCGTTATCGGGCTTTAAAACACGTAATTCCTAACTATTACATTGCCCGATCAAAATACAGATCTTCGAAATCTTGAAAATCTTCGAATCTGAAACCGTGTCGAAAACCGCATCGAACCGTCGTCGCCACGTCATCGAGGTCCGCCACGTGGCGGTACACGTGGCGCATACGCAGCGCCAAATCAGCAAGAGGCGACGTGGCGCGCCACGTCGGCGTCTTCTTCAACAAAAATCACGCCGGAAAAACGCGCCGCCGCCGCCGCGGCGCAACCCGTCGTCGGCAGTTGCCGCCTCCCGACCCGCGCCGCCACCTTCCCGACCAGTGGCGCTGCCGCTGAAACGCGCGCTGCCGCCGCGGAATGGCGCTGGGATGGCGCGCGCGGCCGCGACCGCACGCAGCAGACGCGCGCCGCCCGCGCCTTCCCGGCCAAGCCCGGAGTTCCGCCACCGTCCTCGCTACCCCTCGACATCCTCCGGACGTCCGAACGTGCGAAACGGCCGGCGATTTCGGCCACAGCGACGGAATTGCGCAATAAATCGCGCCTCCGCCGCCGCCGCCTTTCGCCGCCTTAATTCTTCGTTTCCGAGCCGCGATTCGATCAATTGAAAGAGGGAAAACGTAATTGGAACACTCACGACCACCGGGTAACGGATTCCGGCCGAGATTAGTTCCTCAATTTCCCAAATTTCAAACGATTCGCCGGAACGAATTCATAACGAGCAGCCTACTTCAGACATCAATTCCGGTCGCATCCGGGATCGGATGATCCCATACGACCTATAAACGCGAAGCTCGTAACACTAGGATTCCATAGGTCCAAGCCTATCGGAAATCCGACCGCGGAACCGCCGGGAATCGCCGCCGCAAAATGCGGCGGAACCCTAGAAAACTAGGGTTTCCTGGCCAATTTGGGAATTTCTGGACAGCACGACCACTTCTCCTTTACGACGCTATTCCGGACAAACCAGAAATCGGAATGGGTCGTGTGACCTATCCAGACGACGCTAACGAGAAGACGAACAAACCTATCCGAACGGATCGGAAGGATACTGTAGCACGCGCCCTCACGCGCTATCTCAATTCGGCGGTCGTGTTCTGCCAGAAACTAGGTTTTCGCCCTTCCGCTCCGTCGCGCCTCGATTTTCGTGCCAATCGGACCAATTACAGTACAATAACAGTATAATCACATAACATATTGGTCCTATCATCTACTCGTGGATTTTCTCACGAGAAAAAGCGTTACATCGGGGTCAAAACACGGTGGCTCGCGAGCCGCCCCCAAACACGAAAATTAACCCGATAACGACGGAAATAAAACCTAATCATGCATCTAACAGCAACAATCAGAGCCTAAACCTGGCTCGATACCAATTGAAGGAATAATAGGGTTTACAGTAAAGGCTACCTTCCTCCCGGTGTGTTGTCGCGGCTCCGATTGTTGCTCCTGTGTCGGATCTTCGATGCGTGTCCCGGCCTTTTTCTCCCTCCGGGTGGTCGGAGATCCGAAGAAAATAAATTTATTCTCTCTCTATAAACTCACGCCTATTTCGAAAATAAGAATGAATTCGTGTGAGTTTTCGAATCGAATACTAATATATATAGGCTTCAAAAACCTATATAATATTAATATATTTGTAGCCCATTAATTTAATTATAATTCAATGGGCTTCTATTAAATCAGCCCATAATATAATTAATTAATTTATTGGGCTACTAATATTTATCAATTAATTGGCCCAGCCAATTAATTCCAGATAAATAACATTATTAAATAATGTAAAAATACATTAATCCATTAATAATGAATTCTGAGAGATAATAAATTACTAGGCAACTAATTGGGCCAGATCAGGGATCCAATACAAGAAATAAAGCTGGGCCTCCAATTAATTAATTATCCATGCTCACCCTTGAGCAAAATTAATTAATTAACACGGATTCATTCCACTAGAGAATCCGTCTTGACTTACCCCTTTATCCCAATTTGAGCAAGGGCTTGTATTTTAGACTTAATCGATCTCCGTATTTAAGATAGTAATATCCGTTAATTAATTAAGCTTACTGATTGCTTAAATTAATTAACATCTTATATTCCTAAGTAGTACCACTCGACCTTATTAACACACCTGAACTTAATCAACCGGCCGGGTTTAGTGTGCTAATCCTTTCGAGTTCCCCTGGGGGATATTATCAACCCATTCCCGGGATACGGTTGCAAGATACGAGACAACCGGCTGAGCCACAAATGACTACTAACACCCAAGATACGTAGATCCGGTCGCTCATTAGACGTTCACCATAGTAGGTCAAAGTGATAGATAGTCAAATGCACTCAGCTGAAGTCTTACCAAGCTTAAGACTAGCTAAGTCACCGAGATCTTGGTTTTCCACTAATGTCAGTTAGGAAAACACATCTCACTGTGATCCGTCAATACACCACCTTAAGTGTACCAGTAAAGACAAGCAGCTAAGACAAGCCACTTCTTATCTAAACTGCAGCTTAAACCGACAACTTCATCCTTAAGTTGTCTCATTGTGTTAGCTTGTTTATATCTTGTTAGTTCAACCAATTTGTGTTGTCTTCTGTGATACCCGACACACCACACAAATCTAACTTTTATACAAGATAAAGGATAACATGTGCAAATATACATATTTATCAGATAGGAGAATAAAACAGTGGTAAGGACAAAAACACATTGTATACAAGCATAAAAAGTGCTTCCAGTATACAAAATCCCAACATTAAGATTAGAAGTTAAAAATAGGCAATGATCATAAAAGGCGCCTAAGTCAAAGCCAGTTGTAAAGTAGCCTAAGTAGTAACTGCGAAAAGACATGCATTAAATGCGTGCAGAGTTCAGCAAACTTGTGTATGGAATGTCGTGCATTAAATGTGAGTCGTTAATAATAAAGACAAACCAAAAGATATTAATGTCATGCTGAATCTTTGTCATAAATGCAAAGTACTGTTGTATTAAATTACTACTGAGTAGAGATATGCAAACCTGTCAGTTGAACATACTAGTCAGCTGATACCTCGTGTAGATGGTTTCTGTCTCTACGTACTGAATGTATCAGTACTGAGAGTGAACATTCCCCCTTACTGAAATGTCTCTCTCCTGAAACCTCTTACTCGACCGGGGTCAGTAGGGTCCAACAGAGACCTAGCTCTACCGAAAGTTCTCCCGAATACGGATTCGGCTAGAGGCTTGGTCGGTATATCGCCCGTTGCTTGTCAGTATGGATCTTCTCCATCCTGATATCCTTTTTCTCGACATGGTCTGATGTCCACGTGCTTGCATCTCGTGTGAAGTACGAGTTACGAGTGATTGCAATAGCACCTGTACATGTCGCGAGAAAATCGGCACTTCATTCCGAATGACGTCATAGTCTCTCATTCTTGTCTCGCCCAAAGGATGCGGGCGCAACAACTTCCGGCAGCCATGTATTCGGCTTCGGTAGTCGACGTGGCCACCGAGTGCTTTGTTTCTTTGAAAACCATGAGATCGACTTTTGCCGCCAAGGAACCGACATGTTCCCGAAGTTGATTTTCGGTCTATTCTACATCCTGCATAGTCAGCATCAGAATAACCAGTTAGTTCAATATTATCATCAGCTGGATACCACAAACCCATGTCAGGTGTTCCTCGTAGATAGCGGAGAATCTTCTTTGTTGAGTCCATATGACTCTGCTTGGGATTCGCCTGAAATCGAGCACAGACACCTACAGCATAAGTTATGTCAGGACGAGTAGCTGTTAGATATAATAAGGAACCAATTATAGCACGGTATTCAGTTTGGTCTACTGATACTCCATCTTTATCAAGATCTATCTTCAGATTCGTGTTCATCGGGATCTTGATTGATTTGCCGGATGTGCAGCCGAATCTTTTGATGAGGTCTCGAGTGTATTTGCCTTGGTTGATGAACGTTCCCTTTTCAGATTGCTTGACTTGAAAACCAAGGAAGTAGTTCATTTCACCCATCATCGACATCTCGAACTTATCCTTCATCATCTTTTCAAATTGCTGACACATGATGACATTCTTTGATCCGAATATAATGTCATCCACGTAGATCTGCACAAGTAATAAGTCTTCTTCCGGTCGAATGCTTTGAATAGAGTGCGGTCATCGTGCCTTTCGAAAACCTTTCGAAGAAGAAACTCGGACAGGGTATCGTACCAAGCTCTGGGTGCTTGTTTTAACCCGTATAGAGCTTTTCTGAGTCTATATACTTGATGTCCCTGCTGAAAGCGGGCGGTTGTTCCACATAGACTTCTTCTTTCAGCACGCCGTTCAGGAACGCAGACTTCACATCCATTTGATAAACTCTGAATCGTTGATGTGTTGCGTAGGCCAGGAATAGTCTGATTGCCTCCAATCTTACAACTGGAGCGAACGTCTCATCGAAATCTATCCCTTCGGCTTGACAGTAGCCTTTAGCCACGAGTCTTGCTTTGTTCCTTACTATAACGTTGTTTTCATCTCGCTTGTTTTTGAAGACCCATTTGGTTCCAATAACATGTTGATGCCGGGGTCTGTCTACAAGCTCCCATACTTCGTTTCTCGTGAACCGATTCGGCTCCTCCCGCATAGCAATGATCCGGTCAGCATCTTTCGGTGCATCCTCAATGGTTCGAGGCTCTTGATGAGACAAGAAGCGGGAAAATAATGCGCTTTCTCCTTGACGAGAATCGGATCTTGTCTTGACATTTCTTTGAAGGATCTCCAATGATTAAATCGCCAGTGTGAGCATCGAGCCACGATCTACGATGTTTCAACTCTTCATCCGAAACTTGTTCAACACGAGATAGTAGGTGAGTTAGGCATTTTCGGTTGTACTATTCTCGAGATTGAAGTAATTCAAGAACAAGAGTATGGCTCTACCGAGTCACCGGGTTCGGGGGCATTCGGCTCGGGAACATTACTAGACGTTCCCCCCCGAGGTGTTGCTCTCGGTAGTGTTGGTCTCGAGTTACCTCAACGGTTTCTTCATCGACCTGAAGTTACCCGGGATTGATTACGTTCGGGAGAATCAATCTGTTCAGCCTACTTGCTCGACGGGTTGAGATTCGAGTAGATTTGTCTTCAATTTCTTCATCCGAATCATCATCCCAACATGGTTGGATCTTTTCGGATTTGTCTTTTAAGCTTAGATCCCGTAGGCCGCTTCGATGTTCTCGGATTTAGAATTTGAGTTATTGCTCCCGTCTTCGATAGCAAACTCGTTAAAAACAACATGAGGGCTTTCCTCCACGCAAAGAGTCCGATAGTTGAATACTCCGAAAGCTTTTCTGACCCGAGAGTATCCTAAGAATACTCCCCGATCGACTTGCTATCAAAAGTCTTCGACTGATCTTTCCCATTATTGTGAATAAAGTATGAACAACCAAAAATATGGAAATAAGATAGAGAAGGCTTCCCGCCGTTCCATAGTTCATATGGTGTCCGCTTATGCCGCTTTGTCGGTAGAGATCTATTCGAGTATAACATGCGTATCCGTTGCTTACGCCTGGAATTTGGTTGGGAGTCCTGAGTCTGCGAGTAGAGTCCTAGCCGCCTCTTTTAGAGTTCGTTCTTTCGTTCAAGCAACTCCATTCGCCGAGGTGTGCGTGCCCTGAAGTCTCATGCTCTATTCCGTTCGCTGCGGAACTCCTTTACCATGGAATTAAGGAACTCAGTTCCTCTGTCTGAACGTATTTTTCTGATCTTGGTGTTCTTCTCGACACTGAGCTTTTTCAGAAGCGTTGGTAACTCTGTTTTGACGTCAGACTTGTTGGCAATGAATATTACCCATATGTAGTGCGAGTAGTCATCTATGACCACTAATGCATATTTTCTGCCTCTGATCGTCACTGGGGAGATTGGACCGAACAAATCCATATGTAGCAGCTGAAGGATTCCATCTGTGGAAGGCGATGGAACTGGAGGATTTTGATTCCTTGTTTGCTTTCCCTTCAGACATGCTTCACACTGAGTGTCTTTGCTGAATACTTCATTCGGCAGTCCCCTTGCTAGAGTGTCTCTTGTAAGCTTGTTGAGCGTCTTAAAGTTGAGATGGCTGAGTCTTCTGTGCCATAGCCACCCCGTGCGGTTGTCATTCTTCGCCAATAAGCAAGCTTCAGGTTCAGCTGAGTTCCAGTCAGCCACATATATGTTCTTTCTGCGCGAACCTGATAACACTGTTTTCCCTGTGGATTTATCAATAACATCACGTAAAACCGGCGTCAAATATCACTCTATTTGAGTTATCACAAAATTGACTAACGAGAGAGAAGATTATGCTTGAAGTCCTTCAACATATGATACTCTTGGAACGTTGGCAGTTTCCAATGCTGAGTGTTCCATATCCTCTGGTATAGCCTTTTGCATTGTCTCCGAACTCAATTCTGGGTCCTTCTTCAGTGATATAATTCTTCAGTAGACTCCTTTGGTATGTCATGTGTCTTGAGCATCCGCTGTCCATATACCATGGGTCTTTACGCACCGCAAAAACGGAATTATATTCAAGTACCCTTTATTTTTGATTTTGGGTCCTTAGATGTTAGTTTTAGTAACCCAAATCTGTCTAACAACCCCGGTGGTTTCGAGCGAGTTTCTTTCCACCGGAGTCAACATATCGACCACCGGACCGGTCGCGCCCGACTTCGAGGCTTCGAGGTTCGGGGAGTCCCGATCTTCGAGTTGGTGGACTGCTGACCTTTGCCTTCTGTGTGGCTTTCTTTTTCTTCTGACCTTTGGAGCCTCTTCGGACTATAGGTTCATAATAATATGATCCATACTGAGCAGGATGCGTCTGCTTCGGAGGTCCATACTGATCTGCCAAGTTTGATTTCTTTGGTTCCCCCTTGACCGAACCGGGGTTTCTTGGCATTGATCTTCTTGTCGGAATGCTGATGTGCGGGATGAGGTGCTTTCATCTTCGTTTGTTTTTTGCTAGGGGGTTCGAGTATATCTGCGTTGATAGTCTCCCCTCGAACAAATCTATCGCCAAGCCGTACTTCGAGTGTCTTGGGGCGGATGAGGAAGCTCCTGGGACCGAATCCAAGTCCTTCCTTGCAGTGCTTTGGCTTATTGCTTGCTAGCATAGCCTCCAATTTCTTCTCTCGCGCCCATATACCTCTCGGGACATCGGGTTCCTCCGGACATCATCACTTTTCTTCGGTGCGTCATGCTCGGCCTCGAAGTCCCGGTAGTTCTTGCTTCATGGAGACTCGGTTCAAGATCTTTCGAGTCAAGTCATTGGTCAAGACCGAAATCCGATCTTCTTGATGCCGAGACTTGGCCATCGGAGAGTTTATCTCCTCCCCGAGTCTCAACACAAGTCCTTCGGCCTCAGTAACAACCCGACTCTCCCGAGAAAGTCTCCCGATTCTCCACTTTCGTGGTATCCAACTCCCGAAGAGTCTTACCGAGCTGAGACTCATCCGAATTTGTTCATCTAGTAGATCTTCATATGCGGTCGAGATGTCCAAATTCCCATCCGCACCTGAAATAGTGTCGTGTGTGCGGTGTGAAGAGGAGTTAAGCGGTTCATGAGAATTTACCTCATCCTCTTCGCCTGCCATCATGCATATTTCAGTTGATTCATCTGCTTCATGCTCTAAGGCCATGAAAGCTGCTTCATCATCAGATGAATCCATAAAGGAGTCGATCTCTTCTGAGTCGTCTGAGATTTTGCCGACTATGTAGGATTGTCTTTTCGGGCGAATTTCTCTCTCCTTGCCTTGCGTGCTGCGCGTTCGCAAGCACTACTCGAGCTCGGAGACAATCATACCGATAATATCCCGGCTTCTTGCGGTTGTAGCAAGTGATGACTTTTTCTTCTTTGGTTGCACTATCCCTTGAGGGTGCTGAGTCATCCTTCTTTCTGCATTCAGAAGATTGAGTATCAGGAGCGCGTTTAGGTGTATATTCTGACTTACCTTTTGTATCTCGGTATGCTTTGATCAGTTTTCTACGCCTTTCTTTCTCCTTTTGATACTTCACTGCGAGCAGCGCGTACTTCTGAGCTAGACTTCCTTCTTGTAGGTCAGTAAGTGAAGGCTCAGTCTTACTCGTCGTCTTGCTCGTAGCGGGAGATGCTGTGCTGACTGTAGCTTTGAAAGCATGGTCAATCTTCGTATCAACTTCAGCTCTCAGCTTTCTTTGAGGTCTGTCGAACTCATACTCCTCTGCCTGTAATTCTGAAAAGATATGGTCAGGAGACACAGCATCTAAATCAGAATGTCGCAATAAAGTGGCAAAAGGTGTCCAGTGTCCGTCCGGCAGTGCCCTCAGAATCTCCAGATTCATCTCTCGGTTGCTGAATGTCTTTCCCAGCCCATTGATAGAATTCATCAGATTGGTAAATCGACGTTTAGATCTTCGATTTTGTCCCCCGGGCATGAGAGACAAGCTTTCCAGCTTTTGGAGTTCCGGCGCTAATTTGTTGGCTTTAATCTTCCGAGTCCCTCGACTCGGCAGCGCAAGAGCATCCCGTAGTTCTTTAGCGAGTCTTGCATTCCCGAACCCCGCCAAGATAAGAATCACTAAGGGTGGTTAGTATAGCATTCCTGGCGACTCGGTCTAGATTGTGAAGCTTCTTCTCTTCAGGAGTGAAGAGACTTCTATCTTTGGGGATCTTCTTCCCAGTCACCATTCCTCCTCCTTGAGCTTGGTCCTGAGTCACGACACTATCAATCATAGGAACGATAGGTCCATCTTCAAGCACTTCAGTCATACTGTCATGGAGGGATGTCAGATGAGCTTCCATCCTGACTCGCCATACTCCGTAGTTCTCCACCGAGAACATAGGTACCATCCTTATACCTGACATATCAGCCATGAAGAATAATGATATGAATGTAGAGTGATATGCAGTGAAAAAAATGTTTTCCCTCGGATCCGTTCGAATAGACCAGTCTCAAAGATAACAAGAGTCAAAGAACTCCTGCTCTGATACCAATTGTTGGTCCTGTGAGTGAGTTCAGGTGTAGAGGGGGGGGTGAATACACCTAAATCCAAATTTCTCAACTTTCGAACACGAACAGTCCTATTCGGGGAAGGTGCCGCATCGAAATAGTTCAATGAGACTGCATAACCGTTTCGAATCGTGTTAAAGGCTAAAAGAGTATCGACTCGACCGAGATCTCGCTAACCGACTAGGTCAGAATTCAGTATCGATCAGTGAGAGTTCAGTGTGCGGAATTGTGTAGGCCCAAATCAGTTTTAATGAGGAAAACGTTTTATGCGAGTCTCAGTTCAGTAGATAAGAAGTTCAGAATACTGAGACAGTTAAATCGATTTTAAATATGATGTTCAGTATGCACAGTAAAACCAATGAAACAAGTAAGTAAACGCACACGAGATATTTTTAAAGTGGTTCGGATATCAACAATCCTACGTCCATTGTCCCGATAGATCAGGAGGTTATTTATTATACCGAGTTAGTCTCGCCGCCTTGTAACTGGACAAAGCGCGTGGCTTGGGGATTATACTCGAGCAAGTCCCAGGCTATAATTCTATCAAACTTTAAGTGTTTGACAAACTTCTCCAACAATGAAGGAGTCCTTATACAATAAGGATTGGGTTCAAATGTGAACTCCTTCGTCTAAGCTATGGATATAACAAGTGAGCTTAGGGTTAGAGGGATAAGGAACGAGAATGTAGCTATCTAGAGCGACGAACAGCTGAGGGTTTAGCTATAGGTTCGTGTCAGTCGCTTGGATACTAGAAGCTTATGTTCCTTTTGAGCTGGATGTAGTCTTTCGCCGGAGATAACTCGGTTGATTCTTGCGGAAGACTTAGTCGTTAATTTCGTTCGTTTGAATGCTCTGTGCGTTTCTTGGTTCTATGTGTATGTGTTATATATTTCAAATCTTGAATGATCCCTCTATTTATAGAGTGGAGAGAAGAATAGATCCGTTGGAGACGATCTTCTTCTTTTTCCCTCTTTTGTGGTAGCAAACGGCTCTTTTGTGTAGGTAACAGTGTACTTTCCCACCTTTTACGGAAATATGTTGACTGTAGCTTTAGTAGGTGAGACGACACGTGTATGCTTGTCATTTGTCGAGGTGGATGTGGTGGTTGAGACAGAACAAACTTCGAGGCAACTGAAGTTGACTTCTCTCTTCCTCGTACTTGACAACACTGATAGCTTATCAAAAGATTCGGGACAGTTCGTAAGACGTCGGCCCGGTGCTGAGTCTGATTTTTGTATTCAGTAGATAGACAGCTGAGAAGGGTCTACTGAAAATCAGCTCTGAGTCCAGCGAACTACTCCTGCTGAGTTCAGTTCAACTGACTCTCTCAGTATACTGCTCCTGCTGAGTCCAGTATTCACTGAGTCTTCTACACTGGTGCTGAGGCTGATGAGCTACTGAGCGCCTAGACCAGAGCAGAGTGTCTACTGAGTCTGAAACCTCAGAGACAAATACGAATACAAAGGAATGGTTCACCAATCAGATAGGGTTTTGGGATCTTCAAATCTTCTCAACAGTCAGAGCACGAGGCTACTGAGCGTGATTCAGTATAGAAGATAGAATCATTTCCCACAAGTATGATCATGCTGAGGATTGAATCATCACCCAACATAACTTCTGTCAATGAACAATACTCATCAATTGTCATTAAATTGGAATTGGTTAGATGGTACTTGTTGATCCTAGCTATTGATTATGAGTTATAGTGTCATAATAGGAAATTTGTTTGGTGCTATAGATTATAAATAATGAGGAGTAAGCGACCGGACTTCAGTTGCTATGGACTTAGTAGATCGAACCCCCAAGTCGACCACACAATCCATTTATGTGAGTATCTCTAGTGATCATAGGACTGAAGGAAATATTAGGTTAGGAATGATTACATTTCTCCTTCGTATGTTGTTGCAGCTCTGATTGTTGCTCGTGTGTCAGATCTTCTGATCTGTGCCCCGGCCTTTTTCTCCTTCTGTGTGGTCAGAGAACTGGAGAAAATAAGATTTGTGTCTCTCCACATCTCACGCGTACGCGTATATTATGTGTGTATGTATGTCTTCTGTTTATGAACAGAATACTAATATATATAGGCTTCAAAAGCCAATATAATATTAATATATTTGTAGCCCATTAATTTAATTATATTTCTAATGGGCTTCCACATAATTAACCCATAATATAATTAATTAATCAACTGGGCTACTAATATTTATCAATTAATTGGCTCAGCCATTTAATTCCAGATAAATAACATTATTAAATAATGTAAAAATACATTAATCCATTAATAATGATTTCGAGAGACAATAAATAACTAGGCAACTAATTGGGCCAGATCAGGGATCTAATACAAGAAATAAAAGCAGAACCTCAAATTAATTAATTATCTATGCTCAGCCCAGAGCAAAATTAATTAATAAACACAGATTCATTCCACTAGAGAATCCGTGCTGACTTACCCCTTTATCCCAAATTGAGCAAAGACTTGTATTTTAGACTTAATCGATCTCCGTATTTAAGATAGAAATATCCGTTAATTAATTAAGCTCACTGACAGCTTAAATTAATTAACATCTTATATTTCTGAGTAGTACCACTCAACCTTATTAACACACCTGAACTTAATCAACCGGTCGGGTTTAGTGTGCTAATCCTTTCGAGTTCCTCAGGGGATATTATCAACCCATTTTACTAGGATACGGTTGCAAGATACGACAACCGACTGAGCCACAAATGACTACTAGCACCCAAGATACGTAGATCCGGGTCGCGATGACGTTCACCATAGTAGGTCAAAGTGATAGATAGTCAAATGCACTCGACGAAGTCTTACCAAGCTTAAGACCCGGCTAAGTCATCGAGATCTTGGTTCTCCACTAAGGTCAGTTAGGAGAACACATCTCACTGTGATCCATCAATACACCACCTTCAGTGTACCAGTAAAGACAAGCAGCTAAGACAAGCCACGCACTTTTTATCTAAACTGCAGCTTAGACCGACAACTTATCCTGAAGTTGTCTCAGCTGTGATAACTATTTATATCTTGTCAGTTCAACCAATTTGTGTTGTCTTCTGTGATACCCGATACACTACACAAATCTAACTTTTGTACAAGATAAAGGATTACATGTGCAAATATATATATTTATGAGATAGGAGAATAAAATAGTGGTAGGGACAAAAACACATTGTATACAAACATAAAACCTGCTTCCAGTATACAAAATCCCAACAATTCTCCCACTTATACTAAAGCAAACTTTTAGTATACAATGTGTCAGTTCTAGGTACAAACTAGTACTCAACTATCTCTCTGCTATCTGTCCTATCTATCACTGCATCTTCTCCCACTTATACAAAAGTTTCTGTAGTCCTAAGTGGGGGGCATCTCTACCACTCCTAAGCCACGAACATGCTTCTCGTAAGCCGGGAGTGATAAGCTCTTTGTGAAAGGATTAGCTAGGTTGAGTTCAGTTCCAATTTTGTTAATCACCACGTCACCTCGATTTACGAATACTCGTATAATGCGGTACTTCATGTCTATGTGTTTAGACGCCTAGTGAGATCTAGGTTCCTTAGAATTTTTCACTGCACCCGCATTATCACAATAAATCGTGATCGCCTTAGGCAAATTCTGAACAATATCAAGATCCAGGAGGAAATTCTTGAGCCAAACTGCCTCTTTCGAAGCTTCTGAAGCAGGCACATACTCTGCTTCCATGGTTGAGTCCGCAATGCGTTTCTACTTTGCACTCCTCCATAAAATGGCTCCACCTCCCAAGGTAAACACATAACCCGAGGTAGACTTCTTCTCGTCTCTGTCAGCCTGAAAATCCGATTCTGTATAACCCAAAGACACTAGACTGTCTGACTGGTAAACAAGCCTATAATCTCTAGTCCGTTTAAGGTACTTGAGAATATGCTTGACCGCAGTCCAGTGTTCCTTTCCAGGGTTAGACTGATATCTTGAGACCATTCCTATAGCATATGAGATATCTGCTCTCGTACAAAGCATCGCATACATGAGGCTACCGACAGCGGAAGCATATGGTACTAGCCTCATACTTTCTATCTCTTCAGGCGTTTTAGGGCAATGATTCTTGGATAGAAAAATGCCATGTCTGAAAGGTACTGAACCTCTCTTGGCTTTTTGCATGCTAAAACGAGCAATAACAGTGTCAATGTAGGACGCTTGTGACAAGCTTAACATCCTTTTCTGGCGATCTCGGATAACCTTGATCCCAAGGATGTAAGCAGCTTCACCTAAGTCCTTCATTTGAAACTGCTCGGATAACCACGTCTTTACGTCTGATAACACTTTAACATTGTTGCCAATGAGAAGGATGTCATCTACGTAAAATGCAAGAAACACCACTAATCCGTTAACACAAATACGGTACACACACCTCATTAGGACATGATACAAATCCATAGGATTTGACTACCTCGTCCAAAAGCTGGTGCCATAACCGAGAAGCTTGCTTAAGTCCATAAATGTACTTCTTAAGCTTCCAAACTAGATGCTCTTCGGCCTCCTTCACATAACCATTTGACTGTTTCATGTAGATATCTCTACCTTTTTCAATGTGACTGTTTAGGAATACGGTTTTGACATCCATTTGCCAAATCTCTAGGTTCATGTGATCTGCTATGGCAAGGAGAATCCGAATGGACTTGATCATTGCTACATGCGACCTTTCTGGTAAAACCCTTCGCCACTAGCCTGGCCTCAAATGTCACGATCTCTCAATTCGGTCCTCTCTTTCTCTTGTATATCCACTAACTACCAATAGCCTTGCAGCCCTCAGGTAGTTCAGTGATCTTGTATACATCCATATCAGTTATGGACTCAAATTCCTAGTCCATCGCGATTCGCCATGAATCTGCATCTATATCTCCCACTGCTTCGTTGTAAGTCCAGGGATCCATGGTATCTTGTTCATCTGCCGGGAGATGATCAAACGTCTCCCCAGTGAACATATACCGATTAGGTGTAAATATCACTCTCCCACTACGTCGAACAGTGTCAGGTGATGTGTTAACAGATTGTGCAGTTACTCGTGGAGTACTATCTTGCACAACTGGCTGTTCAAGTGGAACTCGACCACTTTGTAATTCCTCAAGGATGATGTTGACTCGAGATTTATGGTTACTAATGTAATTCTCTTCTAAGAACCGAGCGTTAGGGCTAATAACGATCTTTTGTTCTTTAGGATCATAAAAGTATCCACCCTTCATTTCCTTCGGATACCCTATGAACAACATCACTTCTGAACGTGATTCCAATTTGTCGGTCTGCCTATTTAGCACATAAGCAGGATAACCCCAAATCCTTAAGTGGTGCATACTGAGTTTGTGCCCGCTCCACAACTCGAAAGGGATCTTTTGTACCGACTTGGAAGGCACACGGTTCGGCAAGTATTTGCCGAGCTCTCAGTGGCATATCCCCAAAAGGAAACTAGCAAAGTTGCATAACTCATCATCAACCGAACCATCTCTAAGAGACTTCGGTTCCTTCTCTCTGACACACCATTCTGCAAAGGCGTGCCCGGTGCTGTCAACTGGGATGTAATCCCACATTCTGTCAAGTAGTCCTTGAACTCGTTGGATAGGTATTTCCTACCACGATCAGATCGTAGTGTTTTGATTTCTTTACCTAGCTTCTTCTCAACTTCTGCCTTGAATTCCTGAAAGGTATCAAAGCAATCCAACTTGTGGCAAAGAAGGTAAACATATCCATACCTCGAGTAATCGTCAGTAAATGTGACGAAGTACTCATACCCTCCACGAGCTTGTGTAGACATAGACCCGCATAAGTCAGAATGTATCAAACTTAATACTTCTGTGGCTTTATAACCCTTTGGCTTGAAAGGCCTAGTCATCATCTTTCCTTCCAAACAGGTTTTGCAAGTTGGAAATGGTTCAACTTGGAGAGACTCTAATGATCCATATACCACCAACCTTTGAGTCCTATTAAGATTGATGTGACCTAGTCTTAAGTGCCACAGATAAGTTTGGTTTACCTTAGAAGACTCTTTCCTCTTCTTAGGATTTGATGATGAGGAAGCAATATTAACAGAACTACGCGGTTTACAAGTAAGAGTATATAAAGATCCGTTTAATGGTCCACCACAGATAAAATCATCGTCTTTCATGACAGAAACTTCACTATCAAAACTTGATTTATAACCATCCATGGTGCAAAGTTTTGAAACAGAAATAGTGTTTCGCCTAAACTCAGGCACATATTAAACTTCTTTAAATACTAAAACAGAACTATCAAAAGATAGATGTAAATCTTCAATGGCAATTGCAGGAACTTTCGATCCATTGCCCATTGAGACTACCACCTCGTCATTGCTCAATTGCCTTTTCTGCAAGAAACCATGCAAGGTGTAACAAACATGATCAGTTGCCCCCGAATCCACTACCCATTCGTGGGTAGAAGAGGAAACTAGAACAGTCTCAATTACAAGAGCGACTCGCGTCTCTTTCTGTTTTGCCTTGACATCTGGATTATAATTATTCCAGTGTCCTTTCTTACCACTTCTAGAAGAACCGTCTTCTTACTCCTACTGCTCATCTTGAAATGTCCACCTTTTTTGCTCTTTTTCTGGTTTCCGCCTTTCGGAGGATTCCTTGAACTACTAGGGATATTCAAGACTTGAGCACTCTTGCCCTTTCATATAGCCTCTTTGACCGCTACCAAAGATTTGAGTAACATACTCATAGTAAACTTGTTCTTAGACATAGCGTTCCTAAAACCGAAGTTCTTATAAGGCCTTTGCATAGCTTTTAGTGGGAGAGGTAAGATATCTCTTCCACTCTATGAAATTATTTAAAAAATTGTTAAACCCGTTAGGGTTTGGTTGGTGAGACTATTTAGGAACTCGAAAAATAAAATTTTCGAACAAACATATCTGAAAAATATAATTTAATAGCATGTATGAAATTAATATTTGCACATAATTCGTAATTAATAATCATTGTAACCTTTTGTAAAAACAATGACATTAAAAACCTCGAACAACTCTAGGAATTCCACTAGCAAGCCACGCAGGTGGACGTTTACTAGCGTAACCCTAAACCAAGCTATTTACCTAGCTCTTTAATTCCAATCCACGTCTAGGTTCTTAAGACGAATGGAATTAATAGTTCGATATTCTGGCCCATGTCACTATTAAAACGCGGGAAGGGACTTCGAGGGAAGTGAATTGTACCTGTGGTGACATCTAAACATTGACCATTAATTTGACCAAAATAGAATCAAATTATCGAAATTGACATACTTACTCAAACCATGCCGCATTCAATTTGATCTAGTTAGCTATCCTATTTAATTATTATCTTCTAGAGTACTATTGTTTACTAGGCATGTAAGCCACGCAGGTGGACGTTTACGGCTTCGCTCCCACTACTCAATAATAATCAAATATTGTTTTGGAAAACTCATCTCACAAAACTGGTAGCTCAAAAATGCAAGCAAGCCACGCAGGTGGACGTTTACTCACATAATCTTACTACTTTCGTGTAGAGTCCAATTAATGGAGATCCGATTAAGTGTTTAATATCCAAATTAATGGAATCTAATTAAACATTTAATTTAAAATTGCTTAGTCTTTTTATTCAAAAGGTTTGTTTAGAATCATGCATCATCACATAATTCCTAAAGCACGCAATTTCTAAACGCACATAATAAAACGTACTCGCGAAAATTAAAACATGCTTAATAACGACATAGATCTTATTTACATGATTTTCTAAGCGCAATTAATCACATAATCGCATGCTAAAGCATACTAATAAATGCGCAAATAGAAAATTTAAAACGTCGTTATCCGGCTTTAAAACACGTAATTCCTAACTATTACATAGCCCGATCAAAATACAGCTCTTCGGTCTTCAAAATCTTCGAATCTGAAAACTGCATCGAAAACTGCATCACCACGTCATCAGGGTGTCTGGCACGTGTCAGACACGTGGCAGACAGGTGTCAGCAAGTACTGACGTGGCACGCCACGTCAGCACCATCTTCAACAACAAAAATTGTCGCCGCCGCTGGTTTACTTGCCGCCGCCGCTGTAGGCCGGTTCTAGGCCGGCCGCTGATGTGGTGGTGGTCACCCGTCCACGGCGAGCCAGGAACCGCTGGCCTCCTCCGCCGGCAGGCCCGCCGTTCGGCGCTGGAGGAGCAGCAGTGCGCGGCTGCGTGTGGTGATAGTAGCCCGCGCGCCGCCACGGATTTTCGGCCTTCCGCTGCCGTTTACCGCATCCCTCCGCCTCACCGTTGGTCTGGACAACTCTTATTCTCCCAGATCTGCCGCCGCCGCGACGGGATTCAAGCGAAAAATGCATCCCATCGCCAGCGAGTTTTTGCAGCTCGAAATTCGTCCTCTCCGATCCGTAATTCGATCAATTGAAAGAGGGGAAAGGTAATTGGAACACTCACGACCACCGTGTAACGGATTTCGACCGAGATTAGTTCCTCAATTTCCCGAATTTCAAACGATTCGCCGGAACGAATTCATGACGAGCAGCAAACTTCAGACGTTAATTCTGATCGCATCCGAAATCGGATGATCCCATACGACATATTGACACGAAGCTTGTGAAACGAGGAATCCACTGATTCAAGCCGATCGGAAATCAGATCCCGGATCCTCCGGGAATCGCCGCTGCAAGATGCGGCAGAACCCTAGAAAACTAGGGTTTTCTGTCCAATTTGGGGATTTCTGGACAGCACGACCACTTCTCCTTTCCGACGCTATTCCGGACAAACCAGAAATTGGAATGGGTCGTGCGACCTATCCAGACGAAGCTAACGCAAACACGAACAAAACTATCAGAACGGATCGGAAATATAAGTTAGCACAAGCCCCCACGTGCCTCTTGAAGGCGACGGTCGTGTTCTGCCAATTTCTAGGGTTTCGCCCTTTTTCGTCCTCCCAGCCTCGATTTTCGTGCATCTCGGACCAATTACAGGACAAAAACAACAAATAAAATGATGCACATTGGTCCTATCAATTACTCGTGGATTTTCTCACGAGAGAAACGTTACAACGGGGTCAAAACAGTAGCTCGCAGACCGCTCCAAACACGAAATTAACCCGATAACGATGAAAATAAACCCTAATCATGCTCCTAACAGCAACAATTAGAGCCTAAACCAAGCTATGATACCAATTGAAGGAAATATTAGGTTAGGAACGATTACCTTCCTCCTTCGTATGTTGTTGCAGCTCTGATTGTTGCTCGTGTGTCAGATCTTCTGATCTGTGTCCCGGACTTTTTCTCCCTCTGGGTGGTCAGAGAACTGGAGAAAATAAGATTTCTATCTCTCCACATCTCACGCGTGCGCGTATATTATGTGTGTATGTATGTCTTCTGTTTATGAACAGAATACTAATATATATAGGCTTCAAAAGCTAATATAATATTAATATATTTGTAGCCCATTAATTTAATTATATTTCTAATGGGCTTCCACATAATTAACCCATAATATAATTAATTAATCCACTGGGCTACTAATATTTATCAATTAATTGGCTCAACCATTTAATTCCAGATAAATAACATTATTAAATATCCGTGCTGACTTACCCCTTTATCCCAAATTGAGCAAAGGCTTGTATTTTAGACTTAATCGATCTCCGTATTTAAGATAGAAATATCCGTTAATTAATTAAGCTCACTGACAGCTTAAATTAATTAACATCTTATATTCCTGAGTAGTACCACTCAACCTTATTAACACACCCGAACTTAATCAACCGGCCGGGTTTAGTGTGCTAATCCTTTCGAGTTCCTCAGGGGATATTATCAACCCATTTTACTAGGATACGGTTGCAAGATACAGACAACCTGCCTGAGGTACAAATGACTACTAGCACCCAAGATACGTAGATCCAGTCGCGATGACGTTCACCATAGTAGGTCAAAGTGATAGATAGTCAAATGCACTCAGCTGAAGTCTTACCAAGCTTAAGACCAGTTAAGTCACAGAGATTTTGGTTCTCCACTAAGGTCAGTTAAGAGAACACATCTCACTATGATCCATCAATACACCACCTTCAGTGTACCAGTAAAGACAAGCAGCTAAGACAAGCCACGCACTTTTTATCTAAACTGCAGCTTAAACCAACAACTTATCCTGAAGTTGTCTCAGCTGTGATAACTGTTTATATCTTGTCAGTTCAACCAATTTGTGTTGTCTTCTGTGATACCCGATACACTACACAAATCTAACTTTTGTACAAGATAAAGGATTACATGTGCAAATATATATATATTTATGAGATAGGAGAATAAAATAGTGGTAGGGACAAAAAAACATTGTATACAAGCATAAAACATGTTTCCAGTATACAAAATCCCAACACAAGGCGATTGATAGAGATGTGGAAGGTAACAAGATGGATTTGTGGTCTCCTCTTGATATGAGAAAGGGGGAGAGGGGACGCAACTTAATTTTGCAGTGACTTTGACCTTCAATATTTACAAGAGACGTTGAAATCTCCATAGCTAGTTCAAATTTTTTTTTTTTTTTTTTTTTGAACAATTACATCTTATAACTCAAGGAAAACATGAAATCAAAGGTACAAAGGTCAAGACTGTAACAAGAAACAAAAGATAAAAAACCAAGTTTGGGAAATACTAATCATAAGTAAACCAATATCAAAACGGAGGAAGATTTCATTGCTTCTTGTCTTGAAGCTGCTTCAACACTTGATTTCCTTCAACCCGTGGGCGAAGTACATGAATGTTGGATCAATAGCATTGTCCTTGTAGTTGGTGAACACCCAATAAAATGGAGGTCCCTGATCTTGGAGACAAGATACTTAGTTGCTCCCTCAATTGTCTTCTTGAACTGCTCCTGCCGCTCTCCTTCTAGCTTGGGTGTGAAAGTCTGTGTATTTCTTGATGTAGCCAATAAATTGCTTCTTGTCGAAGGGAGGTTGCTCTTGGAGACTGAATATGTTGACAATGTCGTCCACTTTAACAACTTGGTCGTTGACACCTTCGTCCTCTTCACCATCTTTAATAGAAAGGTTTGCACCAATGTCAACTGAACCCTTAACTACCCATTTTCCTTCGACTTCTCAAATAGCTCCATTCTCAATTTCCTTGTAGGATAACGAGTCGGATAGAAGTTCATCACATGTAAACAAATCTTGATAGACGAACATGATTGTAGAATTTGGAGCTCGGGATCCCTTCCATTACGGGAAAAGAGCTTATGAGAGAGCAAAGATTTATAGAGAGAGTAGTTCAATTGGGGTTTGTTATATAATACGAGTAAACGAAATACGAGAAAATAAATAAAACAAGAACACAATAATTTACGTGGTTCGGTCAATAAACCTCGTCCACGGGCGGGGGGAAGAAAATTCACTATAAAAGAGGATAATACAAATTCGAGTTTTCGGAATATGTTCATAGATCCAAAGACTAATTCTTAGATGTGTGTGTAAAATAATAAGGGAACCTATCTATTTATAGAGAAAAATTAATGATAAACTTCATAAATTATCCGATGTGGGATATGACTCAATTTCCTTAAAGGATTAGGATTTGAGCCATATAATATAACAAATCTCCACCTTGGCGAAAAATCCCTCAAAAACGAACAAACTCCAATCATGATAGGAAAAACTCCACCTCATCCACAAAACCCCTAAGGGCATAACTCATCAAGTAAGGCTAACTAAATCAAGCAATGCTTGAACATAGCAAAGGGAAGCACCTTTGTCATCATATCAGCAGGATTGTCATGAGTACTAATTTTGCTCACAACTATATCACCACGAGCAACAACTTCACGTATAAAGTGATAACATACATCAATGTGCTTAGTCCTCTCATGAAACATCTGATCTTTTGTGAGACATATAGCATTTTGACTATCACAAAAGACGGTAGTAATCTGCAACTCATTCTTCAACTCCCCAAACAAACTTTTCAACCAAATAGCTTCCTTATAAGCTTCTGTGATAGCCATATATTCAGCCTCCGTAGTGGATAACGCAACTGTGCTCTACAAAGTAGACTTCCAACTAATAGAACAACCACCAATGTTGAAGATATAACTTGTAAGAGATCTTCTTTTATCTAGATCACCAGCAAAATCTGAATCTACATATCCAACAACTCCATCACTAGTCTTCCCAAACTTCAAGCAAACACCACTAGAACCTCTCAAATAACGAAAAATCCATTGAACTGCTTTCCAGTGTTCTTTTCCAGGATTTGCGAGGTATCTGCTAACAACACTCACAACATGTGCTAAATCCGGACATGAACATACCATAGCATACATTAGTGATCCAACTGCACTAGAGTATGGAACTCGTGACATGTAGTCAACCTCCTCATCTGATTGTGGCGACAAAGCAGATGAGAATCTGAAATGAGCTGCTAACGGAGTACTAACTGACTTTTTATTATGCATGTTGAACCGATGGAGAACTTTTTTAATATACCCTTTCTGACTTAGGCATAATGTACCGGCTTTTCTATCTCTAATAATCTCCATACCAAGTATCTTCTTTGCAACTCCCAGATCCTTCATATCAACGCATCATTGAGTTGGATCTTCACATTCTTAATCTCTTCTTGACTGTTTGCAGCTATCAACATGTCATCAAAATATAATAGGAGATACACAAATGACCCATTTTTGCCAACTCTGTAGTACACAACTATATGAAGCACTTTTTTTTAAAGGCACGTGTCGTCAAAAAATAATCAAACGTCTTATACCACTACCTCGGTGACTGCTTCAGACCGTAGAGAGATTTTTTCAAGAAGCATACATAGTCTTCCTTTCCAACAAATGTGTGTCCCTTGGGTTGCTGCATTTAGATGTCTTCCTCTAGATCTCCATGCAAAAATGCGGTCTTCACATCAAGCTGATCAAGCTCCAAATCATGCATAGCAACAATACCAAGTAAAGCCCGTATTGAAGTATGTTTCACCACCGGAGAGAATATATCATTGAAGTCTACACCGGGAATCTGTTTATAGCCTTTAGCTACCAATCGCGCTTTCTATCTTACATCTTCAACTTCTGGTGTGCCTTCTTTTTTCTTAAATATCCATTTGCAGCGAACAGCTTTCTTGCCTTTAAGTAGCTTCACTAAGTCCCATGTACCATTCTTGTGAAGTGATTCCAACTCCTCATGCATAACACCAATCTATTTTGCAGAATCCTTAGAAGTAATTGCCTCCTTGTATGAGGAGGGTTCCTCACAAGACTCAACTTCCTCAGCCACATTCATAGCAAAAGCAATCAAATTACTTTCAATGAGTCTTTCATGATGCTTTATCACACGTCTTCCTCTATCTTTTGCAATACAGTGCTGTGGAGCTTCAGGTGGTGGTTCTTGATCTGAATCGAATCTTCTTGTGAAGTTGCCGCAGATTTTGATTAGATCTCCACCTCAACTTGTGAACTATATTCTTGCGAAGCATCAATGCAAGAGTCTTTAGGTGCTGCAATGTGTATCATCGAAATTTCATCAAAGATAACATCCCGACTGATGATAACCTTTCATGTTTCTGGACACCAAAGTTTGTAACCATTCACGCCATGCTTATAGCCTAGAAAAATATACTTTTTCGAACGAGAATCCAATTTTTCCTGCACATCATGCACATACGCGAGACAACCAAAAATCCTCAAATCAGAATAGTTTGGTGGAGTACCATACCATACCTCTTGTGCAGTCTTCTTGTCAAGTGCAGTAGAAGGAGATAGATTGATAAGATGACAAGCCAAATTTGCTGCTTCAACCCAAAAACTCTTCGGTAGACCAGAACTAAGAAGCATTCAACGCACCTTCTCCATCAACGTTATGTTCATCCGTCCGGCTACACCATTCTATTGTGGAGTATGACGAACGGTGTGATGTCTCACAATCCCTTCAGTCTTGCATAGAGAATTAAATTCATCGGAAAAGAACTCTAGATCATTGTTTGTACGAAGACGTTTCACAAACCTCCTCGTCTGCACCCTAGATGGACCCCAATTGTCAGAGTGGATGTAATCCAAAATACCTATTGTATTGTGTGTTCCTTTAAAGAACTTAACTCTTTTCTGCTTACCCAAAACACAATGTTCACAAAACTTCAGTTTGCTGATGCCAAGTCCATCAAGAAGTCCTCATTTGCTTAGTTCAATCATCTCATTCTCACTCATGTGGCCAAGACGCAAGTGCCATAATGTAGTGACCTCGCTGTTATTCAGTGATGTGGTAGCAACTGCAGCATCTCCCGTGACTGTGGAGCCTTGCAAGACATGCAAATCTTCAGTTTTTATATTTCCTTTCATCACTACAAGAGAACCTTTACTAACTTTCAGAACTCCATTTTCACTAACATACTTGTACCCTTTAGCCTCAAGGGTATTGAGTGAGATGAGATTCCTCTTTAAGTCAGGTACGTGTCTGACATCTCCAAGTGTCCGGACTACTCCATCGAACATCTTAACTTTGATGGTTCCAATCCCTATAACCTTGCAAGGTGCATCGTTTCCCATAAGCACAACTTCTTTTGTAACTGACTCATATGTTGAAAACCAGTCCCAAGTGGGACTCATATGATATGTGCAACCGAAATCTAGAATCCTTTCATCACGATGCTCACGAACCAAGTTGGCAGCAACAAGAAGATCACCGTCACTCGAATCTTCATCAGCTACTCCGTCCTCACCAATTTCTTGTTCCTTTTCTTTTTGTTTGTGTTTTCCAGATGTATCACCACCAACCTTGTTAGTTGGGTTCTTCTGGTTCTTTCTCTCTAATTTCCAGCATTCAGATTTGATGGACCGGGCTTGTGGCAACAATTACACTTAATGTGAGGGTTCTTTGATTTCGATCTCCTTTTCCTTTCACCACTAGAACTTCTTTCTTGTAGCCTTTCTCGAGCAATAAGACCCTCTCCTGAATCCTCAGAATTACTAACAAGTTGCTTCATCTTCTCTTTCAAGAATAAGGCATCAAAATTTTCATCAAGCGTCAAAGTATCACGACTATACAAAATAGTATCACGAAACTTACTATAGGATGAAGGTAGCAAACACAATAACATCAAAGCCAAATCCTCATCATCATACTTAACTTATAAAGCTTCTAAATCAGCAACAATTTCTTTAAATGCTGAAATATGCTCTTGTAGAAACGTACCTTCTACCATATGATTAGAGTAAAGATGTTGCTTTAGATGTAGCTTACTTGTGAGACTCTTGGTCATGCACAATTGTTCCAGCTTCAGCCATAGTCCAGCAGCGGTTGTCTCTTTCAGGACATTTGCATAATTTGATTTGATAGATGAAGGTGTATATGGGAGAGAGACTTACGATCCTTCTTTTTCTTCTTCTCATCTGTCCACGAATTGGATATTTTTTCAAATCCCAACAAAGTCTCGTCCAAATCCATATGAGCGTGCATCTTCACTTGCCATAACGAAAATCTGGTGTTCCGATCCAGCAGCGGAATATGTACTCGTCATCCTAAATCCAAGGTCGTAACCTAGGCTCTTATACCACTTGTTATAAAATACGAGTAAACGAAATACGAGAAAATAAATAAAACAAAAACACAAGAATTTACGTGATTTGGTTAATAGACATACGTCCACGGCCAGAGGGAATAAAATTCACTATAAAAGAGGAGAATACAAATTCGAGTCTCTGGAATATGTTCCTAGACCCAAAAACTAATTCTTAGATGTGTGTAAAATAGTGAGGGAACATATCTATTTATAGGAAAAAATTAATGATAAACTTTATTAATTATTTGATGTGGGATATGACTTAATTTCCTTAAAGGATTAGGATTTTAGCCCTATAATATAACAGGGTTTATGTTTCATGAATTTTGTGATTAAGTTTGCGGATTACGTTCATTCTGCAGCAAATCAAATAATTGGTTTCACGAATTAACAAACATTTCATACCTGTTTAATTACTGATCCCAATTCGATTCTATTTTTGAAAATAATAAAAACGATGCCTAAATTATATCAATACATTTCCACGTAAGAATGTAAGAGCAA
Organism: Lavandula angustifolia; assembly: GCA_028984105.1. Lineage (NCBI taxonomy): Eukaryota > Viridiplantae > Streptophyta > Magnoliopsida > Lamiales > Lamiaceae > Lavandula > Lavandula angustifolia. The sequence continues at coordinate 4,523,331 of CM054825.1, read as the reverse complement.
CAAGCTAACCATAACGTCTTAATTAACATATAAATCAATGGAAGTCTATGATAATATATGTATAATATGCAGTTTTCATTCATTTATCGAAAAATAAATAATTTCAAGAAATGAATATTTTTTTAATATCAAAGTTATTACTACTTTATAGAGAGGTTTAACTATGAGCTTTGTTTAATGGTTTTGTTTAATTATGGGTTTGATACAATGGTTCATATTTACCTTCTATATCAGTGTACACGGCTCTATGTTTCCTACACATTCCTATTGTCGCGAGAATTGTATACGATATTCTTGCTTTGCATTACGTGACACAAGCCATGCGTGTGCTTCACAAAATTAAAAAGGGAGTTTTATTCATTAACAAAAACACACGTCGCGTGGAACCTCACTTTTTAATTTTTTTTGGTACAAGTATCGAAAGTCTTGGTTATCGCCATATTAAATCAATCTTTAAATCCGCGATAGCGATTTAAGTTTCACTTTCCACGCTTCTCTTCTATTATTCATTACCAACTAATCTATTTATTATTAATAACTCAAGTTTCTTTTGGTGTACATAATGATCGATTATCAGCTAGATAACGACAATATTATCTTCCAACAATCGGTATTGGCAATTTAAGCTCAACGGTAATTAGTCAAATAACAACTATACATGAAAAGACTAAACAATAAATAGTAAGTGTTTGTCTTGTGACTGAAGTCACGAGCATTAATTATATATTTACCGTTACATGTGAATCTGTCATATTCTAATAGTATTTTGAGTGTTGTTTGCAAATTATATTGTATAAGAGTATTAATGCGCTATTTTGATAACCTTCATAAAAAATACCTACATACAAATCCGAAAATCTATATAAAAAACAAGTTGATAATAATTTTATGTGGGCAAGATTTGTTCCTGTATCTTCTAAGAAAAAAATATAATAGAGATAAACACATGATCCCAGTCAATTGTGTTACATTTATCCAAATTCTAAAAAATTGACCACAATATTTGTTGGTATATATGAGTAAGATCATCATTTGGATAGCCGTTGTTGTCAATTAGCCACTTGTCTTATCTACCAACCAAATGTGATAATCAACCAACTTTTGTCCTGATAATGCATACGTTTCTTCTTCCAAATTAAAAAATAGAAGAAATTTTTTTCCTTCCAAATTAAAAAATAGAAGAAATTTTTTTCGTAGAATTCAAGAAATACGAAGTCCCTCCACAAATGAAGTTCATATTGTATCATCAGCATTCAAAGTAACAATTACGAATTATCTTCATCATTAAATCTTAATAGCTATTTGAGCTTTTAATATAGACAAATTAACCACAAAAACTTTGTTTCAACTCCACTAAATTCACAAATTAAAACAACTAAATGGTTATTCTCCAAGTTTAATGTGCATTTAAAATTAATTGTTGATTTAGTTAGAGCTCGTGGGACATTATATGAAAGAAACTGAAAAATGAGGTAAAAATTTAGATAAAAAAATTTACAACGATCATCTGGATCATTCTACCCAAAAAAGGTATCAGAGAATGGATCCTTAAATCAAGCAAGAAACCAATTAACATTTAGGTTAAATTAAGCCCATTTATTATTACTATTATTATTGTTGTTAATCTTCAAAGCCTATTTGTTTCCAAATGGCATTTCTAACCCTACTCAAATCCCTTCCCTTTAGCGTTCTCCCCACTCCTTCATGCACCGAGAAAGAAGCGCCTCTGGTCATCATCAAATACTCGTGAGGGGGTATTCGGCCATTTCCCTCCTCCTCGTCATATTGATCATCTAGCCAATCCCCAGAGAGTGGTCTGTAATCGTCGCCCAGGATCTTAGACCAGTCCGGAATGTTAACCGGCGGAGAGCCGGCGCTCATCGGCCTACGCATGGAGCACTGGTGATTCTTGCGGTCGGGTAAAACGACGACGTAGGTTGCGTTCCAGACCTCGGCTTCTTCGAGTTCGAACTGGTCGGACGGCGGAGTTAGTGTGGCGGAGACGCCGGTGAGGTAGCGGTTGCTCTTTGTTGCAGTCATTCAGAAGGAAGGGTGTAATAGAGTTTTTGATTGAATGGATTTATAATGGAGTATTGGATAAGATCTGCACTGAGTTGATTTGGGTTTTAATATATTTTTAAGTTTGAGTTAGATAAATTAATCATCTTATGTTATTACTACAAGTGGCTAATTTTAGTTATTTAAATGTTATAAACTAATTTTCAAAGTAACAACTGGAAGAAACGTATGAAAGTTGCCATACTCATCCAATCATACAAGAGTGACACGTAGAAATTTGGTGGATTTGATATTCTCGTTTTATATTGGGATAGAATTTGGTCGATAAGATTTAAGAAACTACCTACCTAGTCCGTATTCCAATCGTTGTATGAATTATGATCAGACTAATCCGTAACTATTATTTAAAGTACAGATTAAGTAAATTTCGTCATACATAATAGTTCAATATGGAAGACAAAAGCTTATAGCTTCAAATTTGTACAAGATAAAAAGTTTCAGGAATTTTTGAAATATAAGAAACATAAGGAAAGTAATACTCAGACACATGATCATATTCCTACATATTCCTCAATAGTTACTGAGGAAAATGATGAAGTAAATATCTCTTATGAAGTAAATATCTCTTATACCATGAATGAAAAAACAAAAGTTATACTTATGTTAGAATAAAAAGATTTGAAATGGAAGAACAATCCATGGAGTATAATGGAAATGTATTTTGAAAACGCATCATATGCAGCTCGAACTTATAAGTTTCGAGAATACTATGAAAATATATTCATTAATAATGGGAGTGAGATCCAGCATTTTGCAATTGGACATAAAGAAGTTTACAACTTTTCTAAAATTGTTATAAAAAATATTATATTTATGGAAGAATGAATAATATCTCCATAGGAACAAAAAGAATTATGTTATTTACAGAATAAAACTCCCATTAAATATAATTTCTGGGATTATCAGGATACTTTCTATAAAGTTTTCCTATATAAAAATCCAAAAAGAAAATATCCCTAGTTTATTAAAATCTGTTTAGAAATTTAAAACTTCGAAATACCTATATGGTTTATTAGATGGTGACAATATTATGGCACCTCGGTAAGAATTTTACCTGATTGTTTCAAAGAAAAATTTGAAAAATGGGTGGATATTTTATCAAAAATTCTTGAAATTCAAGAAAATGATTTATGTGTGGAAGGAATATCTTCCCTATATTTCTTTATAAAATTCTCAATTCCTTAGATCTGGAAATGGACTCTGGTATTCGGTTATATTGATGATATGATTCCCTGTATTAAAAGGGTTTTACATTCTAAATTTTGGGAAAAAATGATAAAACAAAACCCAGAATCAGACTACATTTTTTGTATTGATACTATTTGTCATATTGATAATAGTATTGAGAAATATGGAGAGCATATTAAGCTCAGACTTAAGAAGAAATCTCAAATTATGGTCTCATCTGGTCTCAGAAATGTAAAGTGCGGAAGCAGTCTCGATGCAGATACCTTCCTCATCATCTTCTACACTTTGCAGCAAATTGGTGAATTGTGATTCATGAGTTGATCTAGTGTTCAATTTCCGTTAGGATCAATTTAAAATTAATAATATTATTTACTATACATTTCGCGAATTAAGAGAATCTCCTTCTCCATTTGAGCATATCTCAATAAAATTGAAATTGAAATCTGGAATTATGACCAATGAAATCTTGATGAAGTGGAGAGAGATTTGTTAATAACATTCAAATAAAACACTATGTCTAGATTTGTTGATAACATTCAAATAAAACACTATGTCTCACAGATCTAGTAAATCAGATGTTTCAATGTTATCAGCAAATCAAGATATTGATTTTCAAGAGGCATAAGATCCGAATGAAGGAGCTTCAATTGAAGATATTTTTGAAACTATGAAAAAAGCTTTGGTCGAAAATTTCAAAAGCAAGAATTTTCTGGATCGAAATGAAAGCAAGACAGACAATCGAGAATAAACGAAGACAGCTAGCATGATGGTATTTGTGGACATCTTGTCTCAAAGAAAAATTTTCCTACAAATATCATAATAATTTGTCATTTTATGTGAAATATTGACAACAATAATTGTAGTAGGTGTTTACTTATTTTCTACTCTAATGTATAGGTATGAGGTAGGTGTTTTTTCATTTTATGTTTTTCTCTCCTCTTCTTGTCTATTTAAGGAGAGATGTTTGTATTGTAAAAGAGGGAGGTCGAAACATAAATAATTTTTTTATTTTAAACTTTTCCTTTGTTCTTCATCAACTTTCAGTTCGAGAAGAGAGCAATTAGTTTCTAAATTGTAAGTTTATTCTCTTTTCTTATTTTATTTAGTTTGTTAATATAATTTAATTTGGTACTATATTAAAAATGGTTAGCCTTATAGGCTAAACTCTTGTGTGATAAACTATGTTTGAACTATATAATTATCTTACAACTCTGGTTCAGTATTGCGAAAGATGAAACTGATGTTATGATAATAAATGATATCGAAGTGAGGTTTTAATTGAGATAACTGACATGCTTAGAGCTTTGTAAGATCTGTTGTCCACACTGTTTCGTCTCATTTTGGTTGTGTAATTGAAAGCCGTTTGAAGGATAGTTGATGTGATGTTTTGATTTAAAAGTTCTAAGCTGATGACGGTTATTCCAATTATCTAATCAGAATTATTTTATTCTATTCCTCCTGATTCGGTATTCACCTTCTTCTCAAGCACCGATCCTATCCGTAGAATTTAGTCGATAAGATTTAAGAAACTACCTACCAAGTCCGTATTCCAATCGTTGTATGAATTATGATTAGACTAATCCATAACTATTATTTAAAGTACAGATTAAGTAAATTCCGTCGTACATAATAGTTTTCAAATGATACGAATGATGTAAAATAAATATTAAAAATCCGGGAATAAATAAGAGCCGTTGACTTTTTCTATCGAACACGTTAGTCTTGTATTATGCTGGTTTACCTTTTCTCTTTTGTATGATTAACGAAACTACATAGGATGAGATTTTAATTAGTCCACCTTCCAAGTAGGAGCAGTTTGTTACGGTTTATTATTCATCACAAAATGAAGAGGGAGGGTTGGTGTAAATGCATGATACGAGATGTACTTGATTTAATATTGAGAAAAATATTTGTGGGCTTAGTTGGTCGAATTCAAAAGTGTTATTGGTGGGCTGACTGATGATATGATAATTAGCAAAATAATGACTGGATTGGTAAGTGAAGACTTGGGCTTGGAGATTAATTAAAGGATAGATAAGAGATGGTTTTATTTAACTTCAATTTTACAGGAGCTAAAATCATTTCATATCTGCATTTATAATTTATATTTATTTATTATATATTAATATTAATATATATTATATATTATTATATCATATTATTATTATTATATTTAATATATATATATATATTATTAAAAGACAAAATGTATGAAGATTTAACGTGAAATAGTGTGTTGATGACATGGCAAATTTATCCAATAATTAATAATTATAATAATCATTGTTATTGTTATTGTTATTGTTATTGTTATTATCCTTTAATTACATTTTGTATTGTTAACATTTCACATTCCGATGATAGCAGCGTTTTATGGAGGACGATGCAATCTTATATATAAAAACTAAATGATTTCAATTCCAAATCAATCTCAATTTCAATTTAATTGAACTCAATTGGAATTTCATTAAATTGAAGAGTAAATACTTTATTCTTTTATTTTTGATAGATGCACATCTACATTAAAAATTCAATTTCAAATCTAATTGCATTTCAATCTAATTAATTTTTTCAAAAATATTTACGCTAAGTTTTTTAAAACACTTTAATATTAATAATTAATATTGTATTTAATTAATAATCTATCTAATTTATCTATTGTTTTATTTATCTAAAAATCGGATGTTTAATTTCTCGGTATGGGCATTACCCTTATTTCAAAAACTATATTTATATATTTTATATGATTTCTCATTTCTTTTGATATATTTATATTTAATTAGTTAAAAAGAGAGTTTCATTAATAATAATATTTCTTAAAAAAAATAAAAATAAAAGAAAGGAAATGAGTTATGCAATGTAAATGATATATTTTTCACATAAGACAAGTAATATAATGTTATAGACTTTGTATTCATTAATTTGGGAAATGTTACTGATTGCATCCTCTTTTTTTCATTTCTTAAGGTAATTTGCTGACATCCAATTGGTTTGCTAAGTGATGTTTGATATTGGTGATACTCACATTCATATTAGATATGGATAAGTTACATTGAGAAAAAATAAAAGAAACTACATATGAATAGGAATTAGACTACGGTTGTATGGTGAAGAAGAAAATTGCTTCAAGTGAGTGGTACGGCTGTGAACTGTGCATAAGGTAGTTCTATCTATAAACAAGTTCAAGAAATAGATACAAGAGAATGTAATATTACTTGTTACTATGATCATATTAATAATATTTTAAAAATTTTGGAATTATATTTTTGGAGAATAAAAAAATGGATTATGCATAAATATATTCTTAAATTGTGATTTCAAGCTCTTTGGTGCATACTTGTATGTTTTATTTGTAACTTTCATCATCAATTCATAATGGAGACATATGTTCAACAATTAGAATAGTAGGAGATAAAGTAATATAAACAATGAAATTGAATTGACACAAGTTTGAACAACCTCAAGGGGATAGATTAAAGTGTGCCATGAAACTGAATTGCTATTTTATGTTAGATTTAGTAGTTAGGGTTTAATATGAATTATACAATATATCCATATATTAACTATATTATAATGTTACTTCATCATGAAATTTTAACATTTTTTAATGCGTAAGCACGGGTGTCACTCTAGTTATTTATGGAAAGTTGCATACTTCTCATGAAATATAAAAGTCATGTGTCAATTAAATAAATTACCGTAACCATACCTATATCATGGAGTAAGTCGTTCTTCAATTTCTAATTACCGCCATTATTTTGAGTTTTGCGTCAGATTAATTCAAAAAAATAAAGGACTCAAAAATTTTCTCAATATTTGCGCGACTCTTACTTGAATATTCTAGACAATGTGTGTAATCCATATGGGAATTACCTTGATATGCTAAACAATTGGTTACCCCTCTGTGTTTATTTTCTTAGCTTAAGTTTAGTTGATATGCTAAACAATTAGTCAATTGGTATTTTCTTATTGTTGTTGCTTTCATGTTGTTCTGTTAGGTAACTAAAAACTGAGAGTGGAAAAATTAATTCTATAACTGCTTATATTTCCTCTACATCAGGCAATTGCCTTTGTCATCGAATCTGATTCGTTCGAAAGGGCTTAGATCTGATCACAAATTCTCCAATTTCACCATAAGGTAAAAAATGATATAAACCACTCTACCTTCCGGGATTTGCTTCTTTCTTCTGATCTAATTTCTTCAAGAGGGCTAAGTTTTGAAACCTTGATGTCTGAGTAGTGATGATTCAAATTGTTTAATTAGTTATACTTTCATTTTGAAAACTAGAATGAGCTTGTGTGATAAGAAATTTTAAATTAAAAGTTAGCTAGTGTTTATAATATTTTAAATTAAATGTTAGGCGGTGTATGGATTTAAATTATTATAACGGTTATTTTAAAATATCAATCGAATGTTGGGTGTTTGTTGATTTTTAGATTAATTATGTGATCGCAAATTGGCAAATCTCATTCTCAAACTTTCTGATTTTGGTGACATTTGTTTCCAACCTTTTTTTTTTTCAAACTACTTTTTTTTTGCGATTTTAGTCTCAGCGTTAATTTTTCCATCAATTCAACTATTAATTAAAAAGAAAGAGTAAACAGTCACATTAGTCCTACACATTTCTCATAGCATTCAAATTGACACTTCAATTTTCAATTTAATCATATAAGTTTAAACATCTTCATTTTGTCTATCATATTCGTCGTCCCCTTCACATCACCTTCTCTCTGTGCTGGCATGACTCTCTCAAAGCATTAACGATGTTATAACAACGAAATGCATCGTTTATTTGATTAACTTTCTCCCACAAGTAAAAAATTGTGGTTGGTTTACGGTTTTAAAATTTGAGGGAAAGTGGCGAAGATGAGGACGAATATGCCGATCGAAATTAGGATGTATTGGTTTGTTTGACTCAACTGAAAGATCAAGGACTAACTCAAATGTTATAGGAAAAGGTGGAGGGACAAATGTGGACATTCAAATAATTAAGCTAATTTTTTCGAATCGACGAGATTTTGCATTAAATTTGTTACTTTTCGTATAACATAACTTTTATCAAATATAGGTTAATTACGCTTCATATAACATATATTTCATTTTACAATAAAATGGTTTTTATATTGGTACAAAGTTCAAATAAGCTAATTGCTTCATGTCGACGAAATTTTGCATTAAATTTGCCAATCTTCATATAAAATAATTGATTCGTATCAAATAAAGGTTAATTATGCTTCATATAACATATTTTGCATTTTACAATTAAATGTTGTTTATATTGGTACGAAGCATAATGAGCTTATATTTGATACGAATCAATTATGTTATATGAAAATTAGCAATTTTACTGCAAACTTTCATCGATACGAAACAATTTGCTTATTTGAATGTCCTCGTGAAATGACATAATGGTTAAGGTGTTAAGCATGTTGCCAAAGGTCATGGGTCCATATCCCACCGAGGCCGCTATATATGAGTTCACCTTGTGCGAACCAAAGGTAGCGGTTGCGGGTTTCTCAATAAATAATTAAAAAAAAACTCAACTATTGAAAAAAAAAGAAAAAAAGCTTATTTGAATAAAATTAGTTAAATAAGTCCTCAAACTATTTTATTTTGCTAAGTAGGTCTCAAATAATTCTTCATTTGCAATTTTGGTTCATGTATATTAAAATTTCCAATCTGACCCTTTTTATTTTTTTTAACTTTTTTGATTAACGGTCAAATTGACGAAAAATTAATGGTGAGACTAAATCGCAAAAAGAAGTAGTTTTGGGGAAAAAAAATTGGACAAATATTAGAAAATCGAAAAGTTTGAGACTAGATTTGCCAACTTATGTGATTTACTTAATTTACATGTGACTATAACCAACAAGGTACATGTATGACTTGCAATAAATTATCGTTTCATTCTCATTGGGTATTAACCATAATTTGAGAGTGTTTGCAAATACTTGTTTTATTAATTAAAGTTGAAATAATTGTTAAGTGGGATTTTTGGAATTAATATAAAAAATTAGATTTTATGGTCCTCAATAAGTATTTATAAACTTAAACAGTTTAGTTGTTTATTTTTAAACAAGTTAATATAGAAAGTAGATTTTATAAATATTAAAATACTACTTATATGATAAAAAAAAACATATGTTTTTAAAATAAACTACAAACACGTCCTAATTCCAACTAAAAACATACAAGTAATATATAGTGGTCGAGATTCTATTCTAATTTTCCCTCGATACACCAAAAACAAACCAAAGAGTGATTACTTTATTGATATTTTGAGCAAAGTATGTAGCTTTTGGTAAGAACCAATCGTGTGGAGAGCCACCACCCATACGTTCGGTTAAGCAATTGATTCCCATAAGTGCTCATTTAAATCAACACGCTTTACTCAGTGGGGAACACTCAATAATCCAGGGTTTAATAATCATATTATTATTATTATATAACTTAGAGAAGACGAAAGGAGACTATAAAGGGTGGTTTTGAGATCATCCTGAGTTGAGTGATTATATAAGGAAGGATAAAGTTAGTGGAATTTAGCGAATCAAGAACAATCCGAATCCTCTGACCCAAAATTCGTATCCCACTCGGTGGCCCACCAATCACGCGGCGTCACGCATACATTGGTGGGCCATGTTAACAATAAAAAACTATTTTAGTTATAAAAGGGTGGCCCACCAATACACGCGTGACGGGGCGTGATTGGTGGGCCACCGAATGTTGGGACAGAGGATGCTGAGCGAATCAAGAATGGCCGTTGGTCGTGGGCTCCTTTTAGCAACTTCGAGCATATAGCCGGGCCGGGCCGGGCCGGGACCCACCATCTCACTAAATCTTCACTAAATTTCGCAAAACATATATATATATATTAGTAATTATTAATAGTATACATGTTACGGCTTCGCAAAGATAAATAATGCAAGGTTTTGAGTCTTTTCCACTCGTTTCCAAAAAACAGCCATAAGAATAAGGGATTCAGTGAGAAGATCTTATCTACACCGTATAAGAATGGATGAACTAGCACTATAATTTTATGAAATTAAGTTAAAAATAAATTAATATAGAAAATTTATGTAACACGCGCATGAACTTGATCAACATAATCTCAATACATTGTTCTATATACTTAGTATTCTTGTCTTCTTAGAGATAACAATCATAATAATTTTTTTTAAAAACACAAAACGGTAAATAATTTTGTATGGAGAATTTTAAATTATTACTATTAATTATTATCGGTGGGATCAGTCACTAGCAAATTAGCAACCAAGCGCGATTCTTATAACTAAGGAAAAAGAAAAGTGAAATGTTACCTTGCATTTCATGTGAAAACGTGTGAGACTACAAGAGTTTGCTTTATTGCAAAAAGAAAATATTCATGTGTTATTAAAATATTGTAAAAAACCCTCCCTCAAATAGCGTGTATAATTTCAATCATTATTAAATTTTTAATAATGTTAATATCTAAATAAAATTATTAAATTAGACGAGTCATAATTTAAAAAACTAGATAAGAACTGGGAGGAAACGTGGATTTTCAAAAATTTAGAAAGGTCGATTCAAAATGTCAGCTGCAATGCCAACACGATGTTTGTGAATTTATTTAAATTAAATATTATATGCACATTATAAGAGTATTTTGAAATTTTTTTATAATTAAAATGCAAAAACTTGCATGGACATATTCAGGAATCCGAATGATTGAAATACAAGACGTTAGAACTTTTCTTGCATCAATTTTAATATACTGGGATGATTACAATTACAAACAATAAGTGATTTTTTTTTTTTTTGTCATTTTCCATAAGGAAAGATAAAGTTGTAAAATATTATAAATTTAAATTCGACTAAATTTAATGAAGGCAATCTCGTTTTCATAATATGCTCCAAAATAAATAAATAAATGTTAATATAGGTAAAAAAATGATGTTATTAGATAAAATGTCGATTTTAGTGCTTTAATATGTTGTCTTTTTTTTAATGTGATTTTGTCTAATTTGATTCTATAACTTAACATAAAGTTCGGTTTTGGTTCTTCTATAGATAAAATATCGAACACATTCTTTTCAACCTAATAACTCACGCACTTATTGCCCTATAATTTTTAAAGTGTCATTGATCATATAACTCTTAGGCCCAGTTTGAAATATCTTAAAAATAACTTCTTTAACTTATTTTAAATAATAAGTTATTTTGTGTTCATTTGGGAGAATTTATCGAAATAACTTATTCTAATTTATAAGTTATTTTAAACTTATTTTCATAAGTTAATATTTATGATTTATAACTTATAAGGAGCTTATGCAGAGAACATCGAATCTTGACAGCTATAGTTTCTTACACTAGAATTTTTATTTTTTATAGTGTATATTATGCATCCAAACACAATTAATATTTTAAATTTAAAAACTTTTATCATAATTACTTATATAATCTTTTTGCTATAAGAACTTTTATTTAAGTTGTTTAATATTTATTCTCAGAGACATAGAGAGTAGTTTACATACTTTTTCGTTTCACACTCTCATGGAAGTACTAAAATTGAATAGTTTCAGAAATTACAAGATTAAAAATGAATAAAAGATATTTAAGGACCAAAACGGAAGAGGCAGTAATATCATAAAATTTGTTTCTGACTCCTCGATTTACATCTGTATGAGCTTCACGCCACCGCATTCGCCACCATCTCCACCTCCACTCCACCCCACCCCACCCCACTCAACCTAACCCACAACTCTCATCTCCATCATTAGATTCCTCTTCCACTCCCCCCTTTCTCTTTTTCCCCACCACTTCCTTCTACCTAACACACATCCCCCCTTGTACGTATCACCTTTCTCCCTCCGACAACAGTTCAATCCACGCAGAAAAAATGGGTAACATCAGCAGCAGCGGCGTGCACGGCCGGAGAAGAAACTCGAGCCGAAGAAGCCACCCGCCAACGCCGCCGCCGCAGGCTCCACAACCGGAGATCAACCCCAACCGCTACGTTTTTGCCGCGGCGACGCCCTATCCTCCGTCTGCGCAGTACCCCAACCCTAACACACCGTATTACCAGTACCCCGTTTATTACCCGCCTCCGCCGCCACCATCGGCGATGCCGATGCCCCTCCCGGCGCCGTACGACCACCACCACCCGGCGGCGCGTGCTAATTGGGTTAACGGGCGGTACCCTTGTGGGCCCATGATACAGCCGCCTCTGCCGTCGTACGTGGAGCATCAGAAAGCGGTGACGATTCGGAACGATGTTAATTTGAAGAAGGAGACGTTGAGAATCGAGCCTGATGAGGATAATCCCGGGAAGTATCTTGTTGCGTTCACGTATGATGCCACGGTGGCGGGAAGGTATTTCTGTGTTTCATTGTTCATGTTCTGTTCTGAATTCTGTCTAAACTATTTTTTATGGTTGATGAAGTGATTGAGTTCATGCCTTGTTCCAGGTTTGTTTACGTCTTTTTTTTTTAAATTTTTAATTTTTTTTAATGGTTGATGAAGTGATTGAGTTATCTTAGAGGAGTTATATTGGTGACCATGTTGAAATCTTTTGCAAAATCAGGTTTTGGAGTGGTAATTTGGTGATTTTGTGGAGAATCTATGCTGATTATTGTGTTTATTGGTTTTTCATCACTGCAAAAAATACCATAATTGATTCAAGTAGTTGAAAGAGTGATCATCGATCAGTCATGGTGAATTAGGAATGTTTGCATCTTAAATACTGAACAGAATAAGTATTATGTCACAAAGATTGCTGAAAGGAATATTTTTTAAGTAGTAAGCGGACTTATATGAATTTCAGTTATTTGCTGATTGATGAAATGATTAAGTCATGCATTGTTGCGAGTTTTCTTTAAGCTTTTTTGATGGTTGGTGAAGTGATTGATCTCTCTTGGAGGAGTTTGGTGATCGTGTTGATATGTTAAAATCAGGTTTTGGAGTGGTAATTTGGAGATCCTTGTCGAGTTTCTGTGACGATTATGTGTTTATTGGTTTTTTTTTCACTGTTTAAACTACCATAATTGAGATAATAAGTGACTCAAGTAGTTCAAAGAGTGATCAGTCGAGGCAAATTAGTAAACTTTGTACCTTGATAACTAAAAATAATGTGTTATAATGTCGTGAAGATTGCTATGGAGGAATACTTTTGGAAGTGACTAGTGGACTTTATGAATTTCATCGTTATATCTGAATAAATTCAGCTCGAACTTCTGCATTTCAAATTTTAGAAGCTCGGTATCAATTTCAAGTGCTTTACCTGATAAGAATATTTTTATGATGTCTGTAGCAAGACATGATTTTTGTGTTCCCAGATTCTTTTTGAATGTGTAATACGGACTTGTGAATTTGAATAAAGCCATATATCTAAGATCTCAATACTACAGTTTGGAATTTGAATAACTTTGAAACAGACTGCACAACCTTGTGTATTAACTAGATGTTTTTTTATTTTATTTATTAATTTGATTTTCAAATCCATCTTGAATGCAGCATTACCATAGTTTTCTTTGCTAAGGAGAGTGAAGATTGTTGCTTGACTCCAATGAAAGAAAGTGAGTTTCCGCCCATCATTGTGAACTTCGAACAAGGTTTAGCCCAGAAATTCAAACAGCCCTCTGGAACTGGGATAGACCTTTCAGTGTTTGAGGAGGGAGAATTGTCGAAAGATGGGGACGTGGATATTTATCCACTGGCAGTGAAAGCAGAGGCATCTTCAGATAACCAAAGTGGAGACTTTGGGAGTGGGTCCTCAAACTCCCAGATAACTCGAGCGCTGTTTGAAAAGGATAAAGGTGAATATCATGTGAGAGTGGTGAAGCAGATATTATGGGTGAATGGTATGAGGTATGAATTACAAGAGATATATGGGATTGGAAATTCGGTTGAGGGTGAAGTTGAGAACGATCCTGGAAAAGAATGCGTTATATGCCTCTCTGAACCTCGTGACACTACTGTCCTTCCCTGTAGACACATGGTACCTCTCCTTCTAGCTCAATCTTTAAAAGCAAGTTTCAATCAATAGAATTGATTTTCATTATAAACATATCTCCTTAATTAAGTGCGATATCTATGAATCATAGATCAAAGTTCCTGAGTTATTTGTAAATGACAAACATTGTTGGTCTTGCAGTGTATGTGCAGCGAGTGTGCAAAAGTTCTGCGGCTCCAACAAACAAACAGGTGCCCGATTTGCAGACAGCCAGTTGAACGCCTTTTAGAGATCAAGGTCAACAATGGAACTGATGAATAATCAAATAAAAAGAAAAATAGATGACGATGTTGCTGATTCTGTGAAGTTTCTGTTTACTGCAACATATTTTTCTTTTCTTTTCTTTATCCCCATCTTGTTTGTTTGTTTTGCTTCCTTTTACAATTTCTTCTTATCCTGGTCACACCCTCGTTGCCCTGCATTTCTAGACTAGGTATTGCCAGGCAAATGGATATTCTATATAACAACTGGGGGGACAACAATAAGGGTTATACATGCAATTATCTGCGTAGCAGAGCAATCCCATGATGTCTATGTTTTCCTAAAATACTGAAGTAGTCCTAACTAGTAGATCAAAGGCATAGCTCATAAGCAAAAACTAAGTTAAAAGCAGTCATCTCAAAAGTCTGCACGCATCAGGAGCTTTAGCAATTTATAACATCAAGAATTTCTTAACCTTTTTTTCTTTCATCAGTTGTTTTACATACAGTTCCATAGCATCACGTTCATGGATTGGAATTCTAATTACTTGAAAAGGTGTTTAGTGGAACCTATTTGTAGGATTAATAATGAAAACCGCCAAATCCTCCACCAAAGTGGAAGGTAAATTGTTGGCCTCCTCCTCCTCCTCCTCGACCGCCCATCCCCATGCCATCAATATCTTCACCACTGTCATATCTTATGCGCTTATCCTCATCCCCCAATATCTGCATGTTTTTCCTCATCAGATCTTTGGAGCATTAAACCGAGAAAAGCACTATGGTGTAACAATGCTATCCCTACAGGTTAAATATGAGAGGAGTTTGAAACTCTAAAAAGTTTCCAAGAAGATGATAATGACCAGAACCATAACAAAGAGAAAGCAAGGATACAGACAAAAAATCAAAGGTTTGTGCCAATGAGAAATGATTCAGTAATGTCATAATAATCTAATAACAACCTGCCTCATAGGCAGCAGCTATTTCCCGGAATTTGGCTTTTGCATCTTCACCTCTCTAGAAGATTCGGTGACCAGTCCGTAAAGAAGAAAAGAAAAAAAAAAAAGGAAAAGTTAGACGTGGCAATGCTGCTTCACATAGCAACGTTATAATATCTCTCTGGCAAACTCTTCTTTCTAATAATACATTATACATACCTGGACTAGTGCTTGTACAAAATCTCCATCAATGTCAAGTACTTGTGAGCAACTTGTTACAGCATCGTTTCCCCTACCAAGTTTCAACATGACCTTACACAATCCAAGGTGAAGATGTACATTATGGGTTATATTCCTCTACGGCTAATCGCAGCTTCCCATTTCTCTTATTATCCTCTGCCTAGTATCATTGTATAGTTTAAAGATGAAACTAACATCACACCATCTTAATACGGAACAATAAAAATGAACAAGTAAGTCCTTACCCTTTGAGTTTTTTCAAGCCAAAATATGATCTCTTCAGTTCTCCATGTTCAGGATCTAGACGAAGTCCCTTCTGGTAATATCTAAAGGAAGAAATTCATGAGACGAGAAAAAGATAGACAAGAATCCCAAGTCCTAAAAATAACTATCGCCTCATATATGTTGAAAACGAACCTAATATCAATTTCATGATCATCTAAGTAATATAGTAGGCATTCCCACGTAACAGCAACGCCTCTAAATTATCTTCATCTTCTTTAAGTATGTATCCTGTCTCAGATATGGCCCTCTAATAATCTTTAGATGCTACTAACAACCTCACTTTAAGGAGTTTGGCCTAAAAGATATCATAAGTATTACAACAACAAGAATCCATTGCCAAAAAAAGAAATAGTACTGATGCTCAAGGAATAATAATCACTAGTGATTTGCAAAAACAACCTTGGAGCATTCTGGAGAGAAAACTATAACAACTTTTTCAAGATACTCCAGTGCTTTTGTAAAGTCCGCAGATTCAAAAACGTCGTTTGCTGAATATAAGGCATTATGAGCTTCCTTCTCTACTGCTGAGTGGCCAGGTTTCATCTCCAGGAATTTTTTGTAGCTTTCCTGTGACTCCTCATATCTACACAAGTAAGAAATGACATGAATTTTATGATCCCTCAATAAGATCATGAAATCCAATCCAATTACTTAATGAACAGTTACCTGCACAAAGTACGTAGAATGGATGCTCGAGGCCAATACGCTTCTGAGAGAGCTGGATCTGCCTCTATAGCAGCATTAAGTTCAGCAAGGCTCTCACTGTATTTCTTCACTTTTATACTCTGTGAAATTCTCTCAAAGAAGGCAGCAGAATCCCCAGGTTTTCCGTAATAAATAAGGCAAGAGTAGGAGCTGTTTTAGTTCAGACCTTATAGTAGTACTTTGCAGCAATCATTTCAGCTGAGGATCAATATATTTAGAGACTCATAAATACTATGATTATGTTAGTTAGATGGAAAAAGTCAAAGTATGAGTTTAAATTTGATATAAACATCACAGCAATAGGTTAATATAAGCAGTTTTAACATGATCAGTTACCAAGATGTGTATGAATTCGCCTCACCAATGCACTGGAATTGATAACAAATCATTTGTTAATACGAGACGAATTAACCCCAAATAGTGATCGATATCAAGTAGGCGATCAAAAGTAAGCAGCACAGTAATTCAGTATTTTTCTAACCACAATAATTTCTAGTGGTGTAAAACACCAGTCCCAACATTGGCACAATTAGAAAGATGGGTCGTCACCCGTCGAAATCTGTACACAAGCAGAAGCGCCATAATGTTCAGTTCTTAAAGTCATAGGAAGATGGCAAATGGAGTTCACATAGATAAACACAATTTTCTCTATTCAATCAAAACGCCTATACAGTGAAATTGACAAAGAGGTTAAAGACCAACAAGGAGTGGTTGGAGAAGGAGTAACTGAAACTGTCGGAATAATTAAAGAGTAAGTGAATCCTCTCCACGCCACTATATCAAAATCGAAGAGATTCGCCTGCGTCTCCATTTCAAAACCTTCAGTGCTGGTAGAAATTTGCAGTGAGAATTTTAATTTACCGCCCTGAAGTATCTTAGGTGGGGAACTACTGTATTGTAACGAACTTATTAATAATATCCACGTGTAACTTCATGTCAGTTTTGATTGCTAGGATACCCAATAACAAGAAGAGACGTCAGGTAGCCGTTTTGTCATGAGTTGCGACTAATTGGATTTTTAAAAGTTTATGTAAGATTTTACTCGATTAAGTAAATTAGAAAATATTGTTATTATGTAACTAAGATGTTATAACCTTATTGTTTTATATCATTAGATAAAAAGAAACCGGAAGCTGTGTGTCAAAATATCTATCTCAATATTGTTCCAATGCAATTCTAATTATCGTTACAATTAGAGTGGGACTCTTTTGAGAGATTTTGGGAGGGACTGGGGATCGGAAACCACCAATAAAAAGAATATATGTGAAATTGAAGAAGCTGATAAATATACAAATAGAAATTCTCCCACAATAAAGACAGAAATGTAGATAAGTAACACAAGCCGAGCACACAGAGAGCAAAGCCTTCATAGAAAACTGAAAAGAGGAAGCGGTAGAGACGGTGGAGCCAGTTTTACTTCTTCAAGACGCTGCAAGGAAGATCAACATCTCTTTTTGTAAGAAACTCAACCAAGAATTGTCATCAATCATCATCGTGTTAAATGTCTTAGATGACTAAACTTAGTGTTTCTCTTAGTTATGTGATGATGCGAATACAAAGAAACTACTAGTTTCTGAGATTGACTTGAAAGGGAACTCAAAGCTTACTTGTATAGATAGGCTGCTATTCCAAGAATTAGACAAAGCAGAATGATGTCGATGCAGAAATTTCGACTGGATCTCAGCTGCACAAAACAAAAGAGTTAAAACTGCAAGATAATGCCATAGGGCGTAATCAGATAGCATGGTAATAGTTAAGTGTGGCGAGATCCATCCATATTGTTCATGAAGATTCCAGGAGTCCCAACATCTTCTAAGAGTTACTTATGGAAGAACTCAAAAGTAAATCACCTGATTAACAGTGTCCTTCAGTCTGACATTGGTATTTTTCAGATCGGATGTTGCCTTGTCCACCTATAAGCAGTCAATGAAAAAGCTTAGAATTCTCTTCCCCATACTGGAAATTAGTCAATCATATAACCTCGGAATTATCTCTCACGAAGTTAAATACTGCAGAATGGCAAGTAAATATCAAAGGTCAAGAAATTTGTCAGTAAGAATTCCTAGCAGACTATTCATGTTTTTATTCATATAAGTAAAAAAAAAACCTTCTATTGGGCTATGAAAGAACCTTATTTTCTCAATATGAACAATTTATTTCATCACGCAACCAGTTTAGGGCATACATTATTTGCAAACGCAACATAAGGAGACATCAATACACATTAAAGTACTTAAAATATGGGAATCTGATGTGGCAAGACTCATAAGGAAACAAGAGGATAAGCAAACAAAAACATGTGTCAGGGAGTATAAAATAACTTAAATTTCGCTGATTAATCATAGTATGCATATGATGTCTAACCTTAGTGTCAATCTCATCCATAAGAGGAACCTGCCTATCCAATTCCTGCAGGAAATGTACCCATTTGAGGTTATTGTAGAGCAGTAGATAATTGGCAACCAAGCAATATAAAATTCTTAAATATCTACACAAGTAAAGAAAACAGTAACAGAAGACGAAGGATAACCTCATTCATGTCACTAGCCATATTTTTTAGTGTATCTAAGCCTTCCGCTATGACATCCAGTCCTTGGTCCTGCATCATGGTTTAGATGATATTATTTGGAACAATGTTAACCATTAAAGTTGTAAATAGCAGTAAACTACACATTTCCAGAAAAGCACGTGCCTGTTTCATTTTCCGCATCTCATACTCTTGCCTAAACTGACTCGATTCTTCAGTCTGTTGAAAGTATTCATTGTCGAATCTTCCATCTAAAACTCGCATTAATGACATTGTTAACAAAACCCAAAAACTGAGCTTCATCATAAGCAGAAGAGAATGTACACATAAAAATATAGAGTTGAATTCATGGGACATCAAAGATATGAGACCAAGGGAAAAACCTGAATCAAATTTAATCTCTGTACGAGGAGCTGGCCCTGACTTTCCCCAACCCCCAGATGATTTGGGCGCAGCTGCAGAGCCATCCGGTATCTCTTGAATCCTATCGGGCAATGCATGAACCAAATCATTACGGGCAGAGAGTTCCTCTGTTGAAAGTCCTTTAACCTGCAATAAACACCATCATCAATGACGAAACAAACCTCAAAAGATGACACTAGTGCCTTCATAGCTAGAACAACACAGGCCGAAGTAACATAAACCACAAACATGTCAAAGAGACACATAGCTCCAACATGACTGCAAAATGGATATCTCCTGCCCAGTTATTGTGTGATAGTTTGATACCAGTAGTGTCAGTATTGTAAAGCTCTTTTGCTAGATTGAGTTCCATCATGTCTAGTACATAATGGCGCATAAAGAACACCATTGGATAAACTCCCCTCCTACCCACCCCAAAAAGAGGAAAATAAAAGAAAGACAACTAGAACTCTAGAAGTCAAAATCTTGAAGTGAGAGAACTGTCATTAAGGTCCAAACTCCAATTTATCAGAAATCCATAAATTGTTATTAACATTTAGCAAATTGGCATGCCAACGGCATCCAATCAGATTCTGAATGAAACAGATACAGATTCACACACAAACATTTGTTGTAACTTTCAGTTCAAGTTCCGTAACGCAATTGGTCCAGCATAAATAGTTTGAATTGATCTCAGTTCACTTACGGAGATGCTTCCTGTAGTCCAAGTAAAACTAACTCTTCCAACTTTGTACATACCGGCGAATGAAGCAGATATAACATGAACTTTCAGGGATTGAAAACAAATTACAATTCGACATGAAAAGATCAGAAAAACATTTGTCAGCAATGAAATCTATCCTTATGTCACAGCCTGATAAACGAAAAAAAAGTTGAGCTGGCATCACTCGACTAAGGAACAATGCTTAGTAACAGCAAAGTTAAATTCGACCATGTGAAGGAAAAACAAAGGGATAAGAAAGAGTAAAGTTGATCCAATGGTTGACCAAATTGCACAATAGATCATAAGGTTTTACTTCAGAAAAGTGAAATAGGCAAGTAATTATATAAAAAGGACAAATCAAGTAAACCAATAACTCAAAAAAGGAAGAAAAATAAAACATAAGTTAATAGTTCGATAGAAAAGAGGGCGATCGATACCTTTTTACCAGCTAAGCGTTGCAATTTGGGAACTTCTTCAAGCAATCTTGCCTTGGTCCTTCGGAGCTCGGCGTTAATCGCTACAGCCGATGCCCTATTCTTCTCGTTGGCAGCTGTCTCCGCTTTCTGCCAGGTTCAATATATAATTTTTTTTCAAAATTCAAACACATTCAGGGAAGTATGGACCGTATGGTCGCAGAAACTGGTCAAACCTGAAGAGCTTCCTCGATATCAGATTCTACGGCGGCATAGAGGCGGGCGAAGGCGTCGCCGCCGGAGACGTTGGAATCCTTTTGCGTGATATCGTACTTGTCGTACTTCTTGCAGATCGAGTCCACACGAGTCAGTATATCAATCACGCTCATTTTTCCCTTCTCCTAGATTATATGGCCTACTTTGTTGTTCAAATCTTTTAAGCAATTTACCAAGTACAGAGAAAGAATAGAGAAAGAAAGAAGAAGAAGAAGAAATAATTTAATTTACTTGAAAATTAACTGGCTTGATGCTCTAACGTCTAAACAGCTGTTAGTAGGCTGCTCCTTTTAAATTTAAATTTTTGGCAAAAACTTTGTGTGCACTTTAACCCGCATTTGACTTGATGGCAGCATGACATTATTTTTTATTTTTTATTTTATTTTTAATTTCTTTCTTTTTTTTTTTCCTGTTTTTTCTCTTTTTTCTCTTTTATTGTAAGGACGGATGTATCACTCTTTGTGAACAAAAGTGTTATTTGTTTTAAATAATTTTTTTTATTTTTTTTTAATTTTTTTTTGTAAGGAATGCGTATCATTAGTAATGAATAAATGTGTCATTTGTTATTTATCTCAAAGTGTCAATCGCAACAAATAAAAGTGTAATTTTTATTTGAATAAAGTGTCATTTGTATCATTTATTGACTATCAATTATTTAAAAAAAATGCGATTTGTTTCGAAAAAAAACGTATCATTTGTTTATGAAAAAACATCAATTGCAACGAACGAAAGTGTCATTTATCTCAAAGTATCAATCACATTGAAGTAAAGTGTTACTCATAATTAAGGAATATGTTACTTTAATCTAGTAATTAATATGGAGCATAATAACTAGAAATGTTGGAACAAATTTTATTTCATAATGTAATAGAATTTTCTAGTGTTAATTGTCTATGTTGTACGTGTCAATCATGATAAAATAGCGTGTCAATGATGACCAGAGTGTGTTTAAACCATAATTCACATTAGATAACAGATTGTCAATTGTCTCTGTTGTTCGTGTCAATCATGACAAAAGTAAATGTCAATGATGAGCAGAGTGTCAATTGTCTTTGTTGTTCGTGTCAATCATGATAAAAGAACGTGTCAATGATGAGCAGAGTGTCTGTTTAAGACATAATTCACAGTAGAGAGCATAATGTCAATTATCTCTGCTGTGCGTGTCAATCATGACAAAAGAACGTGTCAATGATAAACAGAGTGTTTGTTTCAACTATAATTCACAATAGAGAGCAGAGTGCCAGAAATGTTAAACTCCGTGTCAAATATCACTATGACAAGAATAGCGAGACGGAGGAAATATTAAACTGTTTTATCAAGCTAAACTCCGAAGGTCATGAAAAAAACAAAGCAAAAAGGAAACTATGATGCAATAAATAAACTAAACCAAAGCAAACAGAAACCTTCTTGAATGCTTATAAAATTCATTGCACGGTTACCTAGTAGCAGAAAGGAGAAATATCAAAATAAAATCCACAGAAAATCAATATTTCCACAAATATATATAGACTTAGAAAATTAGGCATAAAAAACATTCATGAATCCTAAAAATAAAAAATCTCTCTCTCTCTCTCTCTTTTTTTTTTTTCCAGTTGAGGGAGAAGCATAAACCTGTTCAAATACACATTTGGTAGCAGTTAGTTTTTAAGCAAGGAAACAGTAATTGCAGCCGTCAAAACGCCTGCGATGATGTTGTTTGAATACATTGAGGAAAACGATGTCGGTTTCCGACGAGTCTTCGTCGGAGAGGTCGAAGGCGGATCTGGAGGATCGCACGAAGGTGGATCCGGCCATCGGAACGACGGAGACAGAGGAGCAAGGAACGATGAGCGACGGCGACGGAGGTGGAAACAGAGACAAGCGACGGTGATAGAGACAGAAGCGGAGACAAAGAGGATGGTAGAGAGAGAGAGAGGGGAGTGGAGAAAGAGAGAGTGAGGGGGGAGGAGAAAGAGAGAGACAGAGAGGGGGTGATACAGAGAGAAAGAGGGGAGAGAGAGGGGGGGTAGGGGGAGGGGAGGCGACGGAGAGATATGATGACTTTATTTTATTTTATATTAATTTTTTTTTTAAATGGTGAATCAAGTTAAACCCATATCAAAATTGGTAATTGGTGATGCACCCTAGTCCATCTCTAAATTTTTGTTATACTCCGGTTTCCATTTTGTCACTTTGACTACATATTTTATTTCGACACTTTATATTTTTCCTATTTTAATGATTTGAGAATTTCAAATAAATATATATCTCATACTGAAAATAAATAAAAGCGGTATTATTTTGTAAAAGTATATTTAACCTTTCATTAACAAAATTGTAACTTTATGATAAAGTTGGTCAAAAGTTAGTAGCATATTTGTTTATAAAATTAAGCTATTTTTTTAAAATCTGTACATACACAGACCTTTTTTTAAAATTCAGTTTTTTTCTAAAATTTAAGTTATTATCCTTTAACTGATGTAAACACTTAATTTTCTTAGTTAGGAAAAATTTTAAGCAATTTAAAATACAAATAAATAAAACTGCCTTAATTGTCGAGCTTCCTAACTTTTCCTTAGAATTTACTCCCTCCTATTTTTATTATATGATTTTCTACCATTTTGCACACTAATTAATAAAAAAACATATTCCTAAATTAACCTTAATTAATGATGAATAAATGAAAAATAGATAAACCAATAAAATCTATTCAACAAAGAAATAAAGAGAAATTAGTAAATGAATAGGGTAAATAAGATAATAAATTATAAAACATCATACATTTTACAAAATATTAAAAATATAAAACATCTTACATTAAAAATAGGAAGGAGTAAAAATATGGGATGATAATTGAGTGTTTAATTTTGATAATAACGAATAAAAAAGGAAAATTGAAATGACAAAGTAGATAAAAAATAAAATTGGAGTAGCGAGACGGACAACTTATACGAGTTTATATCATTCTTGATTTTGAAACTTTCTTAGTGAACACCTTTTTAACATATTAGAATATGAATTGTTGGTCCCGAGATAAACGTTCAGGTGTAGAGGGGGGGGGGAATACACCTGAAAACTTTCTCAACTTCAAACGCGAACAATCCTTTTCGGGGGGGTGTCTTTATTGGTCCCGAGATAAACGTTCAGGTGTAGAGGGGGGGGTGAATACACCTGAAAACAATTTCTCAACTTAAAACGCGATCAGTCCCTTTCAGGAAGATGTCGTACTGAACAAGTTCAGTAGACCAGATAAGCTGTTCTGAATCGCGTGGCAGAGTGACTGACTTCACTGAGGCCTGCGAACGGTCCCTTTCGGGGAAGATGCCGTCTCGAACAGGTTCGATGTCGTTCGGTAAAGCTCAGTAGAGTGCGGAAATGTGTAGGCCCAAATTCAGTTGAGTTAGAAAACGTTTTTAAGAAAACTGTTTCAGTATATTAGTGCAATCTTTTAAGCTTTGCTGAAACACAGTTGAATGATTTTGAAAGATATTTTCAGTATGAACAGTAATCAATGCAACAGTAAAAACAGGACACAAGCAATTTTAAAGTGGTTCGGATCCAACAATCCTACGTCCACTGTCCCGAAAAGTTCAGGAGGCTATTTATTATACTGAGATAGTCTCAGTCGGTTTGTGCACTGGACAAACACTGATCTTGAGATTTATACTGAGCAAGTCTCAGTTTACAAGGTATCAAACTTAAGTGTTTGACAAACTCTCCAACTGTGAAGGAGTCCTTTATAATAAGGATCAGTTCAAAGATGAACTCCTTCGTTCTAAGCTATAGATATGGTCTGCTGAGCTTAGGTTAGAGGGAAGGGAACAAGAAGGTGGCTTCTAGAGCGACGAACGATTAAGTATAAACTATAGGTTCGTATTCAGTCGCTTGGATACTAGAGGCTTATGATCTGATTCAGCTGGGTTCCCTTTGAGCAAGTATGTCTCCTTTCACTGGGAATAACTCTATGAAGTTCTTGCGGAAAGCTTAAGTCGATTCTGAGTTGCTCGTGAATGCTCTTGTGTTCTTCGTTTTTTTCTAGGTTAGCTTCAATTTGAAATCTTCCCTCTATTTATAGAGCAAAGACATGGATAGATCCGTTGGAGACGACGATCTATGTGTCTCTCTCTTTTGGGTAGCTAACGACTCTTTCAAAGTATGGTGACAGAGTCATTTCTCTCCATTTCGGGAAAGTTGTTGACTTGCAGCTTTAATCAGAAAGTAGATAGCTGGCCGCTTGTCATTGGTCGAGGCTGAAGAAAGTAGGTGAGACAAACAGACTTCAAGGTAGATCTGAAGCTGACTTCTCTATACCTCGTATGACTCTGCTGATTTGACTTATGAGATCTTCTAACGGTGGAAAGTTCATCGGCCGTTCTTGAGTCGATCTATGTTCAGTAGCATACTGCTGCTGAGTTCAGCTCTACTAAAGATCAACTCTGAGTTCAGTGAACTACTCCTGCTAAGTTCAGTTCCACTGACTCCTTTCGATATCTTTGCTCCCGCGAGTCCAAGCACTACCGAGTCTTCTTCTTATGGTATCCGAGGTTGATAGTCTGGCGAAGAACCGGACGTAACCGAGCGCGCCGAACCATGATGAAGGGTGTCTACTGAGTCTGAAACTCTCAGAGACAGAATAAACGAATACAACTGAATGGTTCATCAGTCAAACTAGGGTTTTGGGATCTTCAAATCTACTGAGCACTAGGCTACTGAATCATCTCCCAACAGTCTTGCTGAACAGGTTCAATAGACCAAATAAGCTGTTCTGAATCGCGTGGCAGAGTGACTGACTATCCTGAGGCATGCTAGCTAACTTAAGTCAGAATTCAGTACCTTTCAGTGATAGTTCAGTAGAGTGCGGAAATGTGTAGGCCCAAATTCAGTTGAGTTAGAAAACGTTTTTATGAAAACTGTTTCAGTATATTAGTGCAATCTTTTAAGCTTTGATGAAACACAGTTGAATGATTTTGAAAGATATTTTCAGTATGAACAGTAATCAATGCAACAGTAAAACAGAGCACACAGAACACAACGATTTTTAAAGTGGTTCGAATATCAAACAATCCTAGGTCCACTGTCCCGAAAAGATCATGAGGCTATTTTATTATACTGAGTTAGTCTCAGTCGGTTTGTGCACTGGACAAACACTGGTCTAGAGATTTATAATGAGTAAGTCTCAGTTTACAAGGTATCAAACTAAAGCGTTTGACAAACTCTCCAACTATGAAGGAGTTCTTTACAATAAAGAACAGTTCAGGGACGAACTCCTTCGATCTAAGCTATAGATATGGTCAGCTGAGCTTAGGTTAGAGGGAAGGGAACGAGAATGAGGCTTCTAGAGCGACGAAGAGTGAGATATAAACTCTGGGTTCGTGTTCAATCGCTTGGATACTAGAGGCTTTGAATCTAATTCAGCTTTGTTCCCTCTGAGCAAGAATGGCGCCTTTCGCTTGAAGGTTTCCTCTGGAGTTCTTGCGGAAAGCTTGAGTCGGTTTGAATTTTCTAGTAATCGCTCGTGTGTGTTCTTAATTTCTAGGTTTGTGCATGAGCTTTGATTTGAATTCTTCCCTCTATTTATAGAGAAGTGTCATGGAAAGATCCGTTGGAGACGATGATCCATGTGTCACTCTCTTTTGGGTAGCTAACGGCTCTTTCAAATAAATTTGCAGAGTCTTTTTCCTCATTTTCTGGAAAGTTGTTGACTTGCAGCTTTTATCAGAAAGTAGACAGCTGGCTGCTCGTCATTGGTCGAGACTGTAGAAAGTAGGTGAGACAAATAGATTTCATGGCAGATCTGAAGCTGACTTCTTTGTACCTCGTATGACTCTACTGATTTGACAATTAAGATCACTGATAGTCAAGGATTGTCTAGCCGTTGCTGAGTCTGACCTTGGTTCAGTAGTATGCTCCTGCTGAGTTCAACTCTACTGAAGGTCATCTCGAGTTCGATGAAGCTGCTCTGCGAGTCCGGTTCCACCGACTCCTTTCGATATCTTGCTCTCTTTGAATCCAACACTACTGAGTCTTCACGCCATGGTACTGAGGCTGATAATCTACTGAAAAGTCAGCAGACAGAACTGAGTGCCTGGACCATGCTGAAAGGATGTCTACTGAGTCTGAAACTCTTAGAGACGCGTAATATAATTACAACTCAATGGTTCACCAATCAAATTAGGGTTTTGGGATCATTCAAATCTATTAGCATTAAGCTACTGAATCATCTCCCAACAATTTCCCCCTATTTGATGATGCCAAAACCTAACACTATAAACTGTCAGAAACAAACTCCTTACAAATATTACAAGTAGAATCAGTGGAGTTGTTCATCAAGTTCTAAACTACTGAGGGAATACATGAGAGAAATATCAGAACCTATACAGAAATCTAACAACAATTTCCCCCTTGTACATCTTATACAGCAAATTTCCCCCATGCTCAAAAGAATCTATCAATCTAAGCAAAAACAGACAAACACAAATATCAGTAGTGAGTGTGTGAGTCAGTAATCACTTAGGTGATTCTGAGTGTTAAGATTAAATAAACAAGGCCATGAAGACACTAAGATATTGTCGGGCCAAACAACAAAGATGTTTTATATAAGATAAGAAGTTTCAGTACAGTACATCTCTTGCTATTCCACAAATTCAAAAACAAGATACAAGAAGCTATCTATCTCCTGAACTGCTGGATCCTTGTGTTAAAATCTCTGGACTTCTCGTCTGGCAGCGGCAATCCATAAATCTGGAAGGTGTCTTTCCTGAGCTTCTTCATCTTCAGCACATCAGCAGGATCTGAATCGTCCAGTCCTAAAGCTTTGATAACACTTCTGACTTCTCCTTCTATGACTCCAGTATAGAGTGACCCATCAAGCTTTTGTGGAGGAGGCAGAGTTCTAAGAACAGGAACTCAGACATCTTCTTTGTCAGCTAGAGCCTTCTGAACAATGGCATATACCTCAGGACCGCTAACCATGATCCATTCAGCAAAGGCTTGGCTCTTGTGCATGTCAGGCCAGTACTTCCAGACGAAGTACCTCTTAATGAATTCAGCTTTAAGAGTCTCCCACTGCTGAGTCCGTTCCCAAGGCATCCACTTGTCAATTCTCGGCCATCTGTGAATCTTTTGGTCACTGGGCTTCCTACTTCGCCTACATTTGGCCAATTTATCAGGTTCTTTATCAGGTACCCTCTCTCGAGCCTCTTTCTCAGTTCTCAATCTCAAGGCTTCTAATTTGGTCAAGTGAATCCTCTCACGAGCATCTCTGATTTGCCTTGCTTCTACTGTCCTGTCCAGAGCCCTCTCCAACGTGTCCCATATTTCTTTCATCTCAAATTCTTGTTCCTTAGAAGGGACATAGGAGGGAATATGTTCCTCTGATTCAGCAGGTGATTGTGATTTAGATTGAGTTTCACCCTACTGGCCAGTTTCCTACTGTTGCTGTGATTGTTCAGTTTCCTTTTCCTTGTCGGTCTCATCGCCGATTCTGAGTTTCCTTGGGGGAGGCCTAGTTCCAGTCTTCTTTCCCCCTGCGACCTTTGTTTTGCCCTTAGCCGGAGCTTTCTTTGGCTTATTGGCCGCTTCAGCTTCAGCAAGTTCCCTAGCAAGCTTTTCGTCAGCTTCAATCTGAGCTTGCTCCTCAGGGCTTATGTATCTTTTGGCTCCTTTCTGTGGTGGGGTTGGGAGTTTCAACTTTTTCTTCCCTTTTCCCGCCACTGGAGGAGGCAGAGGAGTCTCCTCCTCATCTGAATCCTCCTCAATGAAATCAGCAACCTCCTGAATATGTTCAATTGGAGTTTGGGTTGCTGAGTCCTTTGGTCCTGAGCCGCTTGTGCCGGTCTCAGCAGGCCCTACATCACCCGCTGCTGAGACACCCTTGGCCTGACCTGGAGTACCTTGGGGGTCAGTGGATCGTCTAGCTGCTCCTCGTGCTGACCTTGTCCCCCTTGGTGTCAGTGTCATTTCCCTTTTCCCTTTTTTGGCATCATCAACTGAGCCAGAGGTAGGGACCTGAACTTTCTTGTTCAGACTGTCATATGCAGTAGCCAGCTTATCCCAGGTTGTCTGCATTTTCTCAAGTCGTAGGTGGAGGTCGTTCCTCTCTGTGATTAGATCATCACTGTACTTCTTATGAGAGTCGTCCACCTTCGTCTGAATGTCTTGCAACTTAGCATCAATTTTCTCTTCAAGAGTCTTCTGAATGGATTGAATTCTAAGCTCGGAGGCTTGACTCACTGAAGAAACTGATTCAGTATGTGCTGAGTGAGCTGCCTTAAAATCTTCCAATAGTTTCTTCTGGGCAGCTTCTAGCGATGCTTGTTGCTTCTCGAACTCTGCTCTCTGAGTTGATAAAGCATTTGTAAGTATAGATGAGAAGACAGGAGCTGCTGAGGTTTGGATAGAATTTCTCAGCTCCTTTATTTCGTCACTCTGAGCAAGAGTAGACTTCCTCCATGTCTTATGGAGTGCCCTGGCCAAAAGTCAATTCTGAGCTCCTTGACTCTTTAGGGCCTTGGCAACACTCTTTGATCGTCGTCTCTTCGGGCTGGGCGCTACCTGAAGGAATAATAGGGTTGGAAAACCGATACCTTCCTCCTGGTGTGTTGTCGCGGCTCCGATTGTTGCTCCTGTGTCAGATCTTCTGATCTGTGTCCCGGCCTTTTTCTCCCTCTGGGTGGTCAGAGATCTGAAGAAAATAAATTTATTCTCTCTCTATAAACTCACGCCACTCTCGATTTTTATGAATCAATTGTGTGAGTTTCTGAACAGAATACTAATATATATAGGCTTCAAAAACCTATATAATATTAATATATTTGTAGCCCATTAATTTAATTATAATCCAATGGGCTTCTATTAAATCAGCCCATAATATAATTAATTAATTTATTGGGCTACTAATATTTATCAATTAATTGGCCTGACCAATTAATTCCGATAAATAACATTATTAAATAATGTAAAATACATTAATCCATTAATAATGAATTCTGAGAGATAATAAATTACTAGGCAACTAATTGGGCCAGATCAGGGATCCAATACAAGAAATAAAGTTGGGCCTCCAATTAATTAATTATCCATGCTCAGCCCAGAGCAAAATTAATTAATTAACACAGATTCATTCCACTAGAGAATCCGTCTTCGACTTACCCCTTTATCCCAATTTGAGCAAGGGCTTGTATTTTAGACTTAATCGATCTCCGTATTTAAGATAGAAATATCCGTTAATTAATTAAGCTTACTGACTGCTTAAATTAATTAACATCTTGTATTCCTGAGTAGTACCACTCGACCTTATTAACACACCTGAACTTAATCAACCGGCCGGGTTTAGTGTGCTAATCCTTTCGAGTTCCTCAGGGGATATTATCAACCCATTCCTGGGATACGGCTGCAAGATACAGACAACCAGCCTGAGCCACAAATGACTACTAACACCCAAGATACGTAGATCCGGTCGCTCATTGGACGTTCACCATAGTAGGTCAAAGTGATAGATAGCCAAATGCACTCAGCTGAAGTCTTACCAAGCTTAAGACTAGCTAAGTCACCGAGATCTTGGTTTTCCACTAATGTCAGTTAGGAAAACACATCTCACTGTGATCCGTCAATACACCACCTTAAGTGTACCGGTAAGAAAGACAAGCGACTAAGACAAGCCACTTCTTATCTAAGCTGCGGCTTAAACCGACAACTTCATCCTTAAGTTGTCTCACGTATGTTAGCTTGTTTATATCTTGTTAGTTCAACCAATTTGTGTTGTCTTCTGTGATACCCGACACACCACACAAATCTAACTATTATACAAGATAAAGGATAACATGTGCAAATATACATATTTATCAGATAGGAGAATAAAATAGTGGTAAGGACAAAAACACATTGTATACAAGCATAAAAGTGCTTCCAGTATACAAAATCCCAACAATTCTCCCACTTATACTAAAGCAAACTTTTAGTATACAATGTGTCTATATCTCGACTATCTAGGTACAAACTAGTACCCGACTATATGTTAGCTATCTATCCTATCTATCACGACATCTTCTCCCACTTATACAAAAGTTTACGTAGTCCTAAGTGGGGGGCATCTCTACCATCCCTAAGCCACGAACATGCTTCTCGTACGGGAGTGGTAAGCTCTTCGTGAAAGGATTAGCTAGGTTGACTTCGGTTCCAATTTTGTCAATCACCACGTCACCTCAATTTACGAATACTCGTATAATGTGGTACTTCCGGTCTATGTGTTTAAACGCCTTGTGAGATCTAGGTTCCTTAGAATTTGTCACTGCACCCGCATGATCACAATAAATCGTGATCGCCTTAGGCAAATTCTGAACAATATCAAGATCTTGGAGAAAATTCTTGAGCCATACGCCTCTTTCGAGGCTTCGAAGCGCCCACATACTCTGCTTCCATGGTTGAGTCCGCAATGCATTTACGCTTTGCACTCCTCCATGAAATGGCTCCACCTCCCAAGGTAAACACATAACCCGAGGTAGACTTCTACTCGTCTCTGTCGCCCTAGAAATCCGATTCTGTATAACCCAAAGAGACTAGACTGTCTGACTGGTAAACAAGCCTATAATCTCTAGTCCGTTTAAGGTACTTGAGAATATGGTTGACCGCTTGAGACCATGCATACAACATGTGAGATATCTGCTCTCGTACAAAGCATCGCATATATGAGGCTACCGACAGCGGAAGCATATGGTACTAGCCTCATACTTTCTATCTCTTCGGGCGTTTTTAGGGCACCGATTCTTGGATAGAAAAATGCCAGTATCCGAAAGGTACCGAACCTATCTTGACATTTTGCATGCTAAAACGAGCAATAACAGTGTCAATGTAGGACACTTGTGATAAGCTTAACATCCTTCTTCCGCGATCTCGAATAACATTGATCCCAAGGATGTAAGCGGCTTCATCTAAGTCCTTCATTTGAAACCGCTCGGATAACCACGTCTTTACGTCGATAACACTTCAACATTATTGCTAATGAGAAGGATGTCATCTACATAAAATGCAAGAAACACCACCGATCCGTTAACACAAATACGTTACACACACCTCATTAGGACCGGATACAAATCCATAGGATTTGACTACCTCGTCGAAAACGCCTGGTGCCATAACCGGAAATCTTGCTTAAGTCCATGAATAGACTTCTTAAGCTTCCAAACTAGATGCTCTTCGCCCTCATTCACATAACCATCAGGGTTGCTTCATGTAGATGTCCCTACCTTTTTCAAGGCGATTGTTTAGGAAAGCGGTTTTGACATACATTTGTCGGATCTCTAGTTTCATGTGAGCCGATATGGCAAGGAGAATCCGAATGGACTTGATCATTGCTATAGGCGAGAAGGTCTCTTCATAATCGATACCTTCTTTCTGGGTAAAACCCTTCGCCACTAGTCTGGCCTTAAACGCCATGATCTCTTCATTCGGTGCTCTCTCTTTCTCTTGTATACCCACTTACTACCAATAACAATGAAACCCTTAGGTAGTTCAGTGATCTCGTATACATCCATATCAGTTATGGACTCAAATTCTGAGTCCATGGTGCATCTACATCTCCCACTACTTCGTTGTAAGTCCAGGGATCCACGGTATCTTGTTCATCTACCGGGGAGATAATTAAACGTCTCCATAGTGAACATATACCGATCAGTGTAAATATCACCCTCCCACTACGTCGAACAAATGTCGGGAGCTGTGTTAACAGATTGTGCGATTACTCGTGGAGTACTATCTTGCACAACCGGCCGTTCAAGTGGAACTTCGACCACCTTGTAATTCTTCAAGGATGATGTCGACTCGAGATTTATGGTTACTAGTGTAATCCTCTTCTAAGAACCGAGCGTTAGGGCTAACAACGATCTTGTGTTCTTTAGGATCATAAAAGTATCCACCTTTCGTTTCCTTCGGATGCCCTATGAACAACATCACTTCTGAACGTGATTCCAATTTGTCGGCCTGCCTATTTAGCACATAAGCAGGATAACCCCAAATCCTTAAGTGGTGCATACCGGGTTTGTGCCCGCTCCACAACTCGAAAGGGATCTTTTGTACCGACTTGGAATGCACACGGTTCGCCAAGTATCTTTGCGATCTCTGGGGCATATCCCCAAAAGAAAACTGGCAAAGTTGCATAACTCATCATCGACCGAACCATCTCTAAGAGACTTCGGTTCCTTCTCTCTGGCCACACCATTCGGCGGAGGCGTGCCCGGTGATGTCAGCTGGGATGTAATCCCACATTCTGTCAAGTAGTCCTTGAACTCGTTGGACAGGTATTCCCCACCACGATTAGATCGTAGTGTTTTGATTTCTTTACCTAGCTTCTTCTCCACTTCTGCCTTGAATTCCTTAAAGGTTTCAAAGCAATCCAACTTGTGGCGAAGAAGGTAAACATATCCATACCTCGAGTAATCGTCAGTAAATTTGACGAAGTACTCATACCCTCCACGAGCTTGTGTAGACATAGACCCACACAAGTCAGAATGTATCAAACTTAATGCTTCTGTGGCTCTATAACCCTTTGCCTTCAAAGGCCTAGTCATCATCTTTCCTTCCAAACAAGTTTCACAAGTTGGAAACGGTTCAATCTTGGAGAGACTCCAATGATCCATATTCCACCAACCTCTGAGTCCTGTTAAGATTGATGTGACCTAGTCTTAAGTGCCATAGATAAGTTTGGTTTACCTTAGAAGACTCTTTCCTCTTCTTAGGATTTGATGATGAGGAAGCAATATTAACAGAACTACGCGGTTTACAAGTAATAGTATATAAAGATACGTTTAATGGTCCACCACAGATAAAATCGTCTTTCATGATAGAAACTTCACTATCAAAACTTGATTTATAACCATCCATGGTGCGAGTTTTGAAACAAGAAATAATGTTTCGCCTAAACTCGAGGCACATATTAAACATCTTTAAGTACTAAAAACGGAACTATCAAAAGATAGATTTAAATCTCCAATGGTAATTGCGGGAACTTTCAATCCATTGCCCATTGAGACTACCACCTCGCCATTGCTCATTTGCCTTTTCGCAAGAAACCTTGCAAGGTGTAACAAACATGAACAGTTGCCCCGAATCCACTACCCATTCATGGGTAGAAGAGGAAACCGAGCAGTTTCGATTACAAGAGCGACTCGCGTCTCTTTTGCTTTTGCCTTGACATCCGGATTATAATTCTTCCAGGTGTCCTTTCTTACCATTCTTGAAGAACCTTCCTTTCTCCTTTGACATTTGCATGTCGCCGGTAAGGACCATCTTCTTACTGCCACTGCTCTTCTTGAAATGTCCACCCTTTCTGTTCTTTTTCTGGTTTCCGCATTTCAGAGGATTCCTTGAACTACTAGGGATATTCAAGACTTGAGCACTCTTGCCCTTTTCTATAACCTCTTTGACCGCTACCAAAGATTTGAGTAACATACTCATAGTAAACTCGTTCTTAGACATAGCGGTCCTAAAAAAAGAAGTTCTTATAGAACCTTTGCAGAGCATTTATTGGGAAGGTAAGATATCTCTTCCACTTTGTAAAATTATTTAAAATTGTAAACCCGTTAGGGTTTGGTTGGTGAGACTGTTTAGGAACTCGAAATTAAAGTTTTTCGAACAGACATATCTGAAAAAATATAAATTAAAAGCATGTATAAAATTAATATTTGCACATAATTCGTAATTAGCAATCATTGTAACCTTTTGAAAAACCAATGATGTTAAAAACCTCGAACCGCTCTAGGAATTTCACTAGCAAGCCACGCAGGTGGACGTTTACTAGCGTAACCCTAAACCAAGCTATTTACCTAGCTCTTTAATTCCAATCCACGTCAAGGTTCTTAAGACGAATGAAATTAATAGTTCGATATACTGGACCATGTCACTATTAAAACGCGGGAAGGGACTTCGAGGGAAGTGAATTGTACTGCGGTGACATCTAAGCATTGACCATTAATTTGACCAAATAGAATCAAATCCTTGAAATTGACATACTTACTCGAACCATGCCGCATTCAATTTGATCTAATTAGCCATCCTATTTAATTATTATCTTCTAGAGTACTCGTGTTTACTAGGCACGCAAGCCACGCAGTGGACGTTTACGGCTTCGCTCCCACTACTCAATAATAGTCAAATATTATTTTGGAAAACTCATCTCACAAAGCGGTAGCTCAAAAATGCAAGCAAGCCACGCAGTGGACGTTTACTTACATAATCTTACTACTTTCGTGTAGAGTCCAATTAATGGAGGTCCGATTAAGTGTTTAATATCCAAATTAATGGAATCTAATTAAACATTTAATTTTAAAGTTGCTTAGTCTTTTTGTTCAAAAGGTTTGTAACGAATCATGCAATCACACATAATTCCTAAAGCATGCAATTTCTAAACGCACATAATAAAACGTGCTCGCGAAAAATAAAACATGCTTTAATAAAGACATAAATCCTATTTACATGCTTTTCTAAGCGCAATTAATTATATAATTGCATGCTAAAGCATAATTAAAAATAAATACGCAAATAGGAAATATAAAAACGTTATCGGGCTTTTAAAAACACGTAATTCCTAACTATTACATATCCCGATCATGATACGGATCTTCGAAATCTTCGAATCCGAAAACCGCTCCGAAGCTGCATCGCCACGTCGGCATGGGTCCGCCACGTGGCGTCACGTGGCGCACACGTGGATGCCGACTCGACTAGGGGCCGACGTAGCGGCCACGTCACCGCCACGTCATCATCATCTTCTTCGGCGAGAAGTCGCCGCCGCCGACGCTCCAGGCTGCGCCGCTGCGCGCCGTCGGCCGGGGAGGGTCGCCGCGGCCTCCCCCCCTCTCCGGTCCGCCTCGCCGCCGAAAACGGGCCGGGAGCGCGCGGCAGCCGCGCGTTCTGCGCCTGTCGCTGCGCCACGGCAGCCGCCGCCTCCCTCCGCCTCGTCGATCGTCCCCGCCCCTTCCGGACGTCTCACGGACGTCCCGGGCCGTGAAGAACAGCCACTGGAGCCGCCGCCGCGTGTTTTCTGCGCGATAAATCGCGCCTCCGCCACCGCCGCCTTCGCCGCCCGAATTCTCCCTTTCCGAACCGCGATTCGATCAATTGAAAGAGGGGAAACGTAATTGGAACACTCACGACCACCGGGTAACGGATTCCGGCCGAGATTAGTTCCTCAATTTCCCGAATTTCAAACGATTCGCCGGAACGAATTCATAACGAGCAGCGAACTTCAGACGTCAATTCCGGTCGCATCCGGGATCGGATGATCCCATACGACCTATCAACGCGAAGCTCATAAGACGAGGATTCCATAGGTCCAAGCCTATCGGAAATCCGACCCCGGAACCGCCGGGAATCGCCACCGCAAAATGCGGCGCAACCCTAGAAAACTAGGGTTTCCTGGCCAATTTGGGAATTTCTGGACAGCACGACCACTTCTCCTTTCCGACGCTATTCCGGACAAACCAGAAATCGGAATGGGTCGTGCGACATATCCAGACGAAGCTAACGCGAAGACGAACAAACCTATCAGAACTGATCGGAAGGATACTGTAGCACGCGCCCTCACGCGCTGTCGGAAGTCGGCGCCAGTGTTCTGCCAGAAACTAAGTTTTTGCCCTTCCGCTCCGTCGCGCCTCGATTTTCATGCCAATCGGACCAATTACAGTACAACAAACAGTACAATCACATATCACATTGATCCTATCAACTACTTGTGGATTTTCTCACGAGAAAAACGTTACAACGGGGTCAAAACAGTGGCTCGCAGGCCGCCCCAAACACGAAATAGCCCGATAACGACGAAATAAAACCTAATTATGCAACAATCAGAGCCTAAACCAGGCTCTGATACCAATTGAAGGAATAATAGGGTTGGAAAACCGATACCTTCCTCCTGGTGTGTTGTCGCGGCTCCGATTGTTGCTCCTGTGTCAGATCTTCTGATCTGTGTCCCGGCCTTTTTCTCCCTCTGGGTGGTCAGAGATCTGAAGAAAATAAATTTATTCTCTCTCTATAAACTCACGCCACTCTCGATTTTTATGAATCAATTGTGTGAGTTTCTGAACAGAATACTAATATATATAGGCTTCAAAAACCTATATAATATTAATATATTTGTAGCCCATTAACTTAATTATAATCCAATGGGCTTCTATTAAATCAGCCCATAATATAATTAATTAATTTATTGGGCTACTAATATTTATCAATTAATTGGCCCAGCCAATTAATTCCAGATAAATAACATTATTAAATAATGTAAAATACATTAATCCATTAATAATGAATTCTGAGAGTAATAAATTACTTAGGCAACTAATTGGGCCAGATCAGGGATCCAATACAAGAAATAAAGCTGGGCCTCCAATTAATTAATTATCCATGCTCAGCCCAGAGCAAAATTAATTAATTAACACAGATTCATTCCACTAGAGAATCCGTGCTGACTTACCCCTTTATCCCAATTTGAGCAAGGGCTTGTATTTTAGACTTAATCGATCTCCATATTTAAGATAGAAATATCCGTTAATTAATTAAGCTTACCGATCGCTTAAATTAATTAACATCTTGTATTCCTGAGTAGTACCACTCGACCTTATTAACACACTCGAACTTAATCAACCGGTCGGGTTTAGTGTGCTAATCCTTTCGAGTTCCTCGGGGGATATTATCAACCCATTCCCGGGATACGACCGCAAGATACGAGACAACCGCCTGAGCCACAAATGACTACTAACACCCAAGATACGTAGATCCGGTCGCTCATTGGACGTTCACCATAGTAGGTCAAAGTGATAGATAGCCAAATGCACTCAACTGAAGTCTTACCAAGCTTAAGACTAGCTAAGTCACCGAGATCTTGGTTTTCCACTAATGTCAGTTAGGAAAACACATCTCACTGTGATCCGTCAATACACCACCTTAAGTGTACCGGTAAAGACAAGCAGCCTAAGACAAGCCACTTCTTATCTAAAGCTAGGGCTTAAACCGACAACTTCATCCTTAAGTTGTCTCGGTATGTTTAACTGTTTATATTTGTTAGTTCAACCAATTTGTGTTGTCTTCTGTGATACCCGACACACCACACAAATCTAACTATTATACAAGATAAAGGATAACATGTGCAAATATACATATTTATCAGATAGGAGAATAAAATAGTGGTAAGGACAAAAACACATTGTATACAAGCATAAAAGTGCTTCCAGTATACAAAATCCCAACACTACCTCAAAGCGGACCCGGCCAACAGTGCATGCCGGGTCCGCGGCCTCGAGAGGTACCATTGCCGATTTTCTTGGAGGGAGGATGGTCAGAGGTAGTTCAGCGGTTGTAGCTTGGTCTCCCTCCTCCAGTTGAGTTCCCTCAACAGGCTTCTCAGGGCCTGTATCACTGGGCGGGTCCAGGATCAGACCCATCAAAAGGCGCGACTGTTGTAGGATATCAGTCGTTCAGAACGGCCAGCATTGCCGCCCTTAAATCTTCCAGGGAACTGATGTCCGCATGCTCGGAATAGCCTATCTGTTCGTGGAGTATCAGCTCCTCTTCATGCAGTTGTTCGCAGGTATGGTGTAGAATAAGCCTATTCAGCGTAGGCCATTCCTGGAACCTGATCAGCATGTGAAACCTGGCTGCCTAGCTAGAGCAACCAAGTCAGAGTGACTTGATATCTCTGGTATGGCCTCTGAGACTTCTCAGGAGACTCTATTCTGAAGAGCTTCAGCCTCCAATCCGATGGTCTCGGCTTTAGTGCATGTCTCCGAGTCATCCAATTCAATTGGAGACGTGGCCTTCTCAGTAGAAGGGATGCTGCTGAGGGGTGGAATGTCTAGTGGGGTCTGAGAGATAGGAGTAGATGGTTCAGCTTCGGACCCCTGTTCCACTGTCGCTTCCCTTTCAGTGGAGACTGCCTTCTCCACTAAGACTGTTTTCTCAGAAGACTCTGATTTATCTCGCAGTCTGAAGGGTGGAGTAACAACTGGTTCAGAAGCCATCTTCTGCTTCTTCGACGGAGTCTTCTAAACAGCTTTTGGTGGTGTTCTCTTCTTGGTCGGATTGGACTTCGACCCTTTCTTAGGCTCAGCAGGCCCTGCCTCAATCTGTTGTAGGGCTGTTGCCTTGCTTTGAAATCTAACTTTCTTAGGGTTGAAGTACCCCTTATCAGCGTAAGTGATGTGATCAGCACCACAAAAGTCCTCAATCATAACTGTCAGCTTCATCCCGTAGAGAAGCTTCCCCTTGACAGTTAGGCTTTGTGTCACCTTATCGAACTTGGCAGCATGAGTCATTAATTCTTTCAAGAAGAATTCCGTCCAATTGACCTGAGCTCTATCATAGATTGCTAGCATCATCTGGAGCTTTGGTCTGGACACTTGGTCAAAAGAGCCCGCCTAGCTAGTCAGAATCTGAGTAACTATATAGGCCAGTGCTCTGTACTTTGGCAGTATGGAGTTTTTCGGAAATGCGGCTCTGAATATCGTCGGCTTGCCGCAGAAAATCTCCAAATATTCGTTGAGTATGTCGTCTTTATATCCAGTGACGCTGATCCCGGTGCTTGGCAACTGAAAGCTTCGCTGAAGAGCTTGCTTTATAGACATCTGCTTAATTTCAGAGTCAGCACGGGCGGGGTCGATGACATGGTGGATGATGAACCGTCCCACAATATCTCCGTCTACTGAATCGGAGTTCAAGTACACCTCTGAAACCTGTCGCGGAAAAAAAGAATGCTGGCTTTCGGGACAAGAAACCCTCGAGGCCTAACACCCTCAGTGCCTCGAACACGTCGGTCATGATCTCGAGTTCGCAGGTGTCGAACTCCATGATTGGCTCGCACCAAACTCTATCCTTCTCGAGGATCTGTACGATGTTGGTCGGGGTAGCAACAACAACGTTCTTAGATGCCATGTCTATAATCTGCAAAACAAAATATCAGTATCGAAAATAAATATTACAAATAAGCATAGGATACTGAACATGCATATGATTTTACCATAATATTTTCTGAGAAATCTTGAAAGCAGTTCGCAATTAGCAGTTTGAGTTATCAGAAAATCTAGGTTTTAGTTGCAGAGAGTGAAAATAGCGGTTTTCCAGACTTTGAATGCGATATATATGATCAAGAAGATGAATAGTTTAACATCAATGGTTCAGTGAGATGGACGGCCAGGATTCTATGTTATAAAATAGGTAATGATCAAACTAGCCGCCTAAGTCAACTTACAGTTGTAAATAGCCAAAGAAGTAACTTGATTAGACAAGTATTTAATGCGTGGCAGAGTTCAGCAATCTTAGCATAGAATGTCGTGTATTTAATGAAAACTGTTATATTAAATGACATTCTCCTAAGACATTGAATACGGTGCTGAATCAAAATCATTAATGCATTAAATATAATATTGGCTACTGAGTAGAGATATGCAAACCTATCAACAGAACATCGTAGTCAGCTGATACCTCGTGTAGATGGTTGCTGAATCTCCATGTACTGAATAAGTCCAGTACTGAGAGTGAACATTCCCCCCTTGCTGAATGCTCCTCTCCTGAATCCACTTACTGACTAGAGTCAGTAGTGTCCAACAGAACCTAGCTCTACGGAAAGTTCTCGGAATCGGGCTTCGCTAGAGGCTTGGTCAGTATATCGGCCCTT
This sequence comes from Lavandula angustifolia, assembly GCA_028984105.1. NCBI lineage: Eukaryota > Viridiplantae > Streptophyta > Magnoliopsida > Lamiales > Lamiaceae > Lavandula > Lavandula angustifolia. The sequence continues at coordinate 4,482,733 of CM054825.1, read as the reverse complement.
TGATGGTCAGTATGGATCTTCTCCATCCTGATATCCTTCTTTTCGACATGGTCACGAATGAAGTAACGTCTGATGTCCACGTGCTTGCATCTAGTATGAAGTACAAAATTCTGAGTGATTGCAATGGCACTGGAGCTGTCGCAGAAGATCAACACTTCATTCTGAATGACGTCATAGTCGCGTAGCTGCTGTCTCAGCCAAAGGATTTGGGCGCAGCAACTTCCGACAGCCATCTATTCAGCTTCAGTAGTTGACGTCGCTACTGAATGATGTTTCTTTGAAAACCATGAGATCAGCTTACTGCCAAGGAACTGACAAGTTCCCGAAGTTGATTTTTGGTCAATTCTACATCATGCGTAGTCAGCATCAGAATAACCAATTAGTTCAATATTATCATTTGCTGGATACCATAAACCCATGTCAGGTGTTCCTCTGAGATAGTGGAGAATCTTCTTTGCTGAGTCCATATGGCTCTGCTTCGGATTCGTCTGAAATCGAGTGCAGACACCTACAACATAAGTTATGTCAGGTCTAGTAGCAGTTAGATATAATAGAGAACCAATAATAGCGTGAAATTCAATATGGTCTACTGATACTCCCTCTTTATCAAGATCAATTTTCATATTCGTGTTCATTGGGATCTTGATTGGTTTGTCGGATGTGCAACTGAATTTCTTGATGAGGTCTCGAGTGTATTTGCATTGATTGATGAATGTCCCATTTGCTGATTGTTTGACTTGAAATCCGAGGAAATAACTCATCTCTCCCATCATTGACATCTCGAATTTATCCTTCATCATCTTCTCAAATTGTTGACACATGATGACATTCTTAGATCCAAATATAATGTCATCTACGTAGATCTGCACAAGTAATATGTCGCCGTCCAGTCGAATGCTGAATAATGTGCGGTCTACTGTGCCCTTCTGAAAACCTTTCTGAAGAAGAAACTCAGACAGGGTATCGTCCAAGCCCTGGGTGCTTGTTTTAACCCGTACAGAGCCTTTCTGAGTCTATAAACTTGATGTCCCTGCTGAAAGCTGGGAGACTGTTCTATATAGACTTCTTCTTTCAGCACGCCGTTCAGGAATGCAGACTTCACATCCATTTGATAAATTCTGAAGCGCTAATGTGTTGCGTAGGCTAGGAATAGTCTGATTGCCTCCAATCTTGCAACTGGAGCGAAAGTTTCGTCGAAATCTATCCCTTCGGCTTGATAGTAGCCTTTTGCCACGAGTCTTGTTTTGTTCCTTACTATGACGTTGTTTTCATCACGCTTGTTCTTGAAGACCCATTTAGTTTCGATCAAATGTTGATGTCGGGGTCTATCAACAAGCTCCCATACTTTGTTTCTCGCGAACTGATTCAGCTCCTCCTGCATAGCAATGATCCAATCAGCATCCTTAAGTGCATCCTCAACTGACTAAGGTTCTTCAGTAGACAAGAAGCAAGAATATAGTGCGCTTTCTCCCTGACAGAATCAGGATCTTGTCTTTACACTAGCTGAAGGATCTCCAATAATTAAATCAGTAGTGTGAGCGTCCAGCCACGATCGACTATGTTTTAACTCTTCATCTGAAATTTGTTCAACACAAATAGTAGGTGAGTTAGGCATTTCAGTTTTACTATTCTGAGATTGAAGCAATTCAGTTATTAGAGTTGGGTCTACCGAGTCACCAGGTTCAGGGGCATTCAGCTCAGGAACTTCAGTTGTTCCCCCTGAATTATTATCCTTAGTAGAGGTCTCAGTTACCACTTGGGTTTCTTCATCGACCTGAGTTACCTGGGATTGACTCTGTTCAGTAGAGTCAATCTGTTCAGCTACGTCTGCTGCTGGCTGAGATTCAGTAGTCTTATCTTCAGTTTCCTCTTCTGAATCATCATCCCAACACAACTGGATCTTCTCAACATTGTCTTTCAAGCTCAGATCCTGTAGCTGCTTACTGATGCCCTCAGATTCTGATTATGAGTTTCTGATCCTGTCTTCAGTAGCAAACTCATTAAAAACAACATGAGGGCTTTCCTCCACGCAAAGAGTCCGCTAGTTAAAAACTCTGAAGGCTTTGCTGACCTGGGAGTATCCTAAGAAGACTCCCTGGTCTGACTTGCTATCAAAAGATTTTAACTGATCCTTTCCATTATTGTAGATAAAGCACGAACACCCAAAAATATGGAAATAAGATAAGAAAGGCTTCCTGCCATTCCATAATTCATATGGTATCTTCTGATGCTGCTGTGTTAGTAGAGATCTGTTCTGAGTGTAACATGCAGTGTCAGTTGCTTCTGCCCAGAATTTAGATGGGAGTCCTGAGTCTGCGAGCAGGGTCCTTGCTGCTTCTTTGAGTGTTCTGTTCTTCCTCTCAGCAACCCCGTTTTGTTGAGGCGTGTGTGCAGCAGAGGTCTCTTGCTCTATGCTTTCAGCTTTGCAGAACTCTTCCACCATCGAATTCAGGAACTCAGTTCCTCTGTCTGAACGTATCTTTATGATTTTAGTGTTCTTTTCGACACTGAGCTTTTTCAGAAGCGCAGGCAACTCTGTTTTGACTTCAGACTTGTTGGCAATGAATATGACCCATGTGTAGGGCGAGTAGTCATCAATGACCACTAAAGCATACTTCGTGCCTCTGATCGTCACTAGAGAGACTGGACCGAATAAATCCATATGCAGCAGCTGAAGGATTCCATCAGTGGAAGGCGATGGAAAAGGCGGATTTTGCTTCTTTGTTTGCTTTCCCTTCAGACATGCTTTACACTGAGTGTCTTTGCTGAACACTTCATTCGGCAGTCCTCTGACTAGAGCTTTTCTAGCAAGCTTGTTGAGCGTCTTGAAGTTGAGATAGCTGAGTCTTTTGTGCTAGAGCAAACCCGTCCTGTTGTCGTTCTTTGCCAGCAAGCATGCTTTAGGTTCAACTGAGTTCCAGTCAGCTACATAGATATTCTTTTTGCGCGAACCTGATAACTCTGTTTTCCCTATAGATTTATCAATGACATTACATAAACCAACGTAAAAAATCACTCTATTTGAGTTATCACAAAATTGACTAACAGAGAGAAGATTATGTTGAAGTCCTTCAACATATGAAACTCTTGGAACTGTGGCGGTTCCAATGCTGAGTGTTCCGTAGCCTCTGGTATAGCCTTTTGCATTGTCTCCAAACTCGATTCTGGGTCCTTCTTCAGTAGTATAATTCTTCAGTAGGTTCCTCTGGTACGTCATATATCTTGAGCATCCGCTATCCACGTACCAAGGGTCCTTGTGCACCTGCAAAACATAATTATATTTAGGTACCCTTTATTTTTTATTTTGGGTCCTTAGATGTTAGTTTTGGAAACCCGAATTTGTCTCACAACCCTGGTGGTCTCAGATAGTTTATTCCCACTCTGATCAACATACTTGACCACTGGACTGGTCGATGCTGACTTCTGAGGCTTTACTGGTTCAGGAGTCCTGATCTTCTGAGTTGGTGGATTGCTGACCTTAGCCTTCTGAACGGCTCTCTTCTTCTTCTGACTTTTGGATCCTCTCCTGACTATAGGATCATTGTAATATGACCCATACTGAGCTGGATGTGTCAATTGCGGAGGTCCATACTGATCAACCCACTTAACTCTGTTGGTTCCCCCTTGACTGAACTGGGGTGATTTTGAGCTAATCTTCTTGTCAGAATGATGATAGCTAGGATGAGGTGCCTTCATCTTCTGTTTGTTCTTTGCTAGGGGGTTCAGGATCTCAGTATTGATAGTCTCCCCTTGAACAAACCTATCAGCTAGCCGATTCTCTGAGCGTACAGGGGCAGAAGAAGAGGCTCCATGGCTGAAACCGAGTCCCTATTTGCAGTTCTTTGGCTTATTGATTGCTAGCATTGCCTCAAGCTTCTTTTCAGCTCCCATGTACCACTCTGTCATCAGATTCCTCCAGACATCATCACTCTTCTTCAGCATTTCATGCTCGGTCTGAAGTTTTGAATACTTTTGCTTCAGTAGACTCGGTTCAATATCTTTCTGAGTTAAGTCATTGGTCAGTACTGAGATCTGATTTTCTTGATGCTGAGACTTGGCCATCAGAGAGTTAATCTCCTCCCTGAGTCTCAACACAAGTCCCTTTGACTTAGTAGCAACCTGACTCTCCTGAGAAAGTCTTTGATTCTCCACTTTCAGGGTATCCAATTCCTGAAGAGTCTTACTGAGCTGCAGGCTCATCTGAATCTGCTCATCTAATAATTCTTCGTATGTGATCGAGATGTCCTGATTCTCTTCTGCACCTAAAATAGTGTCGTGTGTGCAGCGTGAAGAGGAGTTAATTGGTGTGTGAGAGCTTACCTCATCCTCTTCTCCTGCCATGAGACACTTTTCAGCATCTTCTTCAAGCTCTAAAGCCATGAATGCCTCTTCATCGTCTGATAAATCCATGAAGGAGTCGACTTCATCTGAGTCGTCTGAGAGTTCACCGACAATATATGCTTGACGCTTCTTGATGAACTTCTCCCTTCGAGCTTTTCGTGCTGCTCTCTCAGTTGTACTGAGCTCAGGACAGTCGTATTGGTAATATCTTGGCTTCTTGCAATCGTAGCAGGAGGTGATTTTGCTATCCTTGCTCTCACTGTCTTTCGACTGAGTTGAATCCTCCTGTTTCCTGCAATCAGAAGTGTGCGATTCAGGAGTGCGCTTGGATGTATACTCAGACTTACCCTTTGAGTCTCTGACGACTCTAGAGAGCTTTCTGCACCTCTCCTTCTCCTTCTAATACTTCACGGCAAGCAACGCATATTTCTTAGCGAGGTTTCCTTCTTGTAGATCGCTGATTGAAGGCTCAGCCTTGCTAGATGCAGGAGCTGCTGTGCTGACTGATGCTTTGAAGGCATGGTCGATCTGGGTGTCAGCTTCAGCTCGCTGCTTCCTTTGGGGTAAGCTGAACTCGAATTCCTCAGCTTTTAATTCTGAAAAGATATGATCAGGAGAAACAATATCAAGGTCAGAATGTCTAAGCAATGTAGCAAATGGAGTCCAATGTCCGTCCGACAGTGCTCTCAATATTTTGAGATTTATTTCTCGGTTGGAGAACGTCTTTCCCAGCCCATTGATGGTGTTCATCAGATCCGTAAATCTGACGTTGAGATCTTCAATACTGTCGCCAGGCATGAGAGACAGTCTCTCCAGCTTCTGAAGTTCGCGCAAGTTTATTCGCCTTGATCTTCTGAGTCCCCCGACTCAGTAGCGCCAGAGCATCCCAGAGTTCCTTCGTGGACTTGCAGTCCTGAACTCTTCCGAGATAGGAATCACTGAGGGTGGTCAGTATGGTGCTTCTGGCAACCTGGTCTAGATTGTGAAGCTTCTTCTCTTTAGGAGTGAAAAGGCTTCTGTCTTTGGGTATCTTCTTCCCGGTCACCATGCCGCCTCCTTGTGCTGGATCCTAGACTTCGACGCTATCAATTATAGGAACGATAAGTACGTCTTCCAAGACCACTATCATGCTGTCGTGGAGGGAAGTTAGATGAGCTTCCATTCTGACTCGCCATACCCCATAGTTCTCTACTGAGAACATAGGTACCATCCTGATTCCTGACATATCAGACATTGTAAATTGTGATATGAATGAAGAATGATATACACTGAAAACGTTTTCAGGATCCATTCAAGTAGACCAGTTTCAGAAAACAAGAGTCTTAGAGAACTCCTGCTCGGATATCAATTGTTGGTCCCGAGATAAACGTTCAGGTGTAGAGGGGGGGGGGGGTGAATACACCTGAAAACTTTCTCAACTTAAAACGCGAATAGTCCTTTTCAGGAGGGTGTCTTGCTGAACAGGTTCAGTAGACCAAATAAGTTGTTCTGAATTATGTGACAGAGTGACTGGCTATCCTGAGGCCTGCTAGTTGACTTAAGTCAGAATTCAGTACCTTTCAGTGATAGTTTAGTAGAGTGCGGAAATGTGTAGGCCCAAATTCAGTTGAGTTAGAAAACGTTTTTATGAAAATTGTTTCAGTATATTAGTGCAATCTTTTAAGCTTTGCTGAAACACAGTTGAATGATTTTGAAAGATATTTTCAGTATGAACAGTAATCAATGCAATAGTAAAATAAAGCACACAGAACACAACGATTTTTAAAGTGGTTCGGATATCAAACAATCCTACGTCCACTGTCCCGAAAAGATCAGGAGGCTATTTTATTATACTGAGTTAGTCTCAGTCGGTTTGTGCACTGGACAAACACTGGTCTTGAGATTTATACTGAGCAAGTCTCATTTTACAAGGTACCAAACTAAAGCGTTTGACAAACTCTCCAACTATGAAGGAGTTCTTTACAATAAAGAACAGTTCAGGGATGAACTCCTTCGATCTAAGCTATAGATATGGTCAGCTGAGCTTAGGTTAGAGGGAAGGGAACGAGAATGAGGCTTCTAGAGCGATGAACAGTGAGATATAAACTCTGGGTTCGTGTTCAATCGCTTGGATACTAGAGGCTTTGAATATAATTCAGCTTTGTTCCCTCTGAGCAAGAATGTCGCCTATCGCTTGAAGGTTTTCTCTGGAGTTCTTGCGGAAAGCTTGAGTCGGTTTGAATTTGCTCTTAATTGCTCGTGTGTGTTATTGATATTTAGGTTCGTGAGTGAGCTTTGATTTGAATTCCCCTTTGTTTATAGAGAAGTGTCATGGAAAGATCCGTTGGAGACGATGATCCATGTGTCACTCTCTTTCGGGTAGCTAACGGATCTTTCAAAGAAATTTGCAGAGTCTTTTTCCTCCTTTTTTGGAAAGTTGTTGACTTGCAGCTTTAATCAGAAAGTAGACAGCTGGCTGCTCGTCATTGGTCGAGGCTGTAGAAAGTAGGTGAGACAAACAGACTTCAAGGCAGATCTGAAGCTGACTTCTCTGTAACTCGTATGACTCTACTGATTTGACAATTAAGATGACTGATAGTCAATGTCTGTCTAGCCGTTGCTGAGTCTGACCTTGGTTCAGTAGTATGCTCCTGCTGAGTCCAACTTTACTGAAGGTCAACTCGAGTTCAGTGAACTGCTCCTGCTGAGTCAAGTTCCACTAACTCCTTTCAGTATGCTGCTCCTGCTGAGTCCAGCACTACTGAGTCTTCACGCCATGGTATTGAGGCTGATAGTCTACTGAAAAGTCACCAGACAGAACTGAGCGCCTGGACCATGCTGAAAGGATGTCTACTGAGTCTAAAACTCTCAGAGACGCGCAATACAATTACAACTCAATGGTTTACCAATCAAATTAGGGTTTTGGGATCATTCAAATCTATTAGCACTAAGCTACTGAATCATCTCCCAACATGAATATTAACTAACATATCTTTCCACTTAAAAAATATATTCTCGTCATCCCGTTATTATTGTCTTGCTTTATACGTCAGTTGTCTCACTATTATTGTCAGCTTTTGGAAAAGGAAGATAACTTATGGATCCCACCACTTTAACACACATTTACCCATTTTTTAAATCTCTATGTCGAACAGTAATAAAACAACAATGATGGGACAGTGGAGCACATCGATAAAAGAACAAATAAAATTGTTTATCTAAATCATGTATTAATTATGTCTCCATAATAAAAGAACCCGACCAAAAGACAAATTTCAGAGAGACCATCTCACTAATCAGAATCTTGTATTCATATCAAAATCCAAACTCATATTCGATATTGATGGCGATACAATCGATGAAGTGGCGTTGAAGTTTATGGAGCAATACGAGGCCAAAAAGCTTAAGATATAAGTTTATTTAGTTTCAGTCTTTTATTTAATTGTTGAACTACCAGTAAGTAGCGATTTATTATTCTCTTTCTTATGGTAACTCTAGGGTTTGGTATTTAAGACTTATTTTGTAACTTTCGCCGTAGCTTTTGATGAAATGAACTTCTGAGTTTTACCACCAATACTCCCTCCCCGTGTGAGCGATATTAGTTGCCTAATTCAGGTATCTAGTCTAGCATCAACGATGTTAGAAGAGTTGTCCGAACGGTATTCTTGGTGAATCAACGGTCGGCGACTTCCAGCGAGATACTTCGCTGCATCAGTTGGTATTAAGAGCCTTCGAATCATGCCACCGTACAGAGAACCATTTCGACAGCGTGTGCAGCGTGTCAATAACATCTATGAATGAGACGACCAACACCAATTTGAGGAGCGCGTAGGTCGACTTGTAGATGAGAGAATGGAAAGGATTGTGGAACGAATGACCCGATGCATGTCGGCCTTGTTTGAAGGGCATGGACGATATTAACAATCTCCCTGACCTACTCCAGAACCATTAAGACGAAGAGGAAGACTATTGAGAGGAACGATGTTGGGAGATGATTCAGCAGTAGACTATTTAGAAGATTTGGCTGATCCCAAAACCCTATGTTGATTGGTAAACCATTCTTGTGTATTTGTAACGCCTTGGTCTCTGAGAGTTTCAGACTCAGTAGACTTGCTTGCAGCATGGTCCCAGGCTCAGAAGTTCTGTCTGCTGAACCTCAGGAGACTTTCTGCCTCAGTACCATAGAGTGAAGATTCAATAGTGTTGGACTCAGCAGGAGCAGCATACTGAAAGGTGTTCAGGAGTCAGTAGAACTAGACTCAGCAGGAATAGTTTACTGAACTCAGAGTCTTGACCCTCAGTAGAGTTGAACTCAGCAGGAGTATAATACTGAACCCCTGGTCAGACTCAGTAATGGCCTGACAGTTGCCTTAACTGTCAGTGGTCTTCAAAGAATAAATCAGTAGAGTTGTCCGAGGTTGTACACATCAGAGAAGTGAGCTTCAGTATACACCTTGAAGTCTGAATGTCTCAACAACTTTCTGCACCTAGACCAATGACAAGCAGTCAGCTGTTAAAGTAACTGGTAAAAGCTGCAAGTCAACCACTTTCCAGATGAAAAAGATAGTGGACTCTGCGGAATTTTAAAAGAGCCGTTAGCTACCCAAATAGAGTGACACATGGACAGTTCGTCTCCAACGGATCTATCCATAACTCACGTTTATAAATAGAGGGAAAATCAAATCGTTGAAAATAGACAACATAGAAGCAGATACACAAACAAGAACACAACATGGTGGTAACAACAAAAATTAACATAGGCTTGTATGGGTAAAACTAAGGTCATTTTTGGAATTTTGTATACTGAAAACAACTTTTTGCTTGTATACAGTGTTATTCATTTCCAATGTTTTTGTTTTTCTATTTGATTGTTATGATTGCACTTGTTAAGCCCTATTATCTCGTATATAGTTAGATTATACAGTGTGTTGTAGATTAAAGAAGATGTTGGGATATGATTTTAATAATAAGGTTTTGATTTAGATACCAAAACCCTTGACTGATGATGAACCCATGTCAGTAGCTTGTATTCATGATTTAGTGATTAGTTGCGTAGTTTGATGTAACTCTTATCGCATGGATCCTGAAGACGTGAAGTTTGAAGGACGAAGAGTCACTGACCATGCCTCAGATTAATCACGCCTATTGACTCTATCATCCAGGAACTATTGATCGTCCACGACTAACGGCGAAGCTGTTCAATTACAAGTTTGACTCAACAATCCTGAATCACCACTAAAAGTAGTACGAGGTAGTTACATCCAAGATCAATCTCGAGTCAACAATCATATCTCGTTCAGCAATGAGTTCAAGACACGTGGACATGAACACTGTTCGAAGAACAGTCTGAACTGTCTTACACACTGTTCCGATTGACGACAGACGGAAGTTGCAACTTTAATTCCAAATCAATCCTTTGCCCAAGCCCTAGTTTACCTACTCTGATAGATCTCTCTCTAAAGGATCTATTAGAAAATGTGACTATAAATATGAAGAGCCTTGGATCAAACAAGGTTACCAGAACTATTGCATATCTCAAAGCCTTCAAGAACTTAAGTTCTCTACATTCTATAGACCCTTGTTAAAAAACATGTCTTTCTTGAAGTCTCAAGTTTCCAAATACTCTAAGCCAATATCATATTCTAGCTTAGATTTGAGAAGGTCCAATCTCTTGTAAGGGCCTCTCCTGTTAGAGAATCAAACCCAAACCCCAACCCAACCAAGATTGTGTTGTAGTATTTGAAGCGTTTGTTTGTACCGAAGTAGAAGTCGAAGTCGAAGTCGATGACGAAGAAGAAGAGTAACAGAACTCAATGAAGTTGTGTTATAAGGGAAACCCTGATCTTATCAGGAAGAGTAGACGTAGTAGTTATCTCTGAACCACTATAAATCTCGTGTGCTTACTGATTCTATATCTTTGTTTATTTTTGTCAGTAATTGTCTTAACGATTTTATAAACATACTTTTACTCGCACACAACAAAGAGTTTTTCAACTAGAAAAGGCCTACACATTTCCGCACACATACTCTCTTATTTTCAAACTGTTTTAAGAAAATTTAGTATAGGTGTATTCCCCTGCACCTATTTTTTCTCGTTTTAGGACCATCAGAAGATTATATAATTGGTTGAACTAACGAGATATAAACAAGTATAACAACTGAGATAACTTTCAGACGAGTTGTCGTTTGAGCTGAGTGCACGTATCATAGTAGCTACTTGTACCTCATGCTGATTATCTGTATTTTGCATTTGTATCTCTTCGTGCAGGGCTGATGATATCCCTTGAGTAGCTCGAAATAATTATCACACTAAACCTTGCAGGTTGACTAAATTCGGGTGTGTTAATAAGGTCGAGTGATACTGTTCATAGATAAGATGCTAATTAATTAGGCTGTCAGTGAGCTTAATTAGTTAGTGAATATTTATATTTTAAATACGAAAATTTGATTAAGTCTTAAATACAAGCTCTAGCTCAAATTGGGATATATGGTAAGTCACATGGATTTTCTAGTGAAATGAGTTCGTGTTTATTGATTAATTATGCTTTGAGCTAAACAACGATAATTAATTAATTAATTTGAGACTTAACTTTATTGTATTGTATTAAATCTCTAGTCAGACCCAATTACTACACATTAATTGATTTGACCCAATAAGTCATTAATTACCTATAACTTAATTATGTAATGATTTACCTCTTTAATTGATAATTAATTTAATAAATTTGAGAGCAAATAATTTATTATTTGCAAGTCCCATAATTATTCAATATTACTCAATTTATTAGTTTTGGACTATGAACCATTAATGATTGTCGTAGCACAGTAAATAACTTACCATACACAATTTTGAAAATTGTGAGTCTAGAGAGAGAATATGCATCGATCAATAGGGTCTCTGATAAGCTGTCCATTCGGATTAGAAACTCGTGCAAGAGACACATATAAAAAAAAATTCATTAAGACTACTTTCATCTCCAATCACCAAATCATCTCAATATTTAATTACTTTTTCACTCTTTCATATACTATCAATTTTTTCTCAATTCAACTATCTCCATTTTTCTCTTTTATCCTTAACCACCACCAAACACCTAAAGATTCAATCACTCAATTATCAAATTATATATATTTTTATTTTATATTCATCAATTTTATTAACAATCAAAATTAACTAAGATCGTAGAAAAAAAAAATGTAAAACTCATACAAATTAATATTAATGAAACACAACAATTGAAGGCGAAATTAAATCAACAAAGAACTTAAATTACAAATGACGAAATAGAAAAGTGCAGTTATCATTGCCGAATTTTTGCCATTTGTACTCGATCGAGTCGTCTTAAAGAGCCTTGTGCTCTTCTCAATTTTGAACTTGTGCCCTATTTCTCATATAATTGCTTAAACTTACTATCCCCTATGTAGAATATACCAGATTATTTGTTTCTCCATCTCCACTTTATTGACTGTTTTGACTACCATGGTCTTGTATAAATTCTGTAGGATCTTGATAATTTAGGTAGGAGCTTATTCATCTTCTACTATTATATTATGTATAATGATGCTTGCTCTCAATATTTTTCACATACAATCAGCTTATTTCATCTTCCACTATTAAATTGAAAAATGTATGATATGAATTTTTTATTCAACCAAATATATATAGAATTTTTTTTGACCATTATAATTATAATGTTACAATTATAAACGTTGTTTATACCCATTGTAAACAATTGCATCACACCAACTTTTGCAATAATGTTAAGAGTGAATTAAATGCATGTCGACTACTTTATGTATTGTTTAGGAAAATATCAATGTCGGCAATAATATTTAGGGTGAATTAAATACATTAATTAATGTAAATGTATTAATTACTGGTCACATGTGTTTTAAACAAGATGGAATTTTTTGGACAAGCATTTATTTCATGTGGATTTACGTTACATCTTCCGCGCGTCATTCTAGGGCACGTGCAACACGCGCCAATGACAGAGCAGCGTGCGTGCATGCACCATCGAAACTCAAAAACGAAAAAGCCAATTCTTTGTTTAAAGAGCCAACTCTGCCATGTCACCCTCCTCAAAGCTCTTTCAATGGTGCTCAACTTCAAATCCATATTTTAAAATTTTTTAAACCTCCATCGAAGTTACCTAACAATTCTATTTTTGTGGGATTCACTCACTTACTTACAATTAACAATTCTCCTTAATAATCACACCGAAAAGAAAGAAGACAAGATTAATGAGACAGAGGTATTAAATTTCAGTAGCACCTTCCCTAGATCATGCATGATTTCATGACGCTGCGCGTCGTCCGTGGAACATTCTAGAATGCACCAGAAAGTTCGAAGTCGCCTACAGTATTTCCCTTCCTCCGTTGTGTATAAATCATAAATACTCCCTTGTCCCGCTACGTAGAGGGGATGGCAGAGTGGTTGAGGTGAGGTTTCCCGGGACCGACAGGTCATGGGTTCAATCCTCACTGAAGCCATTCTGTGTGAGCCTGTCACCCTGAGGGTGGTTTAATCTCTGTGTGGTTTGCGGCTATCGCACTGAGAGTTGAGGTTTACCTGCAGCGACCGAAGGTAGCGGGCTGCGGGTTCCTCAAATCAAAAAAAAAAAAAAAAAAAAAAAACTCCCTCGTGCCGTGTGTTGCCCAATCATCTCAAAATTCAAATAGCGTTCCACAATTTCTTCCCTCCAAGTTCTTGAAAGATGCAGATAATCATAAAAACCCTAACCGGAAAGACGATCACCCTAGAGGTAGAGAGCTCCAATACCATCGACAATGTCAAGGCGAAGATCGACAATGTCAAGGCGAAGATCCAACATAGATAAGGAAGGAATTCCGCCGGATCAGCAGAGGCTAATCTTCGCGGGGAAGCAGCTGGAAGACGGCAGAACCCTAGTCGACTACAACATACAGAAGGAATCGACGCTTCATTTCGTCCTCCGCCTCCGCGGTGGGATGCAGATCTTCGTCAGAACCCTAACCGGAAAGTCGATAACTCTGGAGGTCGAGAGCTCGGACACAATCGACAACGTGAAAGCGTCAAGACAAGGAAGGAATTCCGCCGGATCAGCAACGCCTCATATTCGCCGGAAAGCAGTTGGAAGACGGTAGAACCCTATCCGATTACAACATCCCGAAGGAATCCACGCTGCATCTGGTTCTGAGACTTCGTGGAGGCATGCAGATTTTCGTTTAGACTCTGACCGGAAAGACGATCACGCTGGAAGTGGAGAGCTCGGATACAATATACAATGTGAAGGCGAAGATACAGGACAAGGAAGGAATCCCCCCGGATCAACAGAGGCTTATTTTCGCCGGCCAACAGCTGGAAGATGGGAGGACTTTGTCTGACTACAATATTCAAAAGGAGTCGACTCTGCACTTGGTGCTGAGGCTACGCGGAGGGATGCTGACAATCACCCTGGAGGTGGAAAGCTCCGATACAATCGATAATGTGAAGGCCAAGATTTAGGATAAGGAAGGCTTTCCTCCAGACCAGTGAGGTTGATTTTTGCTCGAAGATGGTCGAACCCTTGCTGATTATAATATCCAGAAAGAGCCTCGTCCTTCGCCTCCTTGGTGGTGATGATATCTGAACTCACGCCTTAAATTGTTGGAAAGTTCTTGGAAAGCCAATCTTTGTACTGAAGCATGAATATGCTTCTTTGATTTCAAATATTGGCTTTTGTTTCTAATGGATCATCTTGTTGATTACTTTTGTCTATTGGTTTTTGTTTTTCAGTATAAACGTATGGAGCTTAGTTTCTTAGTAGAATCGCATACAATCTTGAAGGCTATCTTTGAATTCTCTTTGGACTGGGATTTGTGTTGTTCACTTAAATGTTTCATCGACGGTTCTGAATTAGAAGGATAATTCGTACATTTAGAAGCATTGAAGCTACAAATTTCCTTAAAAGTATGTGCTGCTTTTTTGATAATCTTAAAATCCACCAGTATGAGATAGTAGCTGGTTAGTAGAATCTCTCTCTGTGTATAAAAAAGTTGGTGTGTTCTATCTGTTCAAGCTGGTGGTGTTCTATCAAATGAGAAATCTGTTACATGATGGAAATTATTGGTTCTAGATGTCACAGGTACTGCCCCTTCTCGAGTTTCCATCTCTTCCTCAAGCACTTCACTAGTTGTTGTACCTCGAGGAGACCACGAGATCTCATCCTGCTCTGATTGCCATTTTTGAATTCTGTGATTGGGCGTCCCAGGGCTTTCGAGCTCATTGGTGTAATAACGCAGCAGATGAACAGGGGACGAGCCACGCGCTGGAGTAGTCGGCCTACTAGATAACGGTGTCATCGAACCTGATTGATGGTTTTTCTTTATCTTCTTCCGGGCATTCTGGTGCCAGGAATGCAGTGCTTTAGCTACTCTTTCATTAAAGATAGTTGGCTTCATGTTAGACCCCATCTGCATGTTATTATAACATGTTACAGAATTATGCAGGAGCAAAATAATCTTGGAGAATTTGTTGTTTTGAAATGATGGAACTCCTAGATACTCACCTGTGTTACTAGGGCATAGAGTGGGAGAGTAACATAGCTGCACAGTATTTGCACCAGTACCCTTTTGCAAGTGGAATTATTAGGTGTTAGCATATTTTGTGATTCCCATTGTTGTAGAAACTAATGACTTTTATGACAAGATAATTTGATTTTGAAAAAACACAACTCACTCACCCTGTTGATATTTTGATGATAATGTCTTCTGTTCTCTTATGGAAGCAGGATCTCATCCCAAATTCAAACTGCAAGTTAATGATTGAAGCATTGTTTTTTAGCTAGGAAAAATGTACATGTATATAACTATTGGAATATGCAGATTCTTACCCAAGCCCAAGAGAAGAAGGCTAGCTGGAATGCGTTCTAAAAGAGAAAGAGTCGGGGGACATATCAGGTCCAGTTTCAACTCAAATATGGTGGAAATAGTGAGCAATAAAGAAAACAAATACATTGTGGGATTGAAATTGAAATTACCTGAAAAAGAACAAAATGAACGAGGTAAAGTAGGATCCGCGGGCGGTTGAACCAGAAGAGCTCATCCCCTGGTTGAACTAGTGGCGTCCCTTTTACAACCTCCCCTCTTTCTTGAATCCTTAATCCCATTTTAGTGATGATAAACTGTAACTTTGCTCCGACCAGCAAGATGATCTGTTGGGATGGGATGATTAGGTTTTCATTTGATAAGGAGAAGAACAATTGATGTGGAAGATGGTAGAATGTCTTACAATGAGTGGTACAAATGGTAGCCATAGATAGGCATGCCAGCCTGAATTCATCAATTTACAAAATAGATATTAGTTATGATGATGAGAAATTATGGAGTTTTATCTTGCAGCTTTGGAGTCTTGCTCATAAACCAGAGGGAGTTTTGGGGAAGAATTGATTTGCGTACCGTGGGTATTGAACAACAGGAACAGAACTGCAAAGAACCAGATGGGAGGGCTGCACAAGTTAATGTAAGCTGTTAGTTATATGAGGACTCTTTAATTGTAAGAGTGACTTCAGAATTAACATGTTTTGAGTTGCAAACAAATACTGTGAGGATTTTAAGGATGTAACAGCAGGAACACGGACCTGATACCTACGACGACTTTGAATTCTTCTTCAAGTGACCTCTTGATGTACTTCTGGAAATTGAATTTTGTCTGGCTCTGTGGTGCCAGATGTGCCTGTTTATGCAACAAAAGAAGCAGAGGAATGAAAACTTGGAAGATCTCAATTCGTTTCACTTGCAAACTGAGTATTTGAGGATTTACAGTAATAAAGCCATGGCGCAGAGTCATGTAGTCCACCTTCGCGACAGACCTGACAAACTGCCTGAAGAAACATGCCTGGGATTGTGGAAAGAGCAGAAGAAGGTTTGAAGGTAAGTTTTCTGATGCTTCGATGTTTCAGAATTCTGTGTATCTATGTACATGCTTTGCTTTTCATTATAATCACTTGAGCTGCTAAGGGAATGAATAAATGTAGGAAAAGAATACAAATCTTGTCTTACCACCCAAAGAAGGACAGTTGATTGACTCCAAAAGCTCAAATGCCTTCTCCCAAAAGAGGTGTCTCTCGCTAATCTAAATCTCTCAGGATCTGCAAGGTATTATCTTAGTTTCCTAGCAATTTCAAGTACTGTATGCTTATTTGTCTGTAATTGCATCAAAAGCAAACATATATACCATGTGAATACTGATATTCTAAGGTTCTTGTTTCCATCTCCCATCTCTTCCATTTCTTCATCTATGCCCATCAAACAGAAATGAGCAAACATAATTGGTAAAAAAAGCCAATGACTCAAGTCTACCTTAGCGCTGCCTAAAGCCAAAGTGATTAGACTGAAGAGAACATGGAAAATGGCCAACACAAAGATGAAAATATGCAATTGGTGAATGCCGTCAGTGGAAACAAATGGGACTTTTCCCTGCAAAAAAAGTGAACTTTGATGTTACTTCAACCTCATTTAAGATTGATCTATCTGTGTTTATTGTAGCTAGGTTGCGTAAAATCGACATGCATTTTTCGTGCACTTGTCGTATCCCCCAGAAGTCAGAATGCGTCTCTGAGTCCCACCGTAATCAGTGTAAGCATGTAGCAGCCTTCTTTGGTGGCTGTTGTCTTCCAAATCGTCCTCTTTTTCCGCTCCGTACTTGCTCTTTTCTTGCTTCTTGTTGCATGGATGCCAAGAATTTCCTATGGCTTTTGATACACAGATTTCTGCTATCTGCCCTTGTCCCACTGTTAGCAGTAGTGATATGAAACCTAGTAGCATGAGCTCTGGAGAGGAAAGGTCAGAAGTTTAAATCATCTGGATTCAACAAAAGTTAGTATTTCCTGACCTGATTTAATCTTTTCAAGTGCTTCATATAGAGCTTTTTTGTTTCTCTTTTGCAGCAGCTACACACACACATAGAACAGAAGTATTAGTACTATACAAGAAATTTAAGTTTCATGCAAGATTTAGTAATATCACCTTCCCTATTAGGTGAATGATGTACTCTATTCCTATGGAAATTGCCACCAAAACAAAGCAGACTACTGCAAGCGCCCATGTAGGTGTTTCTTCCAGTGACCGTCCGCCCTTAGCCGCCATCACCCCTCGTCCAAAGATAATCACTATTTACCACATTCCTAGGTAGTCTGGAATTTATAGAGCTTCATTGGAGAAGGAGAGGTAAATGGGAATAACAGGACATCTGCTTAAGGTTGACTTCCATATACTTCTTGATGAATTATGGGAATCATAGACTAACGTTAATTTGGAGTAACTAAAGCTAAGATTTTCCAAGTCTTAGTGGGTAGTGTGTACTCTGTATTCTTTTCTATTGCTTGCACACTATTTTTCTCTTCGTTTTCTTTGTTCTTTTCCCTTTGTTTCTTAATCACTTTCTATATTTAGGTCAAGTTTTTTGCGTGTTATTCTTGTAATGTGGTGGTATGAAATAGACAGCCACGTTTAGAATTTAGATGTGCTTATTTTATTTACTTCAATGGAGCAAGCACAAACTTATAATTGACATGTGAAATCCAATATAAATGGATTCTATGTTTTTGTCTATTGCCAATATTTACATTTATCTGTTTACGCGGTAAATGTAGTGGTATTGTAGAAGACATAATTTTGTTGGTACATTATTCTCTTGTCTTGAGATATTGTTCTTTGGAAGACCTAATTATTAAGATGATTTATCTTGTGATTAGAAGTCGCATTGTTAAGGTGAAAAAATAAGTCACAGGTTTTGATTAAAAGAAAAAGATCTCATATTCTGAATTCTACTATCACTGTTATGTATGAGTCGTCATACATATATGATGAGGTAGATCCAGGATTAGAAAATCATTTAAAAAAAATATGGAATTTTAAGAATTTGGTGTTGTGGCGGCACAGATAAGAAGGGATAACTATTTGTTCCTGTAGACAGGGACGTATACAAGAATTATATGAAGGGGTGGCATAATATAAACAAAAAGTAGCAATTTCGATAAATATGAAAATATAATTTTTATAACTGGACACGACGATTTGCCATCATCAGAACTGTGAACCATGCATAATTCTTATATAATTTATGCAAAATCGTTATATGTTTTATGCAAAAAATCTATAATTTTTCAGTTTTACCCTTCTACATAAAAATATGTATAATGTAAAATTATATATTTTTTGCTAAAATATATAACGATTATGCACAAATTATATAAGGATTATGCATGATTTGCAGTTCTCACGTTAAATGCAGGTTCTCACATGATCCACTCCCTATAATGTGATATATTAATATTAGATATTTTATAAATTTGGGGGTAAAATAGGTAGTTTACACTCAAATATAAGGGGTGGCAATTGCCACTCCTTGCTCCTTAATACATCCGTCCCTGCCTGTAGAAATTAGGAAGAATAAAGGCAACTCGTGTATCTGCCCAAGATGGTATCTAATAAGATTTACATTTTTTTTTGATACGTGAAACCCGCAGCCACTACCTTCGATACGCACTGGGTAAACCTCGCTCCTTGTGCAGTAGCCTGCAAACCACATAGGTTTATATGATACTATGTAGAAGCCGAATTTGACTCAGTGCCACCTGTCATTTACAGAATAATAATAATAATAATAATAATAATAATAATAATAATAATAATAATATATAAATAAAAAAAGTTTCAACATTTTGGAGGGAATGTTCCGTAACTAATAAATTCTGATGATTGCTTATAATAATTGTTATATTATCCTTGGATATAGCATCTTTCATAATCGGCTGCTTTTGTCCTATTTCATTATACTAAATTCGCGTTTAAAAAATCATGGAATTTTTCACTCGTATCTTTATTAATATATACGGGCATGATCTTGATACATCTATTTACTTTGCAATCATGACCAAATCACAATATTACTGTGTTTGTGCAGCAGAAAACTTCCAATTCATAAAAATCCAAAAGTCTTTGCATTAAGTTTACTAAGGCGAGTTAATTATAAGAATTATTTCATTTGACTGGATCAAAGGTACTTGTGTTATTTACAATAATAAAGTTATGTGAATTGTGCGACTCTGGTCTTTTGTTTGGTAATTAGCGCTAACGTGCGATGCAGGCAACAAAAGTAGACATCGTCAAATTTTGATTCACATAGATTCCCGACTCATTCTTCAAGTTGGACTTCTGACTACCAAAAACTCATTCCCAATTTCTCTTGGTCATAAGTAATCCTAAAAAAATTAGAATTTCGTGAAATTGATCATTTCATTAATTATTCCGTCATTCCATCGTTAATCAACGATATTTTTAAGAAATAATTAAAATATTACAAGAGCATTTTGAAATATCTTTTTTTTTCTGATAACTAATTTGATAAGATTTATAAATTTTCAGAATTATTTTTGAAATTATAAATTTTAATAATTTTTATTACAATTTTCAAATTAACTAAACTACAGGATCATTACTAATTAGAATAAATATAGAATAAAATAATTAGAAAAAATATTTGACCTAAGTTTTTTAAAAGTCAGTTGTTAATTTGTTATCCTAATTAATTTAAAATAAATTATCAAATAATATTGCCCGAATCAGAAAAGGGTATTTCTAAAATACTTTTATAATATTTAATATTTGTTATATAGTTGATTAATCGTTGACTTAAGAACAAATTATTAATTTTGTCAAATTTAATTTTTAGGGGATCTATTGGGTAAAAACAATAAAACTTACTAATGTTAATTCGAAACTTGACCAGTTTAGATAAGTGCGAAATGTGTAGGCCCAACTTTAGAGTCTCGTTTGAAAAACCTTTTTTTATATTGAAAACTGTTTAATAACACTTGTACGTGCTTTAGAGTTTTATTAAAAACCACTATTACATGATTTTGTGAAAGCTTTTAATGGAGAAGGTCAGATGCAATAAAATAGTAAATAACACATGTTTATAGTGGTTTGAATACACAAGATCCTACCTCCACTTATAATGTATTCATAGGAACCAACTTTATTATACTAAATAAGTTCAAAACAGTCCAAGTGACTTTATAATTGCAAAAGCACAGGGTTTGATTTGGGTATTTCCAACTTGAAAGAGTTCTTACAATAAAAACAGTTCAAAGGTTGAACTCCTCCAATCTAAACTTTGAGATATATCAGTGGTAGCTTAGGGATAAAGCGAGAACTAATACCACTCTAAAGAGAAGAACTAGAAGATGTTTCCACTATGAGTTCTTTGTTAGGTGTATCGCTTGAAGATTGTTAGAGCTTGTATGCTTTGATCGCTTGTGTTCCTGACGTCTTGAAAGAATGCAAGATGTCATCTATTTATAATATCAGTTGAGAATAGATATGTTGGAAAGAAGACACATTCATGTAGGTAGAAGACTAGTAAACGGTTGTCTATGAATTTTGAACCTCACTGTAGAGATTCCCCGCTTTTAAAAAATTCAGTGCTTTACGACAACTTTATGTCATGACGGGTACACTGCTTACACAACTTCTGGTTGGTCGAGGTTGATGCGGTAGTTGAGGTTTGATGTAACTCCACAATAGATGCTGAGTTGATTCCCGGATGAAAACATCCTTTTGACTTCAGAGGAAAAGTCGTTGCTTTTGACTCCACTTCACGACATTCAGTAGAGGTCCAATACTAAGGGAGACCTTACTGAGTCTTCAGAAGAATCATCTTCACATGCTTCAGAAAATATATCTACTTAGTCTGGGCAGCAATATTGAAGACAGATAATCTAGACTAGTGAGCTTTCTAACAAATAAGCACAACTAATCCTTATCGGTCTGTTACAATTGAATGGTTCATCATCATCTAAGATTTGGGAACCATTCAAATCTTATATATTATACCATCACCCAACAATAATTATCATAATTTTCGCTGCTTCTTTATAAATGGGACTCTTCATATCTATTATTTCGTTCCCAATTTCAATCTCGATTGTTTTGTACCATTTCCAAGACCTCCTCCGCTATAACTCGAGAATCGGTTTGGGATTGAAGCTTTTAGAGCTTGCTCCAAGTAATGAACTCGGACGCTACAAAATAAAACTTCACAGTATCTTCTCAATAAGATTAATACCTTCCATCGCATTTTGTTTGCGATGCTCATGGTTCTTGCACAATGATACTCATCATCTTTCATCTGCAACATTTCAAAACTTCCTCTCAAGGCCTGAAGTTTGTACACACTTAGAGAAACACAAATATCCTTGGAACTATCATAGCAAGAATTGTTTCAAGATAATTTTTTGCTTTCAAATCTTTGAGATTCCGGGCCTCCAAATTTTCCTTTTTGCGGTAATGTTAAAGCTCCCTCATTTGCTAGTCGGTCTATTTCGGAACTCAAGAAATTCACCATACGCATGCCTCATTGATCGTAATGACCATCGAAATGTGGTTTTGCAGGCTGCACAAAATCTTTGTATTTGCCTCGGACTCTATTTGAACCTTCAGGCTCTAATACCACTCAACGCTAATAACAAGCTATAAAACAAATAAATGAAGAAAAACACAATTATTTCTTTGCTGCATCAGTTTATCTATGAATTAGAGTGTAGTGTATTCAAATAATCCAAAAATGGCCCAGTATCATATTATTTACAAGCATTATTTTATTGCTGTCCTTGGTCTGATCAAATCCAATCACACACTGTAAGACAACTTTAGATTAGGTAATATATAAAAGCCGAATGTTTCTCCATGCAAGTTTCAAGAGAAATTACAGATTAACATGAAGTTTTATACAATCACAAAAATATTTTCATGCATTCTTCGCTCTACAGCAGAAAAGTGAAACAAAGGGACGATAATTTAGCTTGAAGAATAATCTAACTTCAAAACTGCAAACCATGCTCCCTGGCAGCAGCGGCTAGGGCCTCAATCCGGCCATGGTAGGGGTAACCACCTCGGTCGAAGGCCACCTTCGTTATCCCTTTTTCAATACAAGCTTGAGCGATGGCTTCACCAACTTTCTTGGCAACATCCTGTTGCAATAAAAAAAATTGAAAACTTTCTGCTTTCCCACATTACACAAAAACAATTTAACAAGGTTCTCCAAAGTTCTGAGAGGGGACAATGAAGAATCTAACTCAACTTTTCAACTTTCATTTATAATAGAAGAGATCCTAAATGTCACCCTTAAAAGTAATTAGTGTTTTTTTCCACTTAATGCACAGGTTCAGTATTCTAAATAACCCTTAAGAAAGAATTGCATCATTTTACAACTTAGTTCATTCCTGGAGATGCGCTGCAAAGTCATCTACATTTGTAATCCTATTTCGCTCAAGGAGCCTCTTAGTATGTAATAAGTCAATAGCTATTGGATGCAGGAAGATGTAGTGTATTTGAAAGAAGGCAAACAGTAACTAGGTTTCCAGTAGTGTCGATGGAAAGTTTTTTTAGGAACTCTAAACAACATCCAGCAAGGATTAATGGTAGGACTCTATAAAGGGCTTTGTGCATTGTCAATCTTAGCCATTCAACTTACAATAGTTGGACCAGAGCTGAAGTCGATCTCTTCTGAGATGGGTTTCTGCATTGTTGAGGCTGAAGCAAGAGTGTGCATCTTCGAATCATCAATTACTTGAACATAGATGTGCTTGTTGGAGCGAAAAACACACAATCTTGGCCTCTCAGTTGTCCCTTCAACCTAACAATAGGACACAAAAAGCCAAACATAGGATAAACAGTAAAGTTGAACGAAACACGGTCAAGCATTTATTCAGATATGAACACAACTTGACACTAAAAAAGTTAAGTTTCAGCTACAATTAACAGTTGGGCTTCCATCCTCTTAACATATAAATCAGAAATTTGAAAAGTAATACGTTCTCAAGGTAAACTAAATCCAAATGCAAAGAGTTCATTTCAGCAAACAGTTGAGTTCACACATAACTTCCACTACTGCAATTTGATAGAACGAACCCCAATCAACTCTTTGTATGCTAGCGTACGTGGATAAAGTAGTTATTTTATGTGAAGCAGTTAAATAGAAGTGGTGGTAACATGAATGTTGTAAGGGAATCGATTGGTGAAATAAGAATAATATTTATCTCTGAGACATTTTATCAAACACCTTAAGTTCTTTCAGATTCTGGTCAATTACTCTTCGCTTCGATCACAATATAACACATATTGTACATCGAATACTATCCTTGGTAAAAACGAACTTTTGAAATTTGCAATTGACACACACGGAGAGAAATCAAAACTAAGGATGATAAGAACGGAAACAAAAATTTACCTTCTTGCGGATGCGAGTGTGACGAGCAGTTCTGTCCTGTCTGCGGGTAGTTGTTGCCGCTTGGACGACGAGGCGGCGGGGCTGGTGGGGGGCCGCTATTTGAATACAATTGGGGCGATTTCCATTAGAAAGCTGGTAATGTTGGATGGTGCTGCCAAGAAACGACAACGAAATGGAATTGCACGACATTTCTTCCTTCACTGCTCTCTCTCCCCCTCTCCCTACTGTGCTGCTCTATTTGAGTGTTGGATAAGGAGAGGTGCACAAGGATAATGTGAGACAAATTTACAGTTAGGTCCTTAAAGTTGTTAGTAATATTATTTCTATCCTAAAGAAAACAAAAGTGAAGATTTAATGTGCACCAGTGTCAAAATAATTAAGAACGCCTCTCTGTTTACAATTCCGAGGTGAAAATCTCCATTTTTCTATTTTAATAATCATTCTTCTCTTCCAAGGGTTTGCCAGACTGCTCGATTGAATTTTTTAAAACATTGATTGATACGTGCATATTATGTTTTTTTTTTTGCTTACCAATTTTTGGTTTTCCTTAGAGTTTATTGAATGGTTAAATTTTTGTTAGGTCAAGGTTAAAGATTAATTGTGTTTTACTCTACACATATCAAGATTCTCCCTTCTCCTCACGGTCTGGTTAGTTCAATTAACATTTTTTCTTGAATTATAGTAAAAAAAAATAGTTCTATGTGTACTTAATTAAAGTCAGTTTTGTTACCATCATGGTAACTATTCGAGCTGACGAAATTAGTTGCATCGAGATCACTAGGCTTTCTCTTAAAGTTAAATCACTACTCTTAGTCAGTTTTGTTACTATTGAAGAGGATTTATATGGAGTATTTTTTTTTCTATATATATGGTTCGTATCAATTTTGAAAGAATAGAATTTCACAATAATGATAGGATGATTCTTATGAATATTAGTTTATCTATGAGATTTATTACTTCTTAAATGAATGATTTTGGAAGTAAAATTTCAACATTTTTAGGTAAAAACATCACAGTTCATATGGAGGTTTGTCACAATGATTTCCAACATCTCCTTCTCTTACTCAAATAAAGTTGTTCTTTTTGTATGCCTACGGCTACATCTCAAACATTCTCTACATGTAAGTTGTAGCATATAAACATGGCAATATTCTCTCTTCTTATCCTTAAATTTCTGGCTAAACATATTGAGGGGCATCATCGCTGGTGCAATAGCTAAAATGGGTTACCAACATCATTAATTCTAACTGAAGCCTCAAACTGCAGAATTGTTTAGCTTAAATTACCTAAATATATTCATACATTTGTTTGCATATAATGTAATGTCTATATGCAATTATAAGATGAAGTGACTTTGATTCTTACATTTGTAGACTCACTCATTCTTGGTGACCTAACGATTTAGGGTAATTTGAGTGTCATTATTATTATATTTAAAACACGTGAAAATGGATAATAGATCACTTATAAACATTATACAAAAACATTTAATGGGCTTTGAAATGCCTCAAAAGCAAAACATTAGATTATCAAGGGCCTAAGCAGAAAATGAAAAATGTTGATACAAAATAGAATTAAGGGGCATTCCGAGTTCAATAATCTTACTTTCTAGTAATGTAAATGGATTTTTTTTTTCAATAATCTTACTTTTCTACTTATTTAAATTGGGTATTGATATCTGTCTTGGGTATCTGCAATTTTAGTCTCGGATAAGTAATGGAAATGGTTTTTTTTTTTTTCAATAATCTTACTTTTCTAAAATCTTTGATTTGTGTCTTTTAACTTTAGTGTGGGTTTAATTGCTGGAGATTGCCTGGATTCTTATTTAGTGCCTCGCTTTTGTATTTTAATGCTTTTCAGCCCGGTTAAGTTTTCCTTGCTTATTACAAAAAATAAAATATCACAATATAGTGTGTTTGGTTACACGTAGATATCCGAGAATGATTTGCAATTCGGTAGAAGAATATGAATATATGACAAAAATTTCAAAACTTTTCTGTTATTTGGAACCTTAATGTAGCAACAGTTGATATTAACTTTATCAACACACACGATTACATTAGATTGTATTAGTAGCGTATAATCCATCATGTTTCGATGGTGAATCACTTTATGTTGTATTTATAAGATTATAGGAGTAACAAACAAGATAGTCTTTAACGATGCGTTTTGGTCTAATATATACGGTCATACATATTTCTCAAACTAGATTAAAAAAATGAGTTAGCTACTAGTTTCTAGTAATAATACCTGTTATTAATTGCCAAAATTCGTTTACATTTATAAAATACATGAATAAGTAAATGTAAGTTGTTATAATAATTGGTTATAACCAAAATTTGAATTCTTTAACATTTAAATTGGTTACAAATTTGTAATTGTAAAAATTAAAATCCTTTTATTCTCAAATTTCTTCCTTTTATGTAACTTCAAAAATATCTAAGAGGCACAAGTAAGAGCGGTAGCTTCAAAAATATTTAAATTGTTGTAAATATATTTTATATATATACTTACCGTATATTGTGATGACCATGTAAACCCTAAAAGCTCATAAGCTCATCTTGTACTCTATAAATAGAGGTCTCCACTCTCATAATAATACACATCTATTTTCCGTCTTCTCTATTAAAGTTCTCCTCCCAAATAAAAAAGAAGATATAAGCGGTTGGTTGAAGGTATAATTTGTTTTTTCTTTAGTCGGCACCTTTGATTGTTTTTAGATAAGACAAAAGTATTTACTCTATTTTCTTTTAATAAAATTATTGGTTGAAGTAATTGATTTGTTGCGGCGAAACGATATAAATTAAAGATCATAGATATTCAAATATATTTTATGCTGATTACTCTATTATATTATTATAATTGTTGCCCCAGAAGTGACACAATACATGAATATTCCAGAAGAATATGACTTGATTTCTTTTCAAGAAATGATATGAGATCCCGTCGATCCCATAATCTATAAAAGAAAGTATGTTATATTTATATACTACTTAAATTGTTGCTCCCGCAGCAACACAATCAATATTCTTGAAGAATATTACATGCTCTTGAAGAGCTTTTACTTTACGTTTTTATTTTTTGTTTGTTTGTTTATCTAATATTAAATAACAATTGTTGCTCATGAAGTAGCACAATTCATATTCATGAAGAATATTAATCCTCTTGAAGAGCAATTCAAAACCATATTTTTAACTTAAATTGTTACTCCAGAAGTAGCACAATCAATGTTTTGAAATAAATTACATGCTCTTGAAGAGCATTTACAATCAATATTTCTATGTACGTTTTTATTTATTTGTTTGTTTATTTAATGATTTAATCCAAATTATTGTTCCAGAAGTAGCACAATTCATATTCCTGCAGAATATCACATGCTCTTAACGAGCAATTTGTTGAAATAATTTAATTGTTGCTCCAGAAGTAGCACAATTTAATATTTATGAAGAATATTACACACTTTTGAAGAGTTACTTATATTATCTATGTATTTACAATATACCGAGTTTTTTTACTGCATATAATCTTAATTTGGTGCTCCTGAAGTAGCACACAATTAATATTCCTGAAGAATATTATGTGATGAACAATTCATATAATGTCTTATTGATGGGTGAGTCTTGAGTTTTGAATTGTTATTGTTGTTGCTCCCAAAGTAGCATTGATATCCCCTACGAACACTATATGTTCCTGAAGAACAATTGGGTTTCTCAAAAATATTAGTCATTCGCCTGAAGTCGTTTAATATAGACTAAATTGGTGGTCCTGAAGTAGCACAATTTGTATTCCTGAAGAATGCTACATATTCTTGAAGAACAATTCAAGCTTTTGATTTTGACAAATGTTATATGTTTATAACTCTAATTGTTGCTCTTGAAGTAGCACAATTAACTCTACATGTTCTTGGAACAACTAAAACTTGTCATTTTGAAATCATATATCACAATAACCATACTTTAATTGTTGCTCCTGAAGTAGCACAATTAATATTCTTGATGAATATTACATGTTCCTAAAGAACAATGTATATCTAAAGGTATGTTGTAATTTAAAAAATCTCCTAATTATATGGAGTGGTAGCAATAGCTCCTCTTTGAATGACAATTGTATTTCCAATATCCTATTGTGGCTTAATTTCTTTTCAAGAATAGATGTGAGATCCGGTAGATCTCAAAATTTGCAATTCATTGATTTCGCTTATCATGAAACTAAATTGTTGCTCTGGAAGTAGCACAATTACATTCTTGAAGAATGACCATATTGTGATAGTAACATTACTATCACATGTTTGTGGAAATGCTTCAAATATAGTATTTTTATATATTATTTATCTTTTGCTCCTGAAGTAGTATCATTTATATTCTAGAAGAATATTAAATGCTCGTTAGAGAGCAACTCGTATCTTGAGTGATATATGTTTATTACTTGAATGAAAAACATTATTTATGTCTAGTTGACATTAATGAAATCTTGATATCGATGCTCATCTGCCAATAAGAGGCATGGGGGGATAATAATAGAATAAAACGAAGTATCCCAGCAGGATTGCGTCAAGATATTAATTGTTTGTCCTCCCTAAAGCTCAATACTAGTAGCTTCACTGCAAGATTTTAAAATTGAGTGGATCGAAATTATTGAAGGCTCTAGAAGAGCATGTGTCATTTTATCAAATGATACGAAATCAACTATTAAGTTTGCCCTTACTTTAGTAGGTCTAGAAGAAACTTACTAAGTTTTAAGGATATCCGATGAAATGGATACCATATTGAAATAATATAAGAAGGTAGTGATACATATTCTAGTATAAATTATTTTTTATTTAGCCAGAAGCTAACAAAAGAAAAGTTATCGCACTACCATCTTAAATGTATTACACATTTATAAAAACAAGTGAAGCAAACCATGTCATAAACCGGAAGTTCAAAGACCGTTATGCTTTGACATGAGAGGTTTGGACATTCACGAGCAACTATCATGCGCAACATAATTGAAAATTTATCTGAGCGTAAATAGAGATCCTGAAGAATCTTTACATTGATTTTCATGAATGCTTGACTTCTAAAAGAAATGAAGCAATTGCTAGAACTAATAGTTCAAATAATAAAGAACTAAATTCCCTCAAGAAGAATTGTCTTGATAAATTGATAAAGCTAGCGAGTTTATTAAACTATAAGTTCCTCCTGAAGATGACTTATATTATACTCCCTCCGTCCCGATAATAATGTCCCGGTTGGACTTGGCACGTATATTAAGGAAGGAATAGTAATTGAGTAAAATGGTAGGTCTCTATTTATTAACAAACATAATTAATTACTAATCCATATTTTTTCT
Source organism: Lavandula angustifolia (assembly GCA_028984105.1). Taxonomy (NCBI): domain Eukaryota; kingdom Viridiplantae; phylum Streptophyta; class Magnoliopsida; order Lamiales; family Lamiaceae; genus Lavandula; species Lavandula angustifolia. The sequence goes on along the minus strand of CM054825.1, from coordinate 4,453,830 downwards.
CTCTCCTCTCTCCTACTACACATTATTAAATTCATGTTTTCTCCTCTCTCCTCTCGTGTTGGCGGCAGAACTGAAAAAAATTGAAAGGAAACAACAAGTTCATGCAAGGCGGCAGAAATAAACTTAAGGCGGCAGAACACAATTGAAGAAAAATCCTTATACAATTGGCGGCAGAATACAATTAAACCATTAGAATTTGTCCGGCAAATTCAAATTGAAGTGCAACTAGCCACAACACCTATATAAATCAATTCTACCATTTACAAAACATCAAACCTGACCCCTTCACTCTTCTTCACCATAACCAAAAAAATCCAAAAGCAGAGAGCAGCCAAGAAGACAGAATTTGAGGAAAATTCAGCAAATGACAAGAAGACGGAAAGACCTAACTACAGCAGAAAGGAACCAAATCGTTCAGTTCCTCCTCTGCAATTTGAAGGCTGATGGGGATCCGGTTAAAGACAAGATCAACGAAGCTGCTCATCAGTGGGGTTCTTTGTCGGAAGACCGTCTCCCGTCTTTGATGCGCAAAGAAAAAAAGAGAGAAAATGGTGAAGCCATCTATTTACAAAGTTCCAAACCAAACACACGAAGAAGCAAAAGAGTTATTCTAGACGTTGAATTAATTCAGGGCTTGGAGTTTTTAAAGCGATCCACAATTAGAAGACTCGCAAGCGGGATAAACACAAGTAAGAGCACTGTCGGGAGATGGGTTAAAGCAGGTCTAATCAAAGCTCATACAAGTGCTATTAAACCGAGCCTCACTGCCCCAAACAAATTGTTGAGGTTGCAGTTTTCACTTGAAGCATTAGAGTTTGATAGGATTCTAAACAGTCTACGGTTCAAAAGTATGAACAACACAGTTCACATTGATGAAAAGTGGTTTTATATCACTAGGGCAGCGCACAGATTCTACTTAACACCAGGAGAAATGGAGCCACAGAGATCATGCCAAAACATGGGGAGCTTAACACAGAGATCATGCCAAAACATGTGTAAACCTTATGAGCTTAATAATTGTGCAACTTACACATCATTCTAGTTGTGTACATACACATTAAGCTTCATAAGATTCATAAGATTCACTCTTTTTATATCAATATACCACAATTGCTGCAAGCAATGAACAACAACAACAACAACACATGGGGAGCTTAACACAGAGGCAGCTGGATAAGTCCAGGTAACAACGAGACAGCTTAACAATAAACTTAAAAAAAACACAGAGGCAACTGAACATTGCTGCAAGCAATGAATACCAACAAGTCTTGTAAAAAAAACGCAGAGGCAACTGAACATTGCTGCAAGCAATGAATAGCAACAACAACAACACAGAGGCAGCTTAACAAGTCTCATTACACAATTAATCATTGACTTGAATCATAATTTGCATGTAGAGACATTATTATCATTTTAGACCACAATTAACCAATTCCCGTCAAGTGCTCTTAAAGGAAATAACAATTGCATTTAAAAAATAACGGGTTTCAGAATTGACCAAAGTTAAGAGTCGAGGCAACCAGAGGTGCAGAATCGATTGACTGCCTTCATCCTCCAACAGATCTGAGGAAGCTTCAACAGCCTTAGCCGGACCAGATCGGGGACTCGAAGGACAAACTGGGGGGTTGTTTCATCACCAGATCTGGAAGTCGACGGAAGTGTTCTCTTATTTGGAAAAGCATACCGCTCTAAAGCCTCCTTGAATCGTCGTCTCTTCATCCGTTGTGCTTCCTCCGCGCCCGGAAACCGTCGACTATAACATTCCGGCCACCGTCTCTCTACTCTCGGGAAGAAGTCGCTCTGCAAGAACGCGGCGACAATCTCCTCACCGCTCGGATCTGCAGAATCGCCAGCCACAATTTCGTGTGTTTTCGTATCTGTCGTTGACGTGAACGGCTCCAGAGGTTGGACTTCGCTCGGAACCTTTTCTCGACCGTCTGCAAACTCGTACTTCGTCATCGCGGCGATAGAGAGCGGATCAAGGGTTTTGAGGGCGGCGGGGAAGAGGAAGAGAGACGAGATACGAAGACAGAGTAGTCTAGAGATCTCACTGCGCAAATGAGAACCCATATGTAATTAGGGTTTGCATAATGACCAAAATGCCCTTACTTACCATTTAATTACTTTCCTTTTTTGGTCCGGGACATAAATATTGGGACGTCCCGAAATGGCATTCGGGACATTATTATCGGGACGGAGGGAGTATTACTTTGGAATTGAGATTCAACACTTAGTTGCTCCTGTGCATAATCAATGGTTTTGTACGTATAAAAACGAGTCTCACAAGAAGATTGTTATTATGATAAAATAATGTTCCCAACATTAGGTGGAACATATGTCACATTTGGATTCCTGAAGTAATCAATGTGAAATCTACATCCAACAAAAATCACAAGAACAAACTAGTCACATTTGGATTCCAGAAGTAATCAATGTGAACAAGAAGTCAAAAGACTCACTTGCAAAAGATTGCAAATTAACTTCTTGATGCTTTTAATTTGTGTATATAGAAGAAGTGACAATGTTATACATTTGCTATAAATACCCCCGCACATATAAATGTCCCTGAAGGACAAGTACAAATGGTAGCAAATGAATATGAAATTCGTCAAAAATATGGTCGACCAATTAGTTCTAAAAGAAATTTTGTGTCTAAGAAAAGGGGCACAACATATGAACCAAAAAATGACGATAATGATTAATCAATCAAATAAAAGTTCCTGAAGAACTGTCAGCGTCTAATTAATGAGATCTCAATATATTAGAGAGATTAAGTATCGTCGTGGACGCATGCCGATATATTCGCCTTTAATATGACTCTTGAAATGAAAAAAGAGGATCCTCAATGACGATCTATAACAGATTGTCAAGATTGAAATAATTGAGGAACGAAGTCATATAAGGTGAATTAATATTCCCTAGAAAGCCGGAAATATTTGGACCTGTAGTTCCAAAATCCGGAAAGTATATCCCCGAAGGATACAAATGTGTCTTTGTTACAAAGAGAAATGAAAAATTACGAGATATAGGGTAATACTACTAACACAATATTTTTCTCAAAGACCGGGAATTAATTATGTACTCTCTCATAATAGACGCCATTGTATTTAGAATTTGATTAATCTACTTATATCACAAAAGGCTTGCTATGCGCCTTATGGATGTAGTAAATATCTACTAATATGATTTACTAGATAGTGACATATATATGAAGATCTCTGAAGGATTTAACTTGCTCAAAGCATGTAAGTCAAAAAGATGTTGTCAATTAGACCGCAAAAGTCATTGAAAAGGTTGAAATAGTACAACCGTATATGATATAATCATAACGAGAGAGAATTCCTTGACAGAATGGTACATAAATGATGACTTGAGTTTGATTGTGACTCCTGAAGAACATAATACTTATATGTATACTCCGTCAAAATGACTTACATAGAACAAGTAATTATGAATTATTTTATCCATTGATAATCCAACTCACATCGTCGTCGGCATTAGGGGGAGATATGAAATATAAAGATTGAATGCCGCAAATATCTCGTTGGATTAATTATTTAGATTCACACGCTATGAACCAGAAGTTCATCAAGTTATTTAGTGCAAAAGGAGTGACTAAAATCTCATATACCTGTTGGATATGCACCATGAACGAACTGAAGTTCCTCATAGAAAATATAAATCAATTGATTCTCATTAGCGCTAGAAATGTGAGAGATTTATGGTGCTAAGAGATAAAAAGTCCGCGGAATACAAAATTAGAACACATCACTCAAAATTCCTCCTGAAGAGGATATGTGAATCATTATGTACAAAAGTACTTGATGAAATCAACTCATGCCTAAAGATGGAGTTCGAATCAAAATACTTGGGTTGAACTAATAATTGTCTCGACCTGTAGATCGAGCATTTCCCTGATGGAGTTACGCTAGTCGACCTACCTGAAAGGTCTTTAAAGAGATTTATTGTATTTTATCCACATAGCTATCTAATGGTTGCTTCAATCACTTGAAGTGGATGAAAACTCATTTAGACCTATAGAAGATAGCAAAGATGAGGACCAGAAGTTCATTAATTATGTGCAATTGGAGAATTTGAAATGGTATTGACCATCATTTGTTATTTTCGAGATAAATATGATATTGGTCTATTTATGAGAGTAATTATATATTGACATATTTCATGCTATTATCTATGCTGATAATTAAACTTGTGTTGCACATATTAGTGTAGAAGTTAAAGTTAACATTGAAGATTGTTATCTTGAGGGGGAGTAACAAATTGTAAATAATCCTGAAGATTAGACTGACTCATAAAGGTCAAATGACCCTGAAGGTCAAATGGTTGTACTCTTTTTTCCTTTCTAAGTTTTTCCGAAAGGGTTTTCTTAGTTAAGGTTTTTAACGAGGCATCTAATGCAACACACGAGAAAATGGGTCATTGAATTGGTTCATAAAAGAGTCAATACAACACATGATCTCCAAAAGAGTGGCGACATCAATATCCAGCAAATTCGCTCAAGTGACAATCTAGCGGATTCTTTTACAAAGGCATTACCAATGTCAACATTCAAGAAGTTGTTACACAAGATCGATATACGCCGACCCAAGGATCAAGAATGACTATATTGAGGTTGAGCAGCTGTACTCTTTTTCCTTCGTCCAGTTTTTATCTCAATGGGTTTTTCTGGCAAGGTTTTAACGAGGCAACAGTTTCTTTTAGGGATGGTCAATCAAGGGGGAGTGTTGTAAATATATTTTATATATATACTTACCATATATTGTGATGACCATGTAAACCCTAAAAGCCCATGAGTCCATCTTGTACTCTATAAATAGAGGTCTCCACCCTCATAATAATACACATCTATTTTCCGTCTTCTCTATTATTCTCTTATTCCATATAGTTTATAACATAAATGACATTCTTCCTTTTATTTCTCAAATGTAAATGACTTTCTTCCTTCTATATAGGGAATCTCCTTAATCAGGGTATATGTAACTATTGTGTGGATCGATATACCTAATTTGATGTTGAGATCAATTTAAATTAAGATATTATTCTTTCATTAATTAATTGACCTTTGAGCTTAGGCTCGTAAATTAATCTAGTTATGAGAATCTCGTCGTTGCCAAGGACTCATCGCCACCTCTAGTAAGGTCAGTTTATATTGGGCTTTCAGCTAATTCATTTCTTGACAACACTGACAATACTCTTAAATCTTACAACTTGTTATAAAACTTAATTTGTGCTATTGAAGAAGGGGTTTTTTTTAATGGATTTCGATCTCGTATCTATAGAACTCGGTTCAAATTTGTTTGCCTCAGAGATTTTCGAAAAACTCTTTAGCAACCCCGTGAATATTATTGTGAAACATCTTCACAATCGTGATACGCATTATCTGTATTTTCACTATTTACCTATTTTTCCCAAAAACTCATCTGAACCCTTTTCCGGAGGCTCATCTGAAAACCATGAAACCTTAAGCCTTGTATTCTTCCGTTCCCCTGCCTCTTACTGTAAAGATTATTATGATGATTACATTTTTAGTAGTGAATGTGGTGGGTTGTGTTTTGATAATCTTAAAGGCAAGATTGTCATTTGCAACACAACTACCAAAAAATTAAAGTTCCTTCCTCCGCCTCACATGGAAAACTATCCAAACATGACATATTTCCATGCTAGTGGTTTTGGTTATGATGATATTTCTCAAAACTACAAAATCGTGAAAACTTTCTCACATGCTTATTTTGAAAAAGACAAAATTCATTATCGTAGAACGAAGGTAATTGAGGTATATGCACTTAGAAACTGGTGTGGATGTTGCATATGTTCATGGGATATATTTGGGAAACTTGGCTTGCTACTGGAAGAGCATCCTATCATTCAACTTAGCTACTGAAATCTTCTCTACATTATCTTTAACAACCAGTGAGATTCACACACGTGACTATATTCTTCTTTTTTGAGTTGGATGGTAAGTTAGCAGCTATGGTATATAACAGGCCGGGAGCTTCTAAACTTAACAACATTATTGAGATTTTGGGTACTGGAAGAAGAGTTATGGGTGAAGCATTTTCATGTTGCACTTGATAATGGTGTGAGACCATTGCGACTGAAACATGGTCCATTATTTCTTGAAGGAACGTGTAGTGGTGAGTTGGGTCAGTTACTAATTTATGATTTGGCCACTGAAACGTTGGAGCCGCTAGAGGTTTATGATTATCCAGGAAAGATGAATATTTTTCTTTATAGTGAGAGCACATGATGCAAAGCTAATGGACGGGTATGATTCTTATGTATAAGTTAATTTTCTTATTTGTTTTGCAAATGTGAAATGTGTATAATATAAATTGCTTCACTATATCTACATTTAGAATATGAGATATTATGTATGAGTATCAAACAATCCTTGTGATCTTGCTATATTTATGTAAAACTCTTTGGATATCATGTGTTGTGCTTGCTTATGGTTGTAATTAATTTGTTTCAATCAATTTGCTCATGATGATCCTTTTCTCAAATTCATTATTGTAGAACATATATTGATGATGAGGATCTTTACGATGATGATCCTTAGGATGATTATGTTGAGGAGGTTAGTGAGGATTTTAGGGATTAAGGTGAGGATGATGAAGATATTGCTTTGGGATTTGATCGAAGAACGCAGCTGGAATTTAAAATTTTTCAATCAGTTAGAATGATATAACAATTATATTGATCTTCATGTTAATATGATGATTGAGTAAAACAATCAATTGATCGTACCTTTTTGCTCTCCGGTTGATGTAGGGTTTCAACATCAATTGTTACTCGCAGGGATCCACGCGTATGCCCTCTATCAAGTCCACACTTGGTAGAACTTGTCAAGCCTTAGAAATTTCGCTAGTAAAACCTTAGCCCTTATTTTTAATTGTTGTAAAATCAATCAAACGAAAAAATCCTTCACACCTCTCGTTTCCTTTTCTTATATAGGAGAGAGGGATATTTTTTTTGGGGGGCACACTTTAATTGACACTTACAAGGTGTTGAATCTGGATTAGAAGACAACCAAATTCTTTTTGATGAAGTGCATAACTTATCAATACTTGATAATTACAACAATTATGACAGCTAGGTTTCAAGAGGTAAGTACTTCATCTTTTTAACTGAATTTATATTTAGGTGTGTCATATTATATGATCAAGGTGTCAATTATTGTAGATAAACGTGTCAATCTATCATCTGTATGTAGTGAATCATGGGTTGAAGATAATCAACCAAACACTGATGAAGGGAGTCTTGTTAGAGTTATTGCTACTGACCGTAGTCATGATATTCCTACACAAGAAGGTAAATAAAAACTGCTACTACATTCGAATATTACCTTTATTCTGGTGTGGGAGAATTAACATGCATTATTAGTATAATTAACACATTTATTGTAACTTTCGTACACTCTTTGGTTCGGTATGAGTGTACGAAATTGACACTCTTTTGTATGAAATTGACATGCATTGTTAATATAATTGACACTTTTTTGTATCTTTAATATGCGCTTTGGTTCATTTTGAATAACACTCTCATGTGGTATAATTGACATGCACTATTATTATAATTGACACTTTGATTGTATCTTTCTTGTTACAGATGGTATTAGAGTCTCAAGTTCTTTGATTGGTTTGAAGGGAAAGAGCATTGAGTATATATATGAGATATATTGTATACATGCTGCTAAAGTTGGGTTTAGTGTACGAAGAGGACAAGCAAGACAAAATACTGCTGGTATGATTGTTCAAAACGTATTTGTGTGATCTTGTGAGGGAATGCGAAAGAAATCAACCATTTCTCACGGTAATGAAAGAAATCAACTGTTTCTTGTAGTAATGATTGTTCAGACTGTATTGATCGGATGTTGGGAGCTCTTATGACACTGGGCAGTAATTACAATCCACATGTAGTCATGAATGGATGATAAGTGACACTCTATTCTCATACTCCAGATATCATAGGTAGCTATCGAGAACATAGACATTCCAAACTTCGCTAATTGTTCACCCATAACAATCGATAGTGAGAAGCTTAGGTGTAGATAATATGCCAAAAAGCAAATAGGATTTGATCAAGTTGACCAAGTAAACGTAAACGTGAGTCGGTCTCGACCCACGACTATGAGACCAATTGTTGGTCTCGGTACAATTGTAGGTTTATTGGGGGAGGGGGGGCAGATGCCAAACGTTACTTTTTTCGTGAGAACCCGACCGATAGTGAATCAATCAAAATGCGGAATAAAGATAGGTCCAAAGAGAGAAATGATTTTCGATAATGCAACAGCTTAAGTTGATATGACAAGAGATGAACAAGAATCGAATGCAACGAAACAGTAGATAACACCGATTTATAGTGGTTCGGATTCACAAGATCATACGTCCACTCTTCTGCTTTCTCAACAGGAATCCACTATTGGATACTCATAGATAGAGGCGGATATAAAGGGGGGGTGGGTGGGTGCGACCGCCCCTCCGAACTTTCGTGTAATATTATGAATTATTTTTGATTTTTGGTAATTTATACATTTGTCCCATTTAAATTTTGGATTCCCGCCCCCCGATTTTTGAATATGTCAACTTACACCAAAGTAAAAATTAAGAATTAGTGTGCATGTGACCACTAATTTAGACAAATATTAAAAAAATATATGTTACGTGTCACTAATTTTAATTTTAGTGAAGATCTAAAATTTGAAGTTTTGGATATCTATTTTGATAGAGTTATATATATAATATAACATATATCTTTTATGCAGTTATATGTTATGTTTGTGCTTTCTTTTCTTTTTTTATACTTGATTGCCTTTAAGTAAAATTAGCAACATTTGAAGCATAAAAAACTCTATCTTTGAAATACTTGATTAATTTATAAGCTAGAAATTGTTATTCTTCGTAATATCCTCCAACTGAATCTAAGCGTCATCAAAATAGGATTTTGTACTATATTTTTCGAATAAATTACAAACAACATATAACGGCTATTCGTAAAAGAAAATATATATCGCTAAATAAGCCTTAATTAGTAAGTATATTTAGACCAAAAACACTCCCAAAAAAATTTCTTGGGGGCTCCGCCCCCGAACCCCCGGATAAATACAACTCATCCCCGTAAATTTTGCCCCCGTAATAATAAATCCTAGATCCACCCCTACTCGTAGACTGGAGAGCACAAATCAATACAATCTATCTAACAACTAACAAACTATCTATCGAGAATATTAGGTTAGGGTTTGAAGGGTATTGTTCAACAACAAGAGTATGAAACACTCTTGACTCCAAGCTTATTATGATTAACCTGGTATACTTGGAGTATGAACAACTATTGGGATTTTTAGCAAGAGAACTATGAATATGAATATTGAAACTTGTTCTTTTTGCTTGAGTATGCTTGAGCGTTGTGAAATTTCGTAACCTCTTTGAGAGAGGTCTTCTTCTATTTATAGTCAAGCTTGAAGATATATCTATTGAGAAGTATTTGCTCTTCTATTGGCTCCATGTTGACAACGATCTTATGCATTAAATGCATGGACACATGTCGCGGTCGGCTTGGTTCTGCTGAATCTGTACGAGGTATTGTTCTGTCGCCTTTGACTAGTGCTAACATGGCAGCCTGAGATTGGTCGAGGTTGATATGATAATTGTCGTTTACCTCCGTTAGCCATCTACTTTGAATATCGCGCCTTGTACCTTATACGATCTTCACATTTGAATACTTCAAAGCGGTTTGGTGAAGATTCTGATCTAAGATCAGTTAGGACTGGAGACATCAGCTCCAAAGATTACTCAGTTGGTTTCACTAGCTGAACTATCATGAACTGAACAACCTAGTCTGAAAACAAAATAGCCTGACTATACAATCACGGGCTGAAAATATACTAGCAAATTACATGGTTCATCGATCAATAGGAATTATTGGTTCTCTCCTCTATCTTATAGCAAGCAGACCTGACATTATGTTCGCAGTTGGGATTTATGCTCGCTATCAAGCTAATCCAAAGTTGAGTCACATGAAAGCTGTCGAACGAATTATTCATTATATTAAAGGAACCATCAATCTAGGAATTTGGTATCCTTCAGATGACAACTTGGAATTAACAGGGTATTCTGATGCAGATCTTGCAGAAGTCTACCTCCGGAACATGTCAGTTTCTCGGAAACAACCTGATCCCCAAGTTTTCAAAGAAGCAGAACTCAGTCGCAACATCAACAATCGAAACCGAATATATGGTTGTTGTAAACTATTGCTCACATATACTATGGCTAAAACAACAATTTCGTGATTATCAAATAACTACTAACGAAGTTCCTATTTTTTGTGACAACTCCAATGCCATCTCGATCACTCAAAATCCAGTGCTTCACACACGATGCAAATACGTTGATATCTAACATCATTTCATAGGAGATCACGCTGAAAATGGCGATATCAGACTAGAGAAAATAGAGACTGAAAGACAACGAGCTGATATTTTCACCAAACCACTACCAGAGACAAGGTTACTTCAACTCTCCATGGAACTAGGTCTATTAGACCCGGACGAGCAAAATTCTACGATATAAGCAAGGGCGAACCTTAGTCAGACCAAAGATGAATCAGACTCAACCTGACTCTGACAACCAACAATTCGTATAAGTCAGCTACAATATCTGACTGAGAGATTTGCGTATCAAACTCAGTTTGTCATTTTCGAAACCATATAGTTTCTTCTCATTCTGTCTACATATGTGCTCTTTGCATCATTTATCTGCAAATCTTTACATTTGTTAACGCTTACCACTTACTCACTCGCGTTACTCGAAGAGGTACATTTAAGTTTTATATATTGCTATCTGTTTTGGGATGCTTCTAACTCCTATACTTGCATTAATGGCACAACTAAAAGATGTCTCACGACATTCGTCGGTCTTCCAACTGGAGAACATCGACGCTCTTCTTCCGAGCATCTCATACGGCTCTGCCTTCTACTTCAACAAGAACGTCTATGATGTTATGGATGGAATCTTCACCAGTCTATGGAACTCTAGCCTTACCAGGTTCATTACCTCAGAACCCGACATCCTTCTTCTTAGCATGTGATATAATTTATTTCTATCTAACGAAAGAGGGAGAAAGACGCTCTCCAAGTTCCACATTGTTTATGATCAACATCCTGAGGGGCGCGTTATCGAGTTCGACGTCCTGGATGCAGTATAGAAGTACCTTCATCTTCCTCACGAAGGAGTTGTGCCTTTTTCTTACCAAGCATCTGAAGAATACTCTTATCACGGGAGATAAGAAAGCTCAGTTCAAGACTCAAGTCAAGAAGAGCTCATTGAAGCCTCGATACGGAGCTCTCTTGTATATTATGACTCAATGTCTATTGTACAAGTCTGGATCTCATGATCATCTCTCTAAGGTTGGTCTGAGAATGATGATAGCCATCGAAGATGGAGTTAAGGTGGATTGGGATGTTCACTTCGTCAGAGAATTACTTCACATCACATCAGGCTGTAAATCTACACAGATAAAAATTTCAGGTGTGTCTCTACTGGAGTTTTGGTTTACAACACTTCACTCAAGTAGACCACCAAGTATCCTATCTGTTAAACAAAGTAGTTGAAGAGATGAACTTTACTAATATTCAGTGGAGGTCGGTTCAACCTTACGACTCCAACAAGATGCTGAAAATTCCAAGATGGGAATAAAATGCTTCAGGCTGTCAGGATCAAGTTAGGTTCAGCACAACCAACTACTACCCCGCACCAAAAACTGATAAGCCCAATGCCGTGAAGGGCAAGTCTGAGAAACCACGGGCTGTAAAATCTCAGGCTGATAAGAATAAAGCGAGTCGATCAATCGAGGCCTCCAAGAAGAAACAAAAGAAAGTAATTGAGATGGCTACCGAGGAAGAACAGCCTGAGGAGGCTGATGTTGGTGAAAAGGACTCGAACTAAGTATGAATCCTCTGAGCCACTTCTGAACTTGGCTGAGGGATCCAATGAGGACGAAGATCCCTCATATCAGTTAATCAATAAACTAAGGACGGTAGATCCTGATCGTTCTCATCCATTCACTTTTGTTATTAGGACACTAGACTTCGATGCTTGTATGCCTGAAGTCTTAGCTCCTGTTGTAGAAACTAAGAAACACGTTGCTCCCGCCAAGGAAAGAGTGCCTATGTGGAGGCGACTACTCGATCCGGTTCCACTGAAGTGGACATCAGTCACGTTGAGCAGTTCATTAACCATTCTGAATTCCTTCAACCTGGGGGACTTATACACTTTGCTCCTATTGCACCAGTTCCTTCCTCTCGGCCTGAGATAGAGGGACCAACTACTGAAACAACCTCTCCATCTCCTGGAAAAGACACCTAAGTGATAGACATTCCTAGCTCGTCAGAGCCCATCCATGATAAAGCAGCTAGGAAACGACTGATTGTTGACCATCTCCCACGAACTACGTCAATAGATTTTGAGTCCGATGATGGACTGGATTTAGAGATGGTGGAGACCTCTCCCTTCCGGACTATACAAGCTCCCTCTCAGCTTACAACCCTATATTTCTTTCAATAGATTGTTGTTCTGTCGGTCGATCAAATGCTACAAGAGCCATCCGATGAGGAGGATGTGCCCTTTGACAATGAGCAAGAGGCTCATAACCTTGGGGAGACACTCCTAACCCAAGTTCAGGATGGTGCTTTTGACATCGAGCTTTCTCTGATGTCGGAGCTGTCTGAACACAAGAAAGAGTTGGACATTGCAGTCCGCGCTCAGATGATGTTGAATCTAAGTTCGCTCTGGACTGAGGAGAAACAACCAACCTTTCGAAACTACTCTGCAAGATCATTCATTAAGGCAGAAAGATTTCTTCAGTTTCTGCTACTGTTCAGTTTATCGAACGATCTCGGCAACAAAGAAAACTTTAAGTCAGCTATCCGGATGCTGATGTCTAGGCAGGCCGACAATTCTTCAGTAATTACAGCTGCTTAGGATGACTCGGATCCCGATGACTCTGCTAATGCTGATCTACAACATCCTCCGCCTGTTTTCAAGGAATCAGCCCCATCTGAAACCACCTCTTCCATTCCTAATATCACTCTCCACCAGATCTAATCTACACACAAGAGAGTTAAGATATTAGAGGTGCATCAGATTCATAAGCACGTCTCAAACATCAATGCCACTATGAGCCAAATCCAAGTTGGCCTAGGGCAATGTTATGAGGGACTAACGAACATGACTACTTCCATCAAGGATGTGTCCGAGATCGCCGCTGGTCATTTCACCAAACTTACTGCCGCTGTCAATCAATTTCTTGATGCTATGATGCGCATCTCAGACAAGGCAACATTGCAGCGACTCTCAACTCAAATGGTTGAATGTGAGTCCCTCATAGTCGAGCTGACAACACGCAGAAAAGGCCATCAACTCTACTCACGGTACTTTTAAGTGTGATATGGCTCTGCTTCTCGATACACAACGAGCTCAGATCTATGAGCAGCAGGCACAGATTGATGCTCAGAACAAGCTCATCTCCTTACAGCAAGAGATGTTTAACAAATTGTCTGCTCCGCTTCTCTCCCTTCCGATCCTTTCTGTTGATGCCAAAAAGGGGGTAGAAATTGGTGTATCTGGTGTTGAAAAACAAACTCAGACAGTTCCCTCTATTTCTGAAATAGATGTACAAACTGAGGGGGAACAACAGTTTGATAAAGAGAAAGAGAACAGCTTGAGTCTTCGAGGGATTGACATTGATACCATGGACATGGTTGATCAAATGAGGAAGGCTGATGAGGCTGCCCGTTTACTAGCTAGCTGAAGAAGAAGAAGAAGCTCGTCCGAAGGCTGAATCTGACAAAAGAATTAAAGAAGAAATATCAATAAATTGATTCAGACCGAAACTTACTTGGAAAGTATTTTCAGAGAGTTTAATGATCAGATTAACGAGGATCTCAGCAAGGTTGAAGCTGAGAGACTTTAGAAGGAGGAAGAATTACAGAAAAAGAAAGCCGAAGAAGATCGTCAGAAGCAAATTGAGGATGATAATCTGAAAGTAAAACTGCTTCAGAAACAGCTTGACAAAGCTGACAAAGAGAAGAAACAAATACTGAGATTTGTCAAGCTTACTCCTGAACAGGAACAGAAATAGATTGAAGAAATCTGAAAATTATGAGAGTACATCGACTTCCCATCTCAGAAGGACATTGATGAAACTAAGTGAAGAGAGAAACAAGTCAGAGCCGAGATAAAGAGAAATGCTCTAAGGCTAAAGAAAGACGATGAAAGACTGGAGAGAATAGCCGATAGCATTCCCAGAACCATGAATAAAGCTAATAAGAGTAGGAGAAAAGTTATTGTTCTTGAGCGCATAACTGCTGAGAGGAAGGCTAAGGTCGAGTCTGAAAACGATCTTCTTTACCCTTGGTGTGACAGATGGGTTCCTCTAGAGCTATCAGATGAATGGGAGCAAGTTAAGGTGGACTTCATAAAGAGGTTCTACTACTGGCAGATAGCAAAGCCCCAACAAGATTAAGAACGAAGATGAGATCTTTGTGGAGTTTGTCTGGCGCAGGATTTACAAGTTGTATATACTGATAAGCGACGAGCTAAGATTTTTGAAGAAGCCTATCGCATGGCAAAATCTAGAGCTCAGCATTGACATTGCTAAGATTGAGAACGAATTCAGACAAGCCTGCATAAAGAAGAGGTATACTAATGTCTCAAGGAACTACAATAACAAAATCAAGTTGAGGAGAATAGTATACTATTCATATGAGCTAAAGCCAGATTATGTTTATGAAGAGAGATTCAATGCGAATATCCAAAGTTGACACGAACGCATATGACTCATGAGGAGTTTGAGGAGTTGTATCGGATCAAGCCGGAGCAGATGTAGTCTAGATATTAGATTCTTTTTGTAATGGCAATAGAATGTACTTATCATATTATTAAATGAATTATTCCTACCTATTTGAATTGAAGACAATAACTCTTCGTCCGGGTTCGTTTACTTTAAGTACTTTTAATCTGAACCTTCATTTATCCTTTATTATCTTATCCCAACTTGTGTTGGATGATCTTTGTTTGAGTCAGTTTTCAGGTTAGAAGAGGGTTTTGACATCATTAAAAGGGGGAAATTATTAGGAAATAATATAAGTTTTGAATGATCTCAAACCCATATTTGATTGATGAACCAGTCTGATGTATTTATAGGATCCCAGCATGTATTTGTATAATCAGGTCAAATGTTTTGTTCAGACTAGGTTAGTTCAAATTATGATATTTCAGCTGTGTTGAACGAACTGAGTCTAGCTTCAATAAGCTGACCCTTCCAGGCTGAACTGATCTCCAGATCAGATTATTCACTTGTTCGGACCGACATATTCAAATGGGAAGAAAGTACAAGGTACAAGGTGCGATAAAGTTGATGGTCAACGAAGGAAATGATAATTATCAGATCAACCTCGACTAATCTCAGACCGCCATGTCAGCATTAGTCAAAGGGGACAGAACAATACCTTGTACAGAATCTGCAGAAGCAAGCTAAGCACGACAAGTGTCAATGCATTTAATGCATCCGAACGTTGTCAACACGGAGAGCATTAATTTCTCAACGGTCATATTCCCAAACTCGGCTATAAATAGAAGAAGACTTTTCTTCAAGAGGTTACGAAAATTTCACAACGCTCTAGCATACTCAAGCAAAAGAACAAAGCTTCATTCTTCATATTCATAGATCTCTTGCTAAAAATTCCATAGTTGTTCATACTACAAATATACCAGCTTAATCATCATAAGCTTGGAGTCAAGAGTGTCTTATACTCTTGTTGTTGAACAATACTCTTCAAACCCTAACCTGATGTTCTCAATAGATAGATTGTTTGATAGATAGTTTGTTAGTGTGTTTGATAGATTGTATATTTGTGTTCATCAGTCTACGAGTATCCAATAGTGGATTCCTGCTGAGAAAGCAAAAGAGTGGACGCGGGATCTTGTGAATCCAAACCACTATAAAATCGGTGTTATCTACTGTTTCATTGCATTCAGTTTACTGGTCATCACTTGCCATATCAGCTTAATTGTTGCATACACAAAAAGCATTTTTCTAACTGGCCTATCATGTTTTCACATACTAACTGACTCACTATCATTCAGGTTCTCTGATCTGAAAAGGCAACGTTTGGCATCAGGTGTACCCCCCCCCAACCCACTCACCCACCCACCCCGACACACACACCTGAAATCGTACTGGAATCAATAATAAGAAGATATCAAACCTTTAATTACATTACAAGGTGAGATAATAGGTTGGTGAACTTCTGGTCTACATCTTATTCTTCTTAAACTTATGGCTTATATCTTATTCTTCTTTAAAATCCATTTGTCCTTCATATGCAACAAGATAGGATTTGCCTCATGTTTTGTTACTTGATGATTGTTTCTAGTGATTAGGTATGACCACTTGAACATCTTCCAACTTTGTCTGAGATATAGAAAATTGAAAAAGAAAGAAAAAATTGAACCTAAGTCAGTGTGCTAGTATTAATCACCACAAAATTCTATATACTAGCCCATCAATTTGTTGTAGGTATCTACATTAACATGCTATAATGTTATATACATTATTGTTGCTTTTGGATGTTTATACCTTCAATGCCGTATTGTGGCAGGGGTCAAAAGTACTGTACATGAATCATCTGCGGCCCCTCCTCCTGAAGCATCAGTCTAGACTTGATCCAATTGTAAATTTCTTCTAGGGAGAAGCGGTAACAGCCTTCTCCCAAAACTTCTAGCAGTTAACATTTTTTTAGCTTGATATGACGATAATGCTTACATGCAGTTCATTCAATCATCAAAAGCATGATCTAGATTAACATGTGATGTTCTTGACTGTCTCTCTCTCTCTCAATAGCTAATCAGATGGTTCAAGAAGTTATGCAGCCTACGCTGAGGAAAATTCGTCTCAGGTGGCTCATTTATTTTTTTGGATCGTTCCGTTGTAAGGGGTTAGTTTTTAAAATAATATAATAACACACAACTTTTACACGTAAACACACAACTTTTTTGGATCGTTCCGTTGTAAGGGGTTAGTCCAATTATGTAACGTCGCAGGAAATCTGACGTGGGGTAACAATTGTTTATGTGACCATTAATTCTTACCACGTAATACGAAATGACTTAGTTTTATGAGGCTTTTGCAGCAGTGGCCGAACAGTGCCGAACGAAACACAAATATAGCCCACAACTAAAACAAAACACAAATATAGTCATTTTGTCCTTATACGGCGTTGGGCCGATGGCGGGGCCGATTGGCGAGTCCATCGGCCCTCCATCTAGGGGTGGACAAACAATTCGGGTTCCCGCACCCGTACCGTCCCGTTCGGGTATTTTCCGTTTGGGTCGGGAAAAACGGGTAGGGGTACCCGTTACGCGGGTACCCGCAAAAAATCAAGAGGGTCGGGAACGGGAACGTGTTTTATTCTTAGATACCCGTTCCCGAACGGGTACCCGTACTAATATACAATTTTCTTTTTTACATGAGGTTTGAGCCTCTTAGTCTTAGCCCTTAAGTGTGTAAGTGTAATTAAACTCTTTTTAATTTTATACCAATAAGAAGTAGGGCTAAGGAAAATAAGAAATAAATTAAATTACTAGAAATAAAATGGCAATTGACATTTGGCAACGCACACTCGCCGGCGCATCGACGCACACACCAATGACCCAACTCCACAATTTCAATATTTCATTTATTGGTATTTTTTTTAATTTTTATTTATGAATTTAAATATATTATAAATAGGTGGTAATATTTGCGGGTAAATCCGCACTGCAATCAGTATCCGCACGGGTACCCGCATGCGGGTACCCGCTCTATGCGGGAACGAGAATGGGTATTAAAATCAATTACCCGCAGGCGCGGGTATCCGCAGACGGGTACCCGCAGCGTGGGTACCCGTCCCGCGCCCACCCCTACCTCCATCGGCCTTGAGGGAAAAAAGCCGAACTCCCCCATCGGCCGAGCCAGTTAACCTGATTTTTTAAAATTAGAGGCTCTGAGGGCCGATGGGGGCCGAATTGGTGGTGTCCATCGGCCCTACTCGCCATCGCCCGATAATAAAAGCCGATGGCCGAACATCCAATAAGTCGATCCCGTATAGTCGGCTAAAAAAAAAGGATGTGAAGGCCGAAATAGGGCCGATGGTGGGTATCCATCGGCCCTTGACCGGCCCTAAGGCCTTCCTTCGAGACGTGATTGGACAAGACACTATAAGACTTTTCCTGCAAACATGCCGTAGGCCCGATAGAGGGCCGATGGAGGGCCGATCCAAGGCATGTTGGAGGTACGGTTTTAAATCAGCTTTATCTGATGAAATGACTAGTCGGATATGACATGCACATGCACGTTACTGAGGGCCGATGGCGGCCTATGGGGAAATGGGTAATAGAGTTCGATGTTTCACGTGAAAATTTACAAAAAAATTTCTTATAAGACGTAGAATGACCAATTTGGTTGAATCACCAAAAATTTTCCTCATTTCAGTTCCACTCTTCTCAATTCTTCAAACAAAATTTGACAGAAATGATCGATTTTCGATCAATTATTGTGAAATTGAACGGTCAATTCGATGCAGAGTCGAATTATATCGGTGGGCATGAGTTTATGGTTTACATTCATTCAAACAATATTTCTGTCGAATATCTTCGACAAAACATTGATCGGTGGCTGACTGCTTATTCCCTTTCGTTCAACTACTTCATTTATTATACTGCTGCTTCCCGACGAACCGACAGGATGATGAAGGCCATTATGGGCCATGATACTGATCTTATGCGGCTGTGCTCTATCGACGTAGAGCCGGTTGTGTTTGTTGTGTATCCTGAAGTGCAAAATCCTCAATTTGGTGTTCCGAACCCGAATCAATTTCCCGAAGATAATTCAAATTTCGGGGGTCCTAATTGGTTTACGGGGCAAGGAAGTAGAAGTAATGATGGCGGACGGGCTCCCCAAAGGAATGCTCGTGTGGAGACAGATTCAGATGATGAGGCGGACTTGGACTCATCATCTGATGATGATGAGGATGAAGATATTCCTTCTGCCTTGATTAATTGTTCGTTACAAGATTTTGCTGCATGGATTCGAAGGGAGGGTGGCGTAAGTCAACTTATGTCTTTGCTAGTTCCAGTCAATCGTTCTCGAACAAATGATGAGACTGTATACGACAACACAGAAGCAGCAAGCAATTGGCTACTTCCTGTTGTTCCCCTTGATGTATCCGATTCAGTAGCGTCGCAGAACTTGATTACTGTTGTAGACGGAAGTCTGCAAGCAGGATTGATGTTTAGCTCGAAAGACGAACTTTATACTGCTGTGGCTCTATTCCATTTGGAAAACGGTGCGGATTTTAGAGTGCAACGTTCCAGTGCTTCCCGTTTGGAATATTTGTGCAGAAGAAGTGTTGATTGTCCATTCGAGCTACGGGCATAGGTCAGACGTGTTGGGAGGTTGTTAAATGGGTTGCGGACCACAACTGTACAACTGATTTATCCAGACTTGGCGAACGAAATGTAAGGTCGAAGGCTGTCGCTGTTTATATAGCCCGTAAAATGCGTCGTCAAAGCAAGTTAATGAAACCGGCTGATGTTCAGGCTGATTTGTTGGATAAATTTGGAATACAAGCAATGTACGGTGTTGCCCTCCGAGCGCGCAATGCAGCTATATCGATAATTTACGGCGGACATGCTGATTCGTTCAGCATACTGCCAAAATATCTGCATTTGTTGGAACAAACAAATTCGGGAACTTATACGGATCTTGATGTCGGTGAGGATGGTCGTTTCCGACATTTATTTATGGCGCTTGGTATATTGCGAGCCCCTTGGATAGCCAACCTCCGGAAGGTTATTGTGGTGGACGGTACCCATTTAAAAGGGAGAAACAAGGGAATATTATTCGTCGCAACTACTTTTGATGCTAACGAGCAAATATTCCCTCTCGCTTTTGGTGTAGGTCCCATTGAAAATGATGTTTCCTGGATGTGGTTTAAGATGCGACTGAGAGCCGCATTTCCAACGGATGACAGTTTAGTCATTGTTTCAGACCAACATAAAAGCATAGCGAATGCGGTAAGAGTGGTTTTCCCAGACGCACAACACGGACTTTGTTACTACCATTTATCGAATAAGCTTGCTAGGCACGGTGAGTGGGTTATCCGGTCATTTTATTGAGCAGCTTATGCTTATCGGGCAACAGAATTCCATGACGCCATGAACGCCATCCGTCGGGAAAAACCAGCTATTTACGAAAAGTTGATGGAAATCGAATCGGAGAAGTGGTCCAGACTTTTCAGTAAAGGTCGTTGTTACAGTCTACTGACATCGAATGCCGCCGAGTCAATAAATTCTCATTGTTGGAGGCTAGACGACTACCAATTCTAGCTATGCTCGAGGCAATCCGTCATATGATAGAGTCGTGGTTCGATACACGACGGGTAAACAACTACGAAGGAAATCATCTTCCATTTTATTCCGCAACCTTGTCTTCACGAGTTTCATTTTAGAAAATGCACTCTCAGAGTTTCATTGTCGGACAAGGCAAAGGTTGTGGAGTTTTCTGGTAATGAATTAGGAAGAAATCCATGGTCATATTATTAGTATAATTATTAGCACAATGTTGCTATTTTTTACACAAATTATCATGACAAATCTTTTTTCTTCGTATAATTTTCCTTGCAATGTCGTGTCATAATATCTTCAAATATAAGCATGAACTTAAATTTCACGAAGCCTGTGAAATATCTACGCCAAAAATGGAAGTATTTTACATAGAAAAAAAAATTGGTTGAAAAAATTCGGTGGTGGCGGCCGCCCACGCCGCACCACCACCGCCTCCGCCTATGAGTAGAGATGTGGGGGTTACTCTCATCATTAAATAAAAAAATAAAAAAAATAAATAAAAAACTTATGACACTGTAATCCCAAAAACTTGTACAAGTTAACTTCACATTAAAACAAAATTACTTATTTTCGAGTTAGCTTTGCATATAAGGAGTAATTATGTAGATAAATAAATTATTTTGTGGTTAGTATTCATAAGTTCGAATTCCACTAAGATCATTTAATCAATTTTGTTGTACGTGTGATTAATTTAATATAGTTTTATTTTGGGACAATTTCTTAAATACCCAAATCCATATTACAAAAGTCAAATTTACTCAATTCTTATATCTGCTACACAAAATATCTACTTTTACTTTAAAATCCCTACTTTTCAGGCTTGTCAGCCTGCAATTTCGTTATTTTGCTTCGTTCCGTGCGTAAATGATTGGAATCGGGTATCTAAAGCATAACACGAAATCTCGCTCGTGTCCCGCTCGTTTCCTGCTCGCGTCCTGCTTGCGCTGTCAAATCCTGCTCTCTTTAGTGCAGAATCCTGCTCGTTACGTCCCACTTGAGTTTTGACTTGGTAGGGAGCAGAATCCCGCTCGGGAAATCCCGCTCAACCTGCCCAATCCCGCTCGGTTTTTTGACTTGGTAGGCGAGCAGAATCCCGTTCGGGAAATCCCGCTCGGCCTGTCAAGTTCCGCTCGACTTTTTTGACTTGGTAGGCGGAGCAAAATCCCGCTCACAAAGTCTCGCTCGGCCCTGACAAGTCCCGCTCGTTCTATTCCTAGTCCCTATCATGAAATTTTCTTTATTAATACCCATGATTGAGGTCCAAAATCGAACACACTCTATCGTCTTTAATTTCATTTCAATTACAAAATCATTCTGTAGAATTTTTCTTCCACACTCCAGAAAAAAAAATGAAAAGTTGGTATAATATTATTATTCATTTTAACGGGCAATTTAACAATTTTGTCCGAGTATGTTGGCGGTGAAGTTAGACTTGTCTGCATTCCTGGGAACAATGTTTGTCTCCCAATTTTACAACAATTCATTCAATACAATCTTAATCACTTTTCACTTTCGTCAAATTATGAAATTTATTACACCTACGTTTCTCGTCATGGTATTACGCTTAGGTCCATTCTCGCGACCGATGTGGACCTAGTTCGTTTTTGTAGTACACAAATCGAGCCTCACAAGGCCGTGCAGTGTACAGTTCAGACGGCTACCGCCCGTGTGAGAGGACGTAGAAGCCAAGCCTCAGCTCCTAGATCGACCAAACACCGATCAAAATAGGTTCTTCACATCGTGAACTATTTTCTACGGTAAGGTTTGATGTTCTTCCCTCAAAATTCTCCGGACGTCTTCAACGGTCAAGACCTGCTGGTGACCGGGCTCCCTCAGTCCCGCCTCCGTTCAGTGGAACAGTGTTGCCTCTGTCCAGTTCCTCTAGAATTGGATGGACGCTGTGTCTGTTGTCCAAATCGGTATAGCTCTCGTTCCCCTATGGACCCCTATGATCGTGGGTTGTAACGGATTCTCAGCCGGAATGTAGGACACATGAAATTGTTCGTCTCCAGTGACATTATTCCAATATGGAGTTTGTGTCTCCGTATCGGATGGTGTGAGACCATCTTGGACAGGATGCTCCAATTACATTAAATAAAATATTATTAAACAACAATAATTTAAAAAAATATATCTAATATAAACAACATTAAATTAAAAAATTATAAATCAACTTTAAATTAAATATTTTTACCTGACGATGCCATAAATTTATAAGCCTACGCGGTTGACCATGCTCAAAAAATCATAAGATTCGCGCCAAATTAACGGATAAAATTCGAGTTGGACTAACCTGGTTGGTCATTCTCGTGTTTTGGTGTCGAATTATACTACAAACTTGTGTTTTCGAGCAGTCTTGAGAGGGATTTCGGCGACGGGCGTTGAAAATTGGGGAGAAAGTGACGGATTTGGATATTAAGTTCCAGATCTGCTCAAATCTCGCCCGGTCCCGCTCGTGAATTCCTACTCGTCGAGCGAAATTTGACAGAAACTCGGGACGCCGAGCGGGATTCGACCGTGGCAGCGAGCAGGATTCGACCGTGGCAGGAGCGGGATTCGACCGTGGTAGGGATTCGACCGAGCGGGATTTTAGTTTGCCGAGCGGGATTGAGCGGGACAACCGAGCGGGATTTTAGTTTGCCGAGCGGGATTGAGCGGGACACGAGCGGGATGTTGGAAAATCGTTGTTTATATATATATATTACTTATATATATATATATTGTTATTATGGAAATTTAATTAGTATTAAATGCTAATTTGACTTGGGCAAAATTCAGCCCGTTTAATCGTATTTTCGAGCCTCGATATTTATCCAATTTATGAATTGAGATATATGACGTCGATCTACGTTTCGAGTAGATAATTATAGTGTGCTTAATTTCTCGATTCCGATTTTCGGTGAGTGAAAAATAGTGGCTCGAAGTTTGGGGGACAAAACTAATATGTTACCTAAAGTGGAGAAACTTACCTAATTCGGGTTTTGGAGAGTTATTACATTAATCAATGTCCCACATTGATTAATGTGTAATGTTTTGTGTGGTATTTAAGTCTCTACCATTTAGTAGAAGATAACAAAGTGACATGTGGTGGGCTTGGGCCACACATGCTCATGCGCGCGAGCCTTTTTGCCGACCGCCTCACACGTGGCGTGGCACGCCGCGCCGCACCGCGCCCGTGCCCAGCTCCAGTTCCGGTCCGTGTCCTTGGACTTGGACTTGGACTTGGATCTTGGATCTTGGCAATTGGTCCGTGGGCTTGTCCGTTGGGCTTGGTGGTTGGGCTCGGTGGGCTACGTGTGCGGGTCGGTTTGGCTTGTTGTTGGTATAGTGCTCCTGCTACACATGATTACTCTCCTGGTGTTATGCTCCTGCCACACTGGAGTTCACGTTTTTGAAAGGTGCTGGAAGAAGACTCTTCAGCAGCCAACCTTCCATATCTCCACTCCCCACTCCCCTGGACACGTCAACCTGCCTTAATTGTCAGGTGTTAAACAACAACCTTTCACCTGGTGGGATGCAGCCTATAAATAAGCTGCTGCATTTCATTCCAAAAACACACCAAGCATTCCTAGCTCTGCATTTCATTCTTAGCTCATCTTAGTTGTCCAGCTCCTGTCCTCGCCGAAAAAGTCCAGTTCACCGGAGCTCGAAGATCTTGCGGTGTTGTAATCCTCGAGACGTCGTCGTTTCATCTTTGGGGACGAAACGCCATAACCGAGAGCACTACCAGGGCGTTTTTCGTCTTGCGGAGAGAGGTCTTCCTCGACTCGACGGTTCTTCTATTTGTTTTATTTTTTCGACTTATTGTCTTGTTTGTAATAGCAACTTTTGTAACCAACATGGGATGCGCTGAGCAGGATTTGACCGCGAGAGCCGAGTTGGTGTTTCTTATCGTTTACGAGCGGGATTGAGCGGGACACGAGCAGGATTTATTATTTACGAGCAGGATTAGTTACTATATACATATACTCGTGTGTTATTTTTGTTTGTTTCTTGACTGAATTCGTCTCGAATTTCAGAAACTGAAAATGATTGGTGTGAGTCAACGTTTTTATAAAGTTTTGGTAGTGTACGTAAAATTGGGTATTTTATCTAATATATATAAAGATTGACTAAATTTGAGTTTTGTTATATGAAATTGGATAAAAGAAAATAATATCACTTTTATTTTTACGTGTGATTTTCATCTCTGGTAAGTCTAAAGACACATATATATTAAATTTCTGAACCCAAAGTGTGAGTTCTGTTAATGACAAAAGACTTCACTTTAATTGATGCCTTAAATTCCGCGATTTCTCATTAGTTACATATTCCATCATTGTACACAGTTTACTCTTTACCCCAACCTCTACTTCAACGACTTCATCTATCTTCTCAAGTCTATTCAATTTTATCTTTTATCTAATCATTATTATTAGAAGATAAATTCATAATAGAATAAATAAATAGTAAATGCATTACTTTACTCTACTAATTTGTCCAATCGAGACGTCGAAGGTGCTTCAGTAAATAATTTTTGATAAACTTGTACAATGATAAAAAAGGAGAAAGAGAATAGATAAAATCACGAAAATTCTATTCTAGACTAACTATAACTTTGTAAATCATGTTACTGAGTAGGATTTTTCACATCATTCTTATAAAAATATAGTACTCCTCTCGTTTTATTAGTAATGTCCTTAGTGAGCCATAAATATTTGAATATTTATTTCGAGAAAATGAGCTAAATAATGGGATGAAAAGACTTTTATTAATGCAATCTAATAAAATATATAGAAAATTGTTATTGGAATGGATGAAATATGAAATATGATGCGACATCATACATCACAAGATTGAGTCTGTAGTAGATTTTTCAACAGATATTTAATTAGGTAGAAGACATGAAAGTACATAAAGTTGGCCATATATTATGATTGTACTCCTGCATTCCATTTAATATGATATTTTTTTTTACATGAGAATTAATAAATTAGATGATAAAGTATAAAAGATAGGTAAATGATAAAATAAAAGAAGCAAGATAAATGAGTTTATAAGAGTAAATGATAAATTAGGAGAAAGAAATAAAAAAATAAGAGATATTTTAATAAATTTTTTAAAAGTTATTTTCTTTTAAAGAAACATGTTATTTTAAGTGGACGAAAATGTGTCATGTTAATTTTTTTAAGTGAACCCGCATCAATAAATTTTTTACATGCACTTATACCGTTTGAGTTAATGTTCACATTTGTTAATATTTTACATGTATAGTTATATATATAAGAATATGTAATACTAAAATAAAAAAAAAATTAATACATCTAACAAAAAATTAGTTTATTAAATACAAATATTAATTTTCTAGATTTCAATATACTATATTCAAATTGTAATTACGGGCATGTATTTCAAAAATGAAATTAATATTTATATTTCCAAAATTTAAATTTAAAACTATTTTTTATTTCAAATTTTCTATTCTTTAATTGAAATGGATTATATGTATAAATACAATTATGATTAATGAACAATTACAATTGAAAACTTTTTATAACAATTGAAAATACATCTAACAAAAATACAATAAATATTAACTTTCTAGATTTCAATTTATTATATTCAAATTTCTAATTTCTAATTATGAAAATGTATTTTGAAAATGAGATTAACATTATCTATATTAAAAATAAGTATTCATGAATTAATGAACTAATGAAGAATTATAAATTCACAATTTAAAATTCTTTATGACTAATGAAAAATTACAAATTTACAATTGAGTTTTTTTTATAACAAATGAAAAACTACACTCTTATTATTCATGAACTTCATTTATAAGTTCATAAGAATCATAACATATACATAAGAAATTCATACTTTAATAAGAATCATAACATATGAAAGTATATTTGAAGAAATTAAAGAAATATGATGAATAAAAGCTACATAATATATTTGAAAGATGATTTTTATTTTTATGTTTTATTTTTATTTTTCACATGAAATATTAGTCATGCTTACTACAATCATTATATTTGATTAAAAGTTACTACATTTTTATTTATGTTTTAAATTAAAATTAATAAAATAATACTTTAAAATTATATATATTTTATGTTTATCTAAATTTAATAAATAAGTTGTTGGTCTAGTGGTCAAGAGTGTTTGTAAATTTTCGAATGACCTGGGTTCGAATTCTTGTGCAAACATGATTTTAAATTTATACTTAAAATATTTGCGGGTCTACCCGCCCCGCACGAATTCGGGTCCTAAATTCTGGACCCGTGCAGGTCCACGGGATGGATCTGGGTCCAATTTTTAAGGCGCGGGACGGGTCCGGGTCATGCCATCCCTAGTTGAATGATACGGATGGTGTATTAAATATGAAATAAAATTAAAATGAAATTTCAAACATATTAACACACGTGGCTCAGTTGTCTTCTACTATCCCCTCTGTGCGTCGACTCTTCTCTCTCTTTACTCTCTCTCCTTGCAACAGTTCATCTCTTGATTCGTCAAGAACAACTCCTGATTTTATCGAAAAGACGGAAGTAATCAAAGCACAATGAGAGCTTGGAAAATCTAGATATGGCGTTTCTCTCCGGTGGGATTTCTTTCGCTTCCATCATCACAGCGCAT
Source organism: Lavandula angustifolia (assembly GCA_028984105.1). Lineage (NCBI taxonomy): Eukaryota > Viridiplantae > Streptophyta > Magnoliopsida > Lamiales > Lamiaceae > Lavandula > Lavandula angustifolia. The sequence goes on along the minus strand of CM054825.1, from coordinate 4,426,747 downwards.
TTCATTCTACTCACCTTTTTCTCCGGCGATATCACGACGGCGGTGGAATTCGACTTCGGCAATCTGACTTTATCCCGATTGAAGCTCCTCGGAGAAGCCCACTGGACCAACGGGAGCGTGAGGCTCACCCGTGATCTCGGAGTCCCCAACTCCGGAGTCGGTAAAGTAATTTACTCAAATCCAATCAAATTCCGACAGCCAGGGGCGCAATTCCCGGCGAGCTTCTCCACATTCTTCTCGTTTTCTATCAGAAATCTAAACCCCTCCTCAATCGGCGGTGGGTTGGCTTTCTTCATCTCGCCGGACGCAGATTTCCTCGGCGATGCCGGCGGGTTCTTGGGGATTTTGAGCGGCGAGGGCAAACCGAACGACGTCGTTGCGGTGGAGTTCGACACTTTAATGGACGTTGAGTTCAAGGACGTTAATAGCAACCACGTCGGCTTGGATGTGAACTCGTTGGTTTCGACTCAAGTTGCTGATTTGGAAACGGTCGGCGTCGAGTTGAAAAGCGGCGATTTGATCAACTCGTGGATTGATTACTCCGGTTCGACTCAGTCGATAAAAGTCTTCGTCTCGCACTCGAGTCTGAAGCCCACTGAGCCAGTTATATCGGCGAAATTTGATCTCGGCGAGTTTGTAACGAGTGATTCCGCCTTCATCGGGTTCTCCGGGTCGACTCAGGCGAGTACAGAGATCCACATCATCGAGTGGTGGAGTTTCCGTTCCTCGTTCGACGAAATTCAAACTCCCAACTCCGCACCACCGCCGGCAGCATCCACATACCCACCGCCGCCGGAGTATCCATTAATGCCGGAAACATCCACCCCACCGCCACCTTCCCCATCTCCCTCAGCTCTGAACAGTACTACGACGTCACATCAAGAAAAAACAAGCGGAAAATGCCACAATAAATTATGCAAGAACGGTCCCGCCGCCGTCGTCGGGGTAGTAACCGCCGGAGCATTCTTCTTTGCATTCTTCACCCTCGCATTTTTCTGGGCCTACAACAAGAAATTCAAGAAAGACAAAAAATCAGACAAATTCTCATCCGACGTCATCAAAATGCCTAAAGAATTCAGCTACAAGGACCTCAAACTCGCCACGAAAGATTTCGATTCCGACCGAGTTATCGGCAACGGCGCATTTGGCACCGTCTACAAAGGCATTTTACCAACCGACGGCGGCGTTGTAGCCGTAAAACGCTGCAGCCACACCGGGCAGGGGAAAACAGAGTTCTTATCGGAATTGTCGATAATCGGAACTTTAAGGCATAGAAATCTCGTTAGCCTTCAAGGCTGGTGTCACGAAAAGGGGGAAATTCTATTAGTTTATGACCTAATGTCCAACGGCAGTCTCGACAAAGCTTTATTCGAATCGAGAATCGTTCTGCCATGGCCGCACCGCCACAAAATTCTGATAGGAGTAGCTTCGGCTCTAGCTTATCTTCATCAAGAATGCGAGAATCAAGTAATTCATCGCGACATCAAGAGCAGCAACATTATGCTAGACGAAAGATTCAATGCTCGATTAGGCGATTTCGGATTGGCTCGCCAAATCGAGCATGATAAATCCCCAGACGCCACCGCCGCCGCCGGTACTATGGGCTACCTAGCGCCGGAGTATCTACTCACCGGCCGAGCGACCGATAAGACCGACGTGTTCAGCTTCGGCGCGGTGGCGCTCGAGGTGGCGACTGGGCGGAGGCCGATTGAAAAGGAGTTTGATGGAGTTAGTAGTAATTTGGTTGAGTGGGTTTGGAGTTTGTACAGAGAAGGGCGGCTGCTCGCCGCCGCCGATCCGCGGCTGAGGAATGAGTACGACGGCGAGGTTATGACCCGGGTGATGATGGTCGGTTTGGCCTGCTCACACCCAGACCCGCTTGTCCGGCCGAGTGCGAGAGGCGTCGTGCAAATGCTCGTCGGAGATTCCGAGGTTCCGATCGTGCCGAGGACTAGGCCGACTCTGAACTTTACGACGTCGCAACTTCTGATGACGTTGCAAGATAGTGTTTCCGATTTGAACGGTTTGATTACAATCTCCACCACCTCGTCGGAATGCAGCTTCACAGGCGGCGGTCTTCATTTGGTCTAGTCCCTAAACTTCCGTTTAGAGTTGAGATTCTTCCGGCGGTTATTGTTTATAAATATTAATATTTTAATTATACATACATTCATTGATTTGTAATTTATTGTCTTGTGTATTATTATGCTACCAATTTTGGTGTTACACATTTTTTTTTTTTGTTAATTTTATTGAATCTTGTATTATAATATTCTTTTTGAAATTATAGTTCGAATTTTCGTCCATTTGACATCGCGAGCCAGACAACAAATATGTTAGTTATCAAAACCCTAATATTTTAGTTAAACATGATGAGCTCTACAACATAAATTGTGTAGTTTATTATAATGGAAATTCCCATCAAAATTGGTCACTATGCCCATAATGCAATGGAAGAAAAAGTGTTCATCAATTAGTTATAGAGGGGGGCACAAAGGGCCTTGAAGAAAATGGTGTTGCTCATTTTTGTTGCATAATAACTTCGTCGTTTCCTCAATCTCTTACTCCTTTTGTTTCACTTCAATTGTCTAGTACTCCCTCCGCCCTATTTAAATTATCCATTTTCTTTTCGTTGCGATTTTTAAAGAGAGTTGTTAATTTTGTGAAAAGTTGTGTAAAGATGTATAAAGTTGTGGATTCTTCAAAAAAGTTACGTGTAAAGTTGTGCAAAGTGGTATAGAGTTGTGGGTCCATCAAACAGTTGTATGTAATAATTTAGTAAGAGAGGAAAGTGGATAAAATTTTTGGAACAACCCGAAATGGTATAGTGGACAACATCTTTGAGATAGAGAGACTATTAATTATCGAATTATCTCACTGCAATTATTCATTTTCTTTTTTAGTAAAATAATGTTACATAATTTAATGGAATCTATTATTTTATTTCTCTCTACACACAATCAATAATTTTATTATTAATCTTCGGATTGATAAGATACTATTAACGTACCATTTATATGCAAAATGTTAAAAGAATAATTTGGATTTATTTACAATATATTTATTTATTTATATAAATTGATGTTGTCGTTTATGCATGATGTTGAGATAAGGCAATGTAATAAATATATTTTGTAGCACGGGATTGGATGGGGGCATTTTCTTAATGGAGAGAGGTGGGAAGTTGCTTTCTCAAGAAACCAATAAGTCTAAAGCAAATAAAAGAGTTTTGAGTAGAGATTTGGCAAGCGACATTATTGGCCCAAGGAAGCCATATAAAATATCTAAAAATTTAACAACTTCGAATTCATCTCTATAACATATGGAATCTATCATAAATAGTTAGTTTAATATGATTTGTAAATTTTATATACTTAGTAGATTATTACTACCTCTGTCCTATTATTAGTGGCAGTATTCCTAATTCGGACGTCCCGTTATAACTGGCGACGTTTCAAAATGATAAAAATTACCATTTTCTTACCTACTTTATTATTTTATATTTCCTACTTTATCATCATTTTCATCATTATACTCATTTATCCTCTCATCTCTATTACTTTATCATTTACTTTCGTTATTTTATACATCTTCTCTCTCATAATCTCTCGTTATCACGCTCATCTATCTCTCCTACTTTATTATCTACTTATCTTCCATACTTTATTACATATTATCTTAATTTTCATGTCGAAAAGAAAGACATGAATAATAATGGGACGAAGTTAGTACATAAAATGAAGTCCATTCAGTAAGCAGCGGCTTCAAGGAAAGTACTATTTTGAAGTTTCAATTAGCTTTTGTGTTTATAAAAGAGATCTTTTACTTCATGTATACATTTTGCATCTGGCGTGCCTTTGTCCCAAAGGCCCTCTTATTTATTTATTTTATTTTTGCCTTTTTCATATGCTTTATGTCTCATCCAATTGGGTATTAATTAATGACTATTGTATTTGGAGTATGACTCAAGTACTAACTCATAAGATCAGAATCAAACTGTGATCCCCAATTTAGTGTGGTTAGCATTTTTTTTTTATTAGAGTCTCTAAATTATTATTTGATCAAGTTTATCTAATATACATATAATATTATGAATTTTCCTCTATAAAATTGTGGTCACCGCAGATAATTAACCAAATTAAAATATAATCTAATGTAGTTGAAATAACTGATCCATTATTGTTCGATTGCTCCTTTTGCAATCTAAGCTAAGCATAATTAAACATTAAATATAATCGAATAATTACTGCAATAAACGTCATCATTTGGTGGCCTCACCATTTCAATATCGTGTTTAATGAAATGCCCGAATATGGACAAATTTATAGGCCTTGTTTGTTTTCTAAAATACAAATATGTTTGTGGGGCAATTTGATTTTTCACTCTAGACTTTTCCAAAAATTGTTCAGAGATTTTTTTTTTTCCACTACCAAGGTGTGAAAGTTTCTCTTTAAAAATAATTTATATTTTATTCTATAATCAAAATAACTATTTATTCGATATGCCTCGAGTAGGTACACATTACTCTTATTAAAGATAAAAGAACTATCATCACGATAGTTATATGTAGTACGTAACAATAAAAGTGCTGAATATGGTAGGAGACAACTATGATAAAAGAAATTTATGATGATTTGAAGAACGATAACTTTAAAATGAAGTTTGAACTGTTCATCTAATTACATAGAAGTATTTAAATTAATTAACACTTTGAGATGATGGCACTTATCTTTAGCCTAATTTGATTGAATTGACAATTCTAAGTTCTAACCTGCCCAATTGACAAATGCAGTACGTTAACAAAAATTGGGCATATCGAATGCAAAATCTCACCTACCAATTGTTCTCGTATCAAGGAGATTTTATTCCATATTTACTGTATCCAATTCTGGTTGTCTATATCACTATCTTTTTAACAAGAAAATGGAGAAGTCCTTTCATCCCGATGGAATTGAAGAGGAAGCAATTGATTACATTCCTCTACGTATGTTGTTGCAGCTTTACTTATTATTTTAAATCTTTGATTTGTGTCCCGGTCTTTTTCTCTCTCCGTGTGGTCAGTGATATTATCTCTCTCTCAACTGTGCGTATGCGTTCGAGAGAAATGAATGTGTGTGTTCTGTTTATGAACAGAATACTAATATATATAGGTTTTAAAAATCAATATTATATTACTATTTGTAGCTCATCTACATCAATTAGCCCATAATATAATAAATTAATCTGTTGAACTACTTTTATTTATCAATTAATTGACTCAACCAACTAATTACAGATAAATAACATTATTAAATAATACAAAATACATTAATTCATTAATAATAATTTCTGAGAGATACTCCCTCCGTCCCGGACGAAACGTCCTCTTTCTTTTCGGCGCGGTAATTTATGCGGTGTAATTTAGAAGTAAAGAATGGTGGTCCACTTGTACTTTAGAGTAAGGGGAGTGGGTAGGTGTGTGGTAATGGGTAGGTTAGAGTAAATGTTTTGGGTCCCACATAAGTAATTAGATGACTAATTATTTCCAAAAAAGGAATAGGGGACATTTCATCCGGGACACCCCGAAATAGAATAGGGGACGTTTCATCCGGGACGGAGGGAGTAATAAATAACTAGGCAACTGATTGGGCCAGATCAGGGATCTAATACAAGAAATAAAGTCGGACCTCAAATTTATTAATTAATTATCTATGCTCAGCCCAGAGCAAAATTAGTTAATAAACACTGATTCATTTCACTAGAGAATTCTTGCTGACTTACCCATTTATCCCAACTTGAGCATGAGCTTGTACGTTAGACTTAATCGATCCCCGTATTTAAGATAGAAATATCCGTTAAATAATTAAGCTCACGACAACTTCTCACAGACAACTTAAATTAATTGACATCTTATTAAATTCCTGAGTAGTACCACTCGACCTTAATAACACACATGTACTTAATCAACTAGTCGGGTTTAGTGTGTTAATCCTTACGAGTTCCTCAGGGGATATTATCAACCCATTTTACTAGGATACGGTTGCAAGGTATAGACAACCAACCTGAGTAAAAAATGACTGCTAGCACCCAAGATACGTATATCCGGTCGCGATGACGTTCACCATAGTAGCTCAAAGTGATACATAGTCAAATGCATTCAGCTGAAGTCTTACCAACCTTAAGACTAGTTAAGTCACTGAGTTCTTGGTTCTCCACTAAGGTCAGTTAGGAGAACACACCTCATTGTGATCCATCAGTACACCACCTTAAGTGTACCAGTAAAGACAAGCAGCTTGTGGGGATTTTGTATACTGGAAGCAAGTGTTATGCTTGTATACAATGTGTTTATTGTCTTTACCACTATTTTATTCTCATATCTGATAAATATATATTTGCACATGTAATCCTTTATCTTGTATAAAAGTTAGATTTGTATTGTGTGTCGGGTATCACAGAAGACTACACAAATTGGTTGAACTAACAAGATATAAACAGTTATAACAACTGAGACAACTTAAGAATAAGTTGTCGTTTTAAGCTGCAGTTTAGATAAGAAGTGGCTTGTCTTGGCTGCTTGTCTTTACTGGTACACTTAAGGTGGTGTATTGATGGATCATAGTGAGATGTGTTCTCCTGACAGACCTTAGTGGAGAACCAAGATCTCGGTGACTTAGCTGGTCTTAAGCTTGGTAAGACTTCAGCTCAACGCATTTAGTTATCTATCACTTTGACCTACTATGGTGAACGTCATCGCGACCGGATCTACATATCTTGGGTGTTACTAGTTATTTGTGGCTCAGGCTGGTCGTCTGTATCTTGCAACCATATCCTAGTAAAATGGATTGATAATATCCCCTGAGGAACTCGTAAGGATTAACTTACTAAACCCGACCGGTTGATTAAGTTCAGGCGTGTTAATGAGGTCGAGTGGTACTACTCAGGAACATAATAAGATGTCAATTAATTTAAGTTGTCGGTGAGCTTAATTAATTAACGGATATTTCTATCTTAAATACGGGGATCAATTAAGTCTAAAATACAATGCCTTGCTCAATTTGGGATAAAGGGGTAAGTCAACACGGATTCTCTAGTGGAATGAATCTGTGTTTATTAATTAATTTTGCTCTGGGCTGAGCATAGATGATTAATTAATTTGAGGCCCAACTTTATTTCTTGTATTAGATCCTTGATCTGGCCCAATTAGTTGCATAGTTATTTATTGTCTCTCATAAATCATTATTAATAGATTAATATTTTTATATTAATTAATAATGTTATTTATTTGGAATTAATTGGCTAGACCAATTAATTGATAAATATTAGTAGTCCAATAGATTAATTAATTATATTATGGTCTAATTATGTAGAAGCCCATTAGGGATATAATTAAATTAATGGACTATAAATATTAATATTATATTAGCTTTTGAAGCCTATATATATTAGTTTTATGTTCATAATCAATACACACACACTCATACTCACACACGCGAGTTTAAGAGAGAGAGACAATCTTAATTTTCTTCGGTTATCTGACCACCCAGAGGGAGAAAATGGCCGCGACACAGATCAGAAGATCTGAACAGGAGCAACAATCAAAGTGACTACTACATACGCGGAGGAAGGTACATTTCTTCCTCTCCTATTATATTCCTTCAATTGGTATCAGATCCTGGTTTAGGCTCTGATTGTTACTTTTAGGAGCATGTTTAGGGTTTTTATTTTGTCGTTATTGGGCTATTTCCGTGTTTGGGGGCGGCCCGCGAGCCACTGTTTTGACCTCATTGTGACGTTTTTCTCGTGAGAAAATCCACAAGTAGTTGATAGGACGAATGTGCATACTTGTATTTGCTATTTTGTACTGTAATTTTGGTTCGGGAGGCACGAAGACCAAGACGAAGAAAAAACCCTAACGCAACCGAAACCCTGGTTTTCTAGGATTCCGCCGGCACTTGCGGCGGCGAGTGGCGGCGCGTCTGCAATCCTTCGGCCAAGCGGCTCATGTCGTTTGGTTCTTCTTGTCACAAACTACGCGTCGATATGTTGTATGGGGTCATACGACCTCATATGCGACTGGAATCGACGTCGAAAGTTTGTTGCTCACCATGAATTCTTTCCAACGAATTGTTTGAAATTCGGGAAATTAAGAAACTAATCTTGACTGGAATCCTTTACACGGTGGTCGTGAGAGTTCCAATTATGTTTCGCCTCTTTCAATTGATCGAAATCGCGGGTCGAAAAGGGTGAATTCGGGTGGCGGAGATGGCGGTGGCTGCGGCGTGATTTTTTGCGTTTGCACGACGCGGCGGCAGCTCCGGGCGACCGTTCTTCACGGCTCATGATGTCTGGGAGTCAGAGGGAGACCAGAGAGGGTCGGACGAGGCGGAGGAAGGCGGCGACAGCACCCACGCTGGCGCGACGCGCATACAGCGCGCAGCCACGCACTTCCGCGGCGCTGCGTTGCGTCTCCAGGCGGCGGCGAAGAGCGGGGACGGCAGCTTCTAGTTCTCCATCATCCGGCGCTTCCCTAGGTGCAAGCGGCCGGTCGAGAACCGGTCTGGAATGGCAGCAGCGGCGGCGGTTTGCTGCAGTGAAGAAGAAGACGGCTGACATGGTGCGATGATGTCAGCATTAGCTGACGTGGCTGCCACGTGGCGGCTCGTTGACGTGGCACTGGTGCAGTTTTCGATGCGGTTTTCAGATTTAAAGATTTTTGAAGATTTTGAAGATCTGTATTTGTTCGGGCTATGTAATTGATAGGATTTATCTGTGTTTTTTGCCCGATAACGATGTTTTATTTCCTATTTTCGCATTTATTTATTATTATGCTTTAGCATGCGATTAGGTGACTAATTCCGCTTAAAAAAGCGTGTAAATAGGATTTAATTCGTTTTAAAACATGTTTATTTTTCGCAAGCACATTTTATTATCTGCGTTTAGAAATTGCATGCTATAGGAAAACAAACCTTTTGAATAAAAAGACTAAGCAATCTTAAATTAAACGTTAATTAGATTCCTTTAATATAGATATTAAACACTTAATCATACCTCTATTAATTGGACTCTACACAAAAGTAGTAAGATTATGTGAGTAAACGTCCACATGTGTGGCTTGCTTGCATCTTTAAGCTACCAGTTTTGTGAGATGAGTTTTCCAAAATAATATTTAATTATTATTGAGTAGTGGGAGCGAAGCCATAAACGTCCACCTGCGTGGCTTGCGTGCCTAGTAAACACGAGTACTCTGGAAGATAATAATTAAATATGATGGCTAATTAGATGGAATTGAATGCGGCACGGTTCTCGTAAGTATGTTAATTTCAAGAATTTGATTCTAATTTGGTCAAATTAATGGTCAATGCTTAGATGTCACCACAAGTACAATCACTTTCATCGAAGTCCCTTCCCGCATTTTAATAGTGACATCGTCCAGAATATCGAACTATTTATTCCATTCGTCTTAAGAACATAGGCGTGGATTGGAATTAAAGAGCTAGGTAAATAGCTTGGTTTAGGGTTACACTAGTAAACGTCCACCTGTGTGGCTTACGAGTGGAATTCCTAGAGTTGTTCGAGTATTTAACTATTATTATTTTTTCAAAAGGTTACAATGATGGTTAATTACGAATTACGTGCAAATATAATTTTCATACATGCCATTATTTTTAAATTTAATTTTCAAATATGTCTGTTCAAGCTGTTATTAACGGTCTTATGAGCCGACCCTTAAAGGGCCCAAACAACTATAAAGAGTGGAAGAGAAACCTTACACTATTGTTCCAAACTGAGAAAATAATGTATTGTTCTCAGTACCCCTGAGCCTGAACTCCCCGAAGAAGGGGCGACTGAGGAGCAGATAATGGAATCAGAAAAGTGGGTAGAGGATAATGACAAGACCCGTTTTGTCATTCTATCTACAATGATTGATTCTCTTGCTTCACAGCATGAAAACACGCCCCATGTGGGAGTGATATGGGATTCCATGGCTGAAAAGTTCGATGAGACCGATAGATCTCAGAGATTCCATCTCTTAAGGCAGGTTACGACCTGCTCTATGGCTGAAGGTGCATCCGTGCAGGATCATATTCTACATATGATCGAGCTGCTAGATCGGCTTGCAAATGTTGGTGGTATCTTGGAGCTTGGCATCAAGATAGATATCATTCTGCATTCACTACCTAAGTCATACGAGAACTTTCGCCTAAATGTAGTGACGTCAAAGAAAAGCTACACTATGAATGAACTTTCAAGTGAGTTAATCACTGCAGAAGGAATCATGGGTCAGACTAACGATAAGGGGACCCAAGTCTTGAACACTACTAGCATCTCAAGGAACCCTCCGAAAGGAGGATTCCAAAAAAAAGGCAAGAAGGCTACGAACGTCAAGAAGAGTAGTGGAAGCACGAAGTTAGCACCTACCGGACGGGTTCAGAAACCTAAGGGGAAGTGTTTCAAGTGTGGTAAGGTTGGACATTGGAAGACTGAATGTCCCAACTTCAAGGCAAAACAGAAAGGTACACGCATCGCCTTAGTAACTGAAAATGTTCTTGTTTCCACATCTACCCATGAATGGGTAGTAGATTCTGGAGCAACTGACCATGTTTGTTACACCTTGCAGGGGTTTCTGCAGAAAAGGGTTCTGGCTAATGGCGAGGTTGTGGTTTCCATGGGCAACAGATCGCGAGTTCCAGCTATTGTCATGTGAGATTAACATTTATTTGTTTTATACTCTAGTTTAGTATTAAGAGATGCTTTATTGGTGCATGAATTTAGGCAAAATATTATTTCCGTTTCAAAACTTTTTATTGTGGATGGTTATAGATCTGTTTTTTATGATCAAATTTTTCGATTTCGAAAGGTAAAGATCTTATCTGCAATGGGCCTTTAAATTGATCTCTATATACTATTACGTCTAATCCATGTACATTTGTTAATGTTACTTCTTCTTCATCAAACAATAAGAAGAGAAAAGAACCTTCTATGGTAAATCAAACTTATCTATGGCATCTACGACTATGTCACATCAATCTGAATAGGATCCAAAGGTTGGTGAAATATGGATCATTGGAGTCTCTCCAAGTTGAACCATTTCCAACTTGTGAATCCTGCTTGAAGAGAAAGATGGTGACTAGGCCTTTTAAGGCAAAAGGTTATAGAGCCATAGAAGTACTAAGTTTGATTCATTCTGACTTGTGTGGACCTATGTCTACACAAGCTCGTGGAGGGTATGAGTACTTCATCACATTTACCGACGATTACTCGAGGTATGAATATATTTACCTTTTTCGCCACAAGTTAGATTGCTCCGAAACCTTTAAGGAATTCAAAGCAGGAATGGAGAAGAAGTTAGGTAAAGAAATCAAAATACTGCGATCTGATCGTGGTGGGGAATACCTATCCAACGAGTTCAAGGACTACTTGACAGAAGTGGGAGATATAGATGCAGATTCATGGTGAATCGTCATGGACTCAGAATTTAAGTCCATAACTGATATAGATGTATACAAGATCACTGAACTATATGAGGGCTACAAGGCTATTGGTAGTAAGTGGGTATACAAGAGAAAGAGAGGATCGAATGGAGAGATCATGACATTTAAGGCCAGGCTAGTGGCGAAGGGTTTTACCCAGAAAGAAGGAATCGGTTATGAAGAGACCTTCTCGCCTGTAGCAATGATCAAATCCATTCGGATTCTCCTTGTCATAGCAGCTCACATGAACCTAGAAATCTGGCAAATGGATGTCAAAACTACATTCCTAAACGGTCACCTTGAAAAAGGAAGAGACATCTATATGAAACGGCCAGAAGGTTATGTGAAAGAGGGCGAAGAGCATCTAGTTTGGAAGCTTAAGAAGTCCATTTATGGACTTAAACAAGCTTCCCGGTTATGGCACCAGCGTTTCGACGAGGTGTTCAAATCATATGGTTTTGTATCATGTCCTAACGAGGTGTGCGTGTAACGTATCTGTGTTAACGGATCAGTGGTATTTCTTGCACTTTACATAGATGACATCCTTCTTATTGGCAACAATGTTGAAGTGTTATCAGACGTAAATACGTGGTTATCCGAGCAGTTTCAAATGAAGGACTTAGGTAAAGCTGCTTACATCCTTGGGATCAAGGTTATCCGAGATCGCCAGAAAAGGATATTAAGCTTGTCACAAGCGTCCTACATTGACACAGTTATTTCTCATTTTAGCATGCAAAATGCCAAGAGAGGTTCAGTACCTTTTAGACATGACATTTTTCTATCAAAGAATCAATGACCTAAAACGTCTTAAGAGATAGAAAGTATGAGACTAGTACCATATGCTTTCGCTATCGGTAGCCTCATGTATGTAATGTTTTGTACGAGACCAGATATCTCATACGCTGTAGGCATGATCTCAAGATATCAGTCTAATCTTGGACAAGCGCACTGGACTGCGGTCAAAAATATTCTCAAGAACCTTAAACGGACTAGGGATTATAGAATTGTTTACCAGTCAAACAGTCAAGTGCATTTGAGTTATACAGACTCAGATTTCCAGGCTGACAGAGACGAGAAGAAGTCTACCACGGGTTATGTGTTTACCTTGGGAGGTGGAGCCATTTCATGGAGGAGTGCAAAGCAAAAATGCATTGCGGAATCAACTATGGAAGCAGAGTATGTGGTTGCTTCAGAAGCTTCGAAAGAGGCAGTTTGGCTCAAGAATTTCCTCCAAGATCTTGATATTGTTCAGAATTAGCCTAAGGCGTTCACGATTTATTGTGATAATGCGGGTGCAATGGCTAATTCTAAGGAACCTAGATCTCACAACGTCTAAACACATAGATAGGAAATACCACATTATACGAGAATTCGCCAATCGAGGGGACGTGCTCATTGAGAAGATCGAAATTGAAAACAACCTAGCTGATCCATTCACGAAGAGCTTATCAATTCCGGCTTACGAGAAGCATGCTCGTGGCTTAGGAGTGGTAGAGATGCTCCCGACTTAGGACTGCAGAAACTTTTGTCTAATTGAGAGAAGATGCAATGATAGATATGATAGATAGCTGCGTACTAGTTTGTACCTATAACTGACACATTGTATACTAAAATTTTGCTTTAGTGTAAGTAGGAGAATTGTTGGGATTTTGTATACTGGAAGCAAGTTTTATGCTTGTATACAATGTGTTTTTGTCCTTACCACTATTTTATTCTCCTATCTGATAAATATATATATTTGCACATGTAATCATTTATCTTGTATAAAAGTTAGATTTGTGTAGTGTGTCGGGTATCACAGAAGACTACACAAATTGGTTGAACTGACAAGATATAAACAATTATCACAGCTGAGACAACTTAAGGATAAGTTGTCGTTTTAAGCTGTAGTTTAGATAAGAAGTGGCTTGTCTTAGCTGCTTGTCATTACTGATACACTTAAGGTGGTGTATTGATGGATCACATTGAGATGTGTTCTCCTGACTGACCTTAGTGGAGAACCAAGATCTCGGTGACTTAACTGGTCTTAAGCTTGGTAAGACTTCAGCGCAGCGCATTTAGCTATCTATCACTTTGACCTAATATGGAGAACGTCATCGCGACCGGATCTACATATCTTGGGTGTTAGTAGTTATTTGTGGCTCATGCTGGTTGTCTGTATCTTGCAACCGTATCCTAGTAAAATGGATTGATATTATCCCCTGAGGAACTCAGGGGATAATCACACTAAACCCAACCGGTTGATTAAGTTCAGGTGTGTTAATGAGGTCGAGTGGTACTACTCGGTAACATAATAAGATGTTAATTAATTTAAGATGTCAGTTAGCTTAATTAATTAACGGATATTTCTATCTTAAATACGGGGATCGATTAAGTCTAAAATACAAACCCTTGCTCAATTTGGGATAAAATGGTGAGTCAGCACGGATTCTCTAGTGGAATGAATTGTGTTATTAATGTTATTTATCTGAAATTAATTGGTTGGGCCAATTAATTGATAAATATTAGTAGCCCAATAGATTAATTAATTATATTATGGACTAATTATGTAAAAACTCATTAGGGATATAATTAAATTAATGTGCTATAAATATTAATATTATATTAGTTTTTGAAGCCTATATATATTAGTTTTATATTCATAATCAGTACACACACTCATACTCACACACGCGAGTTTAAGAGAGAGAGACAATCTTAATTTTCTTCAGTTCTCTGACCACGGAGAAAAAGGTCAAGACACAGATCAGAAAATCTGAACAAGAGCAACAATCAAAACGACTATAACATACGCGGAGGAAGATACCCTATTATATTCCTTCATCCACACTATGATAATAGTCGGAGGCGGATGTAGGGGGGGTGGGGTTGGGTCCGGCTCGCTCACGCAACCCCCCCCTAAATTACATTTACCGACCCAAATTTATTTTTTACATATTTCAGTCCATCCCATATCAGTCCAAATGATTTGCAAATTTATTATAATTGAAATTCATTTCAATACAAATTCTAATTTGCAAGCCCAAATCCCAAAATCTAATTTTGACAGCCCCCATTTTTCGTGTCGATGCCGAATTTTATGTGTAAATTTTACAAAAAAAATATTTCGTATTTTATGAAAATTTAATATATTGAAGCGAATTTAAAAATATATTAGTTAATGCCCAACAACAACTAAATTAAATGGTCCAACAACAACAATTAAATTAAATGGTCATCAAGTCAACAACAATAATCCTATACAAGAATTGAGATATAATTGAGAGGATATTGAATTAACGACACTTCGAGGACAAGAGGAGGGATCAAGGAGCAGATTTTTGCATCGTCCTATCCTGCCGTCGTATCTTACTCTTGACTTCTTTATACTCATTGTTACATTATATTTTGTCTAAAAAAAAAAAAATTTGGGGGCTTCGCCCCGAACCCCAATAAGTCTCGCATCCCATCTATAAATCCATCCGCCTCCGGACCCCCGATACATTTCTAGATTCGCCATGATAATAGTGATCATAGAGTTGAGAAAATGTACTCATGTTTTGTAGTAGAAAAAATGAACTTCCTTCTTTTTGTGCCCATGGAATTCTTTTGTTCTCGTGCCAATTGTGTGATTGAAAATCTTGATACAAAACTTTATGTTCGTAGCCTTTTTTCTTCAAATCTTATACTATTTCTAGCCTTTTTCAGCAGTAATATTAGTTAATGTGCCCAGTTTGAATTTGTTTGGGTGTAATTTATTTTAATTTTTTGTTTTGCCATCTATCTTTGGAACTTTGCTGGGGGAAAAAAAGGACTATTAATAAGTGACTTGTATGATGAAAGAGAAACTGTTGTTTATGCTACACAAATTAAAATTATGGATGGGGTTAAAGAGCCAAATATGATTAGTTTTTAGATAAGTGTTAGTTTGCCTTGCTGCCTCATGTATGGCCAGTCACTGGAATCGACAATAATTTTTTAGCATTGGTTAATATCTTAAATTTATTTAATGACTAATTTGGTATTTTTGTTCTAAAAAAGATAAATTCTAAGGGTATCTTTTTATCTTCTATTAATATTTTAATGACATATTTGCACTTTATTTGAAGAATAATAAGAAGATCACACCCGTTAGTTAAGTTAAAATTATGATATATCAGCACTATTTTTAACAGTTGAAGGGTATTTGTGCACCACAATATGCATTAAACATATATTTGCTCTTAAGTAAACATTATGTGACAATTTTTCCCTATAATTTATACACACAAATGAACATAAGTTAACTGAATCCGATTGACAGCCTTCTTAGTCACAAAGATATTCTAAATTGGGCTCCAGGGCTATGAATTAATTGGGCTTGATGAAGAGGGCCCAAAAGTAGTAAATATGCTTCTAATTAAAGTTTAAAATATTTATCCTAGAAGTTAGAAAATAATATTAATGGGTAATTAACATGTTTTAATTGGTAAACGGAATTAATCATCGCTCATTACTCATTAGTATTGTATCAAGAGGTGGAATTAAAACTTATATTCGGTTTGTGATATTGTAAAATTGTCACAAGTATTAAACATATTAGTAATTACTGCAAATTACACAGCTTTTAAAATATTACACTTATGACACTTGCCTTTTAATTTTTGTAATAGAAGAAGAGAAAAAAAGGGGCTCAACTCGTAAATAAAGGAAAACTGAGCACCTAATTCGAAATACCGGTTCTATTACGGAAGCAACACGCGCACTCGTCAAATTTAAGACACTGACCTCACCCATTCTTCTAGTAGTTTTATTTCCCTTAAGGCGATGGATTTTGAAGATGGTGATTTCGATGTGCCTCCGTCGTTCGATCGCGTGGTACTACCATTTTCCTTTCTGATTTGAATTCTATTTTGCGAGATCTATGATTTTTCTGAAAAAATGGGTTTAATTACCCGTTAATTCTGTTAATTTGTAGTTTTATGAATGCTGACTCCTATTATGAGTTCTTTTTGTTTCGGAGTCGTAAGAAGATGGTTTTGATTGTTTGTGCAGTGCTATGTTCTGGATTAGGATATGATTTTTCGTTTTTGCTTGTAATTTATTGTATCAACGGCCGTTTTGGGATGATAATTTTCTGTGTGCAGTTTCAGAGTAAATTCCGAAGTTATATAATTGTTGAGTAAATTGTGGTATGAGAGATGATGTTGCTATGTAATGTAGTGAATCTTGGATTTTGAATCTTTTCGATGCTCGTTTGAACCTGATGATTATGATTTTGTTTCTGCTTCATTTGATGAACATAATTGATCCGTGTTAACCCTTTATCTTATCAGGTCTGAAGCTCGTTAGGCTTGAATGAAAAATTAAAAGTAGAACGTGTCAGTGTAAACAAAAATTAAATTACTCGTTCAACTCGTGTTGGATTTAATTAAATTAAAGCTTGTTCAGATTGATGTTATTCATAATAAATAAAGTCAAACATAGTTTTTAACTGGATCAAAAGTTGAATATGCATCTTTGTTCTAAGAGAAACTAATAGGATACAAAGGAACATCTTACTTTTAACATCTGCATATACTATTTTCTTAATCTGTGAATTTGAAGAGACTTTTTTTTAGTTTGATTGGGGAGAGAGGGAAATCCATTTTTGTGCTTGAATTGTTCTAGTATTTGATAAGATTACTATTTTTTTATAATAACCACGTGGAGCCATTTTATATTCTTAAGCTGAACTTGTGCATTAGACTTTTAATTAGAAATTTAGAGCTTCACATATCAAATGTATTCCCTCCGTCCCATAGAAAGTGTCTCATTTTTATGGGGCACGGAGATTAAGAAACTTATATTGTGTGGTGTATATTGTTTAACTTTCGGACGGTTAATTTTGGACCACACATTCTTTGCTTTTTTTAGAAACATGACACTTTCTACGAGACGGCTCAAAAAGGAAAACAAGTCACTTTCTATGGGACGTAGGGAGTATATGATTCTCCAGTTAGTTTTATATGGCATAGTTCTTCCCGGAAGTGCTTTAGGATTCTTCTTCTTGAGAAAGAAGCTAGATGCTTTTCCCTTACTTTTATATTAACTTGAAGAATTTAATTTTGTTACTGGTGATTGATGTGAACCATGCTTGCATCTTCTTTTATGCCTCGTCATATTTGGTTGGTTTTCTCCAATTCATGATATTCATCGGAATTAACAGAAAAATGCGGCCAAGAATGTTGAAGCTCAAGGATTCAACCCAGGTTTGATCGTCTTACTTGTCATTGGGGGCCTGCTCTTGTCATTCCTTGTGGGAAACTACGTGCTCTACACTTATGCCCAAAAAACCCTCCCTCCGAAGAAAAAGAAGCCCATCTCCAAGAAGAAGATGAAGAAGGAACGACTGAAGCAAGGCATGTCAGCACCTGGTGAATAGAGTTAGGCATTTACCTCATGTTCTGTAAGGATTAGCCCGAACTTGCTCTGTTGTTTTTTACTTGACTGAAATGACTGCAGTTCTTTGTAAGTTGAACTACATGATTTGTCTAATTGCACATTTTTATCATGACATGCTGTTACACAGTGATATAGAAGCTCTGAAGCAAGAAATTATGTACAGTGGTTGTATAATCTACAGGAATGGGTGCTACCGGGGCTCAACGGCCCATGGTGTGCCTGACGGGCGGAAGCATCACGATCACAGGTTTGGCGGTGAAGCCCGGGTGAGGAACCCTACGTCGAACCTCACGAGCTTCCTGGCAGAGGGAACAAGGGTGGCACAATACGTGTGTGGCAGGCTGATTCACAGTGCTTGCGGTGAGCCTCGTCCATCCTAATGTTGTCCGAGCAGCCAATGGATCCAGCCATGGACTCACAGCTGCCTCTAGGTTGAATTTTTCTTCAAATGGCTGTACGGTTGGGGTAGGAGAACCAAGGTGCGAGGCAATTCCAGCCGAAGAGGCAGTTTCCGACCCGGTGTAGGGCAAGCAGTGTGTAGTAAAACTAGCTGGAGAAGATCCCAGTCTCTCTACATTGGCCCCATGCAGCGCACAAGGTGCACAGCATCCCATTACGCCTGAGAGAGACGATACAAACTAATACAAATTTCTTCATTGAAAAATTGATTATGATAGAATGAGAAACTCACAAACTTCAAGATCGCTGCTGAAGAACTCATCGTTCTTTCCGAGACAAGAGGAGATGCCGGAATTCCATTCTGCCCTTTTGCTGCCGAGCGAGCACTCCATCTCTCCGGCGGCAGACCTCCACCGCTCTTGGCGGCAGTGGTGGCGGATGATTTGCCTTCATGGTTTTTATCTGCGGCTTTATGGGCTTTCATTTTAATATCTGATTCTTCTTCGTCGTGCCTCGGTACAATTGTATAATCAGCCATTTCGTAAAAAAAAAAAAGTTATTACCAAAAATCTACAGAAACAAAAAGAGAGAAAGAAGAATTATGAGTATAGTTGGAGAAGAAATCGAGAGATGAACTTTCTTGAGAGGCTCTCTCTCGCCCCTACAGATTCTTTATCAACTATTTTGAATTCTTTGCAATATTTTCCTTTTAATTTGTTTAATTTTGTTAGTTCGTTGCATTGCGTCGCGTGTGGCTGACCGCAGATCTCGAATGTAGGAAAATTAAAACGTTTGGTGTATAGTTTCCAGTTGATAATTGCTGTTAGTATTCTACCTTCAAATTGTATTTATAGCTTAATGTTTTTATATGCCATTAATTAATACCATATCAAGTAAAATATGTGACATACGTTTAGTCGACTTACATAAACGAAATACTAGTACATAAAAAGCTCATCTAATATTAAAAATCGAGTAAACCTTTTTACAAAAGTTGTACCTCAAGTTGTTCATCAGGCCAAAACGAATTCGAGAAACATTTTAACAACCGTTCTTACATAGTATTATTAAATCTCGTGTAATAAATTAATCATGCTGTAAACTTTACACAATAAAATTGCATTGTAATCCAAACTTAGGGAGTTGTAATGTACATAATAAAGATTTTTATCCACTCCCAATTTTCCCTTTTTAGCTCTAAAATAAAATGAAACTCACACAAATTCAAAGAGATTATTTTTTCTTCCCCTTTTTCTAACAATAGGATCGATTAACCACTCAATCCATCATCATCATCATTAATTCATGATTTAGACTTCTTCCTAACAAGATTCCTCCTTACATTCCGTTTCGATTTCCGAATCTCCGTTTTGGCCCGATGAGGGATTCTCGGCCCGGCCCGATTCGGCGGTGGAATGTAGGTATGCGTCTCCGGACCTCTGTAATCAATCTCATAAACCTCTTGCTCCCTATTCTTCCCATGCAATCTCCCTGCAAACACCACCACCACAGTACTACTATTAGAGATAGAAAGAGAGAGAGAGAGAGAGAGAGAGAGAGAGAGAGAGAGAGAGAGAGAGAGAGAGGAACCTGTTGAAAAGCCCGGTTGTGAAAGGAGGAGGAGTAAGAGAATTAGAGTGTAGACTAAACAACACTTGAGCTCCATTGCATTCCAAACTAGAAGAGTTTTCTTGTATTTTGATCTGATTATTTTTTTGAATTCCAAGTGATGAATATGAAGAATGATGATGATGATGATTTAAGGAATTGCTTGCAGAGAGGTTTTGGCAATTGAAACCGTCTCCATCTTCACAGCAATTGATTGCAAGGACTTGATTGGGATGTGTTGTGCTGGAACATTTATATTTCCTCAAATAGTGCTTCAATCTCATATTTCATTTTGTCGACTACACAACACAATTATTATTAATGAAATGTATAAGGTGGAATAGTGAGTGTAGTGGAGGAAGAGAACTGATTTAGATGCAAATACTAGTTTGGAAAGAGTGAAATCATGTTGGTGTTAAGAAGGGGCAAAAAATTATTTGAGTGTTTTTGAAACTAGTAACATATACTCTTATTGTATTCGGATGTCTGACACCATAATTGTAATAAATACTAGTATATGTTATATGGCCGGGATCAAATATAGATGAGTTCAGTCAAATCAAATAAATTTGTTGTTGTTGAGATGTAAATCTTAGGAATTTAGTTTTATTTAATTAGAAACAGTTAAATTTGATTCTAAACTAAGATTCAAAGTGTCTTATTCATTTGATTTAAATTGTCGAGCACCTCAACCTTAACTTAAAATTGAATATATCGGACTAATGTATTTGTTAAAATATAAAAGCAACTAGCTAGTCATATTACTTTTCGGTTTCGGACCCCAAAATTGAGTAGATCGGGGATAAATCAGTTTATACAAGGTATTGAATTAAGGTTGAGCCCTATAAACTCAAACCTAAAAATTTAAATTACTTCCACTCACATCTTTAATTGAACTCAGAACCAAATATTATCTATCAAGTATTTCGTTAATCTAGTTGTTCAGTTTAATTCTCAAATTTACATACAAATCTCTAAAGAATAGAAATAAAATACGAGATTAAATACTAGTATTTGATTAAGGCCGGGTGTGATGGACAATCGCATGTGTGTATAATTTTTTTTTTTTTTTTTTTTTTTTTTTTTTTTTTTTGATACGTGGAACCCCGCTACGCCGTCTACATGACTGCGGCAACCCACCCCCTTTCCCCCCCCAACAATCGAGAGTTCAACCACCCTGCTACGTAGCGTGACAAAGCCCACAAAGTTCTTCAGTGGGATTGAACCCGGACCTATGGCCCCGGCCAACCACCTTCACCAACTTTGCCATCCCAAGGGGACCGCATGTGTGTATAATTGATATGTCTCAAAGGGGCATCACATTTAAGAGACCACCCCCTTTGGCTGGACTTCACTACACAAAAACCTACCCTGTTCCAAATTCCCTCATGTGGGATTTGTACCTTTCTGCATTGCCATGATACTCCACATTATTCCCATCATTTCTTCCAATTTATTTTTCTCATATTTGTGAATTAACATAAACTATGGGCATTTTATTCTGAAAAAGAAATTGTTTGTTCATTAATTCTTCTGGCTCTGAGCCTCTGATACATCACAATTCTGTACAGATTTTCTTCAAAATCTGGCGTGACCAATTTTAGTTGGGGAAATTAAATGCACTACGGATGAGGGCCAAAATATTTATTTTCTCATAAAGTAGTCTTACATGAATTTAGTAGTCCCTCTGCAGTTAATGGAAAAAAGTGGATGGAATTTAACGCAAATCGAAAATTTACTGGTCAAAGTAAAAAAGGACGGCCTAATGAATAGAATTGATTATCATTAGAGATGGCAATTGGAATTAGAGCTGTCGGATCCGACCTGTCCCGCCCTGTGATGGGGCGGGTAACACCTAGACCTGTAGAAGTACAAAGCGGGCCTGGATTCAACTCGCGTGGGTCTGGGACGGGTTCGGGTCCAATTTCTCTACCCGTCCCTGTCACGCCCCAATTCCCGAAGGAAAACAACTGGGCCGGGGCGCGACTAGGGAGGGGTGAAAGAAGCGGAAAGAAAGGGGAAGAAATTGAAACATGTGAAATTCAGTAGTACTTGTATTTATATAATTAAGATCCAACTACCTCGGTAGAAACAAGAGAGGTAGAGCATAACGTACATATCGATACAGCGGAAACGTCTCAAAATAGACGGAATTTGTACAATAACACAAACAGGACCAACTCAAAGACCGTCACCTCCACACCGCCATCTTCACTGCAAAATCATTTTTGAAAACATTTGGGGCCGAGTACTAATGTACTCGATGGGTAATGCACTGATAATAAACTTCGAAAATCCTTTTTAAAACCATGAAATGTTCATGCACTACCGGTATCACATAGACGTTTTTAAAATCGAAAGCAGTCTATGTATACCAAAACTTTCACTTGGCCAACTTTTCTTCCTCAGCTATTGGTGCATTCCATACTTCTCGTTAAACTCAGGGAAACATATTCAGCTGAGAGTAACCTCGTTCCTTCATTAGGCTTGGGAAAAACAGATTCTCCCAAGGCTAACTTCGTGACGTTTGGTGTACACTAACCCTGGCTACATCTAGCGCAGGATCCGATCGTATTCAATACTTATGGGCACGACCCATTTTCACTCAAGTAGATGCACAATTCCAATAGTGAGCGAAGCAATTTTCATGAACATTCATAAACTTTAACTTGCATAAATATCAGAGCTTAATAACTCAAGCATAGATTTCGTAAGTAAAATATAACCCACCTTGTTCTTCTATGCTCGAATTTCTTCGGTCCTCTATTCGGTTTTCAAATTGAACCTTCTTCTCAATTCTTCTAAAGTCTACCTTATTTCGAGTCTGCTTGAATTTTCGTATGAAAATGCTTGGAGGAAATGAGAAGAGGAGCATCTACTATTTATAAGCGCAATTAAGGCTGCCGAGTCACAAGGCTAGGTAAGGTCGCCGAGTCACAAAGCTAGGTATAGGTATAGCTTTGCATGGTCATACTATACTACTGATATGAAGCCCACGTAAATAGAGTAACTCAATTCCATTTTTACTTCCTTTGTATTTATTATCTAGCATGAGGTGGAATGAATAAATATCAACCTTCTATTTCTTTTCCAATTCTCATGTGAAACTACACACCGGATAAAATAATCCTTTCTTTATAATTATTTCAACAACTAATTAAATTGTGTTAAGGAACTAGATTATCAAAACTTGGGATATCACATCCCTTCCTCCTTAAAAAAAATTTCGTCCCAAAATTTACATTTCTTTGTAAGATAATTCAGGATATTGGGACATGATTCTTTCTTCTAGTTCCCATGTAGCTTCTTCTTGCCCGTGATGGTTCCATTCCACTTTTACCAATGGAATTTGCTTGTTCCTCAAAGCTTGGATCTTACGGTCAAGAATTTGAGCTGGTCGTTCTTCATAGCTCATATCAGGATCTAGAATCACCTCTTCATGCTTTATTACGTGCTTAGGATCATACACGTACTTTTTAAGTTGAGACACATGGAAAACATCATACACATTCCCCACATTCGGTGGTAGGGCTAACTGGTATGCCACAGGGCTTTTCCGCTTTAGGATTTCAAAAGGTCCTATGTATCTAGGACGTAATTTGCCCTTTTTACCAAATCGTATAATTCCTTTAGAAGGAGATACTTTGAGGAAAACATGATCGCCTTCATTAAATTGTAACTCCGTTCGTCTCGTATCGCATAAGATTTCGCCTATCTTGGGCTTCTTTGATTCTTTGCTTAATTTGATCAACTTTATCAACCATTTGTTGAATTAGTTCGGCCCCAAAAGCTTTCTTTCACCAACTTCATCCCAATAAAGTGGGGATCTCGCACTTCTTGCCGTATAATGCCTCGTATGGTGCCATTCCAATTGTTGCTTGATAACTATTGTTATAAGCAAATTCTATAAGAGGCAATAAGTCTTCCCGGTGTCCACCTCTATCTATAATTACGGCACGTAACATATCTTCTAAGATTTGTATCGTTCTTTCCGGTGCCCGTCGGTTTGGGGATGGAAAGTCATGTGCCGAATTTCGACTTATTGCCCAAAGCTTCTTGAAAGCTAGTCCGTAATTTCGACGTGAATCTAGGTTCACGATCGGATGTAATTGACATTGGTATTCCATGCAATCGCACTATTTCTTTTATATAAAGTTTTGCAAATTTCTCCAACCCAAATGTCATCTGGACCGGTAAGAAGTGTGCAGATTTGGTTAAACGATCTATTATAACCCAAATAGCAGTATTTCCACGCACAGACTTTGGTAAACTGACTACGAAATCCATATTAATGTGTTCCCATTTCCACTCAGGGATTGGCAGTGGTTGTAATAGTCCATACGGTCTTTGATGCATAGCCTTCACTTGTTGACATGCAAGACATCGTTCTACAAAGGATGCTATGTCTTTCTTCATTCCGTTCCACCAGAAGTTTTGTTTCAGATCTCTATACATTTTTGTACTTCCGGGGTGAGCAAGATATGGAGTGTCATGAGCTTCTTTCATGATGATATCTTTTAATTCTTCGTTTTGAGGCACACATAGTCTTCCATTGAATAGGAGAGCATTATCCTTAACCTCAGTATACGCTTGGTGTTTATCTGACTTTGCTGCTATGCGCATCTTTTTCAAAAATTCATCCTCCCTCTGTGCATTAACAATTCTTGTCCTTAAATCGATGTAGCTACAAGTTTAGCTACATATCCGGGATATTCTATCCGAAGGGAAAATTACTTCCAAACTAAGGTTATCAAAATCACGAATCGGCTTCTCCCGTTGAGTGATTAAGTACCCTAGTTTAGATTGAGTTTTTCGGCTTAAGGCATCAGCTACCACGTTTGCCTTACCCGGATGATAGTTGATGGTGCAATCATAGTCTTTTACTAATTCGAGCCATCTTCTTTGTCGCATGTTCAAGTCCTTTTGCTCGAAAATGTACTTCGGACTTTTTGTGGTATGTGAATATATCGCACTTAACTCCGTATAAATAGTGCCTCCAAATTTTCAACGTATGAACGACTGCAGCTAGTTCCAAGTCGTGAGTGGGGTAGTTTAGTTCATGAGGTTTTAGCTGGCGAGACGCGTATGCTATTACCCTTTGGTTTTGCATGAGGACACATACAAGTCCTAATTTTGATGCATCTGTGTATACCACGAATCCTTTATTCCCTTCTGGAATAGCTAGTACCGGTGCTGTGGTTAGTTTCCTTTTGAGCTCTTGAAAACTCGCCTCAGACTCTGCTGTCCATACAAATTTTGATCCTTTCTTGAGTAACTGTGTCATTGGTCTAGCTAGTTTTGAAAATCCTTCAATAAATCTCCTATAATATCCTGCTAGGCCAAGAAAACTTCGGATCTCGTTAGTGTTGGTTGGGGATTTCCAACTATTCACTGCTTCTACCTTAGCAGGATCAACTTTAATTCCTTCGGCAGATACAATATGTCCAAGAAACATTACCTCCTTGAGCCAAAATTCACATTTCTTTGAATTTGGCATAAAGTTTCTCTACACGAAGTGTTTCCAAGATGGTTCTTAGATGTTCTTCATGTTTCTGTTTATTCTTTGAATAGATGAGTATATCATCTATAAATACCAAGACAAAATTGTCTAAGTATGGGTGGAAAACTCGATTCATCAAGTCCATAAAAACTGCAGGGGCATTTGTTAGTCCAAAAGGCATTACAGTGAATTCGTAATGACCATACCGTGTTCTGAAGGCGGTCTTAGGGATATCTTCTTTTCGTACCTTCAGTTGATGGTATCCTGATCGTAGATCAATTTTTGAAAACGCGCTGGCGCCTTTAAGTTGGTCGAACAAATCATCTATCCTTGGTAAGGGGTATCTGTTCTTGATAGTTAATTTGTTTAACTCTTTGTAGTCTATACACATCCTCAATGTGCCATCTTTCTTTTTCACAAAAAGAATTGGTGCTCCCCAAGGGGATACACTAGGTCGAATGAAACCTATGTCTAAAAGTCCTTGTAATTGCAATTTAAGTTCTTGCAATTCTTTAGGAGTCATTCTATATGGTGCCTTAGATACTGGAGCAGCTCCAGGTTCTAAGTCTATAGTGAATTCCACTTGTCTATCCGGAGGTACGCCTGGTAAGTCTTTTGGAAATACATCCTCAAATTCACGAACCACTGTCACCTCTTTAATTTTCTGTTGTGACTTCAGTTCTCCAGTGAAATTGACTAGGAAAGCCTTGCAATCTTTTCTCCTTAATATTTTTGCAGCTTTCAGCGCAGAAATTATTGCTACTTCTTTCCCCATTTTTACGCCATAGAAGCTCGTTTCTTCCTTTTCAATCGGCTGGAAAGTAATCTTCCTCTCGTGACAATTTATTGTTGCAAAAGACGTTTCTAACCAGTCCATTCCTAATATTATATCAAAGTCCTTCATAGGGAGGATATATAGATTCGCTTTAAACTTCTCATCCCCTATGTTAAGCTCTAGGTTCGAGCACACATGTTCTGAAGTCATTGTATTTTGTGCAGCAGTGCTAATTTCTAAGGCATTATCGGAATCAAATTCAACTTTTCGCATGCCAGATTAGAAATGAAGGAATGAGATGCTCCCGTATCAAACAATGCTATGACAGGTATGTTAGAGACATTAATCATACCTGTCATATTTCCAGGAGCTCGTGCAGCCTATTGGTGATTAAGGGCATAAGCTCGAGCCCTTTGAGGTGGCCTTTGTCCTGGATTTTGTTGAGGGTTCCTGGGTTGATTTTGGTTTTGTCTCGGGGGACCCCCTTGATATGGTCTGGCTGGCATTCCTTGCTGGTTTACAGGACAATCTCTAATGTAGTGGCCTTTCTGACCACATTGGTAACAAGTATTATTACCGAATTTGCATATGCCGAAATGATTTTTACGGCAATTCTTGCAAAACGGTCTTTGTTGGTGTTGATCTTGCTGTCTTTCTTGGTTATTCCCCTGCCATGACCTTCTTCCTTGGTTGTTATTAAAATTCCTATTCCTGTCATCCCATCTGCGCTTGTTATCAAAGGTTCGGATAGGTACTATCACAGGTACCTTCTTCTCTTCTGGCATCATTGCCTCGATGTCCAGTGCTCTACTCAAGGATTCAGCATATGTCAATGGTCCTGAACTGGCCAATGACATACCTATTTCAGGTCGTAGACCTCTCCTAAACTTTTCAGACCTCTTCTCTTCTGTGTCTGTCAAGTCTGGAGCGTATCGAGATAGTTGATTAAACAACCTATCATATTCTGTGACCGTTCTTTTTCCTTGTTGCAGGTTCCAGAACTCTGACTGCTTCTTAATACGGTAACTCAGAGGTATATACTTACTGTTGAATTCCTTCATAAAATCTTCCCATCTAAATGCTTCCCATTGTGGTGGTGACAACGTTCTCCTTGTTGATTCCCACCAATAGCCAGCCTCTTCTGTCAATTGGTATAGCGCACATGTTACTTTATCCTTATCCGAACAACCCATATAGTCGAATATTCGTTCTAAAGACCCCGATCCATTTTTCTCGCTTCTATAGGATCTCCCATTCCACCAAAAGTAGGTGGATTTTGCCTTAAAAAGTCATCTCTTGCTCTAGGTCGCGGTATATCTTCTGCTCCATGCCGTATTAGAATCTCTTGACGGCCTTCTCTTGCATTATGGGCTTCGTGTTCTCCAACAATTTGAACTTCAGGGTTGCGACATTCGATGATTATAATATTATTAGAACAAGGTTTGAAAAGGATCCATAAAATTTAGAGCGCAACCATAGAACACTTGTATCACTCAATGAAAATTTTCATTTCATACTTTACAATATTCAACTATAATGCTTTTATACGGGCAATATATACAACAAAAATGATGCCCGACTACCTAACAAGAAAAGCAAAAAGGTCCCCGATTATCTACATATTGGGATCTTCCTCCACTACTTCCTTCCCTTTTCCCCGACTGACGGCATCGTGCGTGCCTTTCCTCGCCATTTCCCGGGTTCTGGGAGTTTGAACCTGTTCCTCAGCGGGTAAGTCTCGCGGTGATAGCATGGACGGTCCTGCCTCGTACACTTTTTCGCCCATGGTGAATAACAAGAGAGTGTTGTTGTCATTCGGATCATACCCTTCATATTGGAACTGGATGTTATGGCCAGAGAATCCCGTTGGGATCGCACTACAAGTTCCAGTTTCTGACATTGAGAGTTTGTCACCCATAACCCATTTGTCGAAAACTAAGGACACCGGTCTTTGGAAAACCTGCAGCAGTGTTGGTAGGTAACCGGGTCCCTATAGATACTAATATCTAGTTGATATTGTGTCCAAGCATGCCACTCCGAGGGTAGTTGTTCAATGAGGCGATTAGAAGCCTCGAAGTCCTTCACCTCTATCTTGGCCTCCTGCCACAGTTGGAAGTATATGGTGACGAATTCACCGATGGTGAGAATTGGATCTCTTATGTAGTTCCTAAATCGTTGTACAGGGTTGGGTCGGCGTATGGGGATACTCTTTCTAGCGGTAACCTTTCCCGCAGCCATCTACAAAATGAGAATCAATTTCTCAAGTAGTTCAGTAGGGTTTAAGGGGACCAGTATCAAACATCAAGTAAGGAAAAACATCTGCTGTAAGGAGGAAAATAATAAAGCTATTGGTAAGTTCAGTATTGGTTCAGTAGCTAATTCAAGTCTAGTAGTGACGCAGTCGGAGAAATCGTCAACAGTTAACGCTAATTCCGACTCCACCAGAGAATTGAGAAAGTTCTCGAAATTGATATTAGGGTAAAAATTTTGCGGCTGAAGTCTTACAAATACGTACAATTGCTGCTAGCAAAGACCAAATGGCAAAACGTAAATAAATTGAAAATTCGAAAAATATTGAAATGCTGATTTCGGGCCTTAGATGATCTCAAACGCTGTTTCGAGCCCATACATCACCGCGTATCAGTGAGTTGAATCAGAAACGCGATTCCCTTTCCGAAAAGGTATTATGGAGCCAAAACGGACACCGGACGCCCATTCTGCGTTTGCACTGTGCTACTCTCGTATCAAATAGCGAGTTCGGATTCAGTAGTAGGTTCAGTAGAGGGATTCAGTAGAAAAATTTAGTAGGAGAGCTCAGTAGAAAAGTTCAGTATGAAAGCTCAGCATGAACGTTCAGTAGGAGAGCTCAGAAAAGTTCAGTAGGAAAGCTCAGTAGAAAAGTTCAGTATGAAAGCTTAGTAGGAGAGTTCACTAGAACAGTTCAGTAGGATAGTTCAAGAGAACGATTCAAGAGGAAAGTTCAAGAGATCGGTCCAAGAGGGACGGTTCGGTAGAAAAATTCAGGGAGAACGGTTCAAGAAGAGAGTTCGAAGAGAACGGTTCAAGAAGGAAACGTTCGGTAGGAAAGGTTCGGTGAGATAAGTTCAAGTAGGAAAGGTTCGGTAGATAAGTTCGGTAGATAAATTCGGTAGGAAGGTTCGGTAGTTCGGCTCGGTAGGGTGGTTCAAAGCAATACTCGAGCAATGTTCAAGAATACGTTCGGTAGGTAAATACGAAATAAATCGTAGGAGTATGTAACTGAGTATTTCTACAAATTCTAGCTTCGTCTCAGCGTTATTACTCTTATAGCGCACATCTACTGAGTTTGTGTGAAACTCAGGTTCAGTAGACAACTTCAGTAGAGGAGATCAGTATGGTTCAGTAGATAAGCAGTTCAGTAGGGGTTCAGTTCAGTAGTGTCCAGTAACAGTTCAGTAACATTTAGTAGCGTCCAGCATTAGTAGGCAGCATAGTAACACTCAATAATCAGTTCAGTATCGACTCAGCGCTCAATAATCAATTCAGTATCGACTCAGCAGCAGTTCAGTTATGGTTCAGTAGTACCCAAATTCATATTCAGGTGCACTCTACACCCAAAAGCTCGCCTCATCAGAGGTCCGACAGTCCTTTACCACATCTAAAGGACTTAAAAATATTGAATTCACATTTCAAACTTTAATCATGCGGACTCACAAGTCCCGTAAAATCACACCTTCAACAAGGTATTTTCCATATCATTCTTCATTACGTCGTAAGGGCTCACAGGTCCCTAACACGAGCAATAATTTCACATTTCAAATTTCCTTATTTATTTTCTATTTTCAACTTGAAAATCCCTTTTTGAATTTCAATGGCAATGAGAGGGTGCCGAGAGTCACCGAATAACATCGGAATCTAGATTTTTACGTGAATAATAATTTGCATTTGAAACATTGAAGTCTAGCGAATCAAATCTAGACTTCCTTGAATGATAATGCATATCCCGGAAACAATCTCCGGATTCGTCCTCGAACTCGGTAGACAAGTTCGATAACTCTTCGAACTCGAGTAGAATAAAAAGTGTTGGGATTTTGTATACTTGGAAGCACTTTTATGCTTGTATACAATGTGTTTTTGTCCTTACCATTGTTTGATTCTCCTATCTCGATAAATATGTATATTTGCACATGTTATCCTTTATCTTGTATAAAAGTTAGATTTGTGTGGTGTGTCGGGTATCACGAGAAGACAACACAAATTTGTTGAACCGACAAGATATAAACATTTAACACGTGAGACAACTTAAGGATGAAGTTGTCGGTTTAAGCTGCAGTTTAGATAAGAAGTGGCTTGTCTTAGCTGCTTGTCTTTACTGGTACACTTAAGGTGGTGTATTGAAGGATCACAGTGAGATGTGTTCTCCTAACTGACCTTAGTGGAGAACCAAGATCTCGGTGACTTAGCCGATCTTAAGCTTGGTAAGACTTCACTGAGTGCATTTGGCTATCTATCACTTTGACCTACTATGGTGAACGTCCAATGAGCGACCGGATCTACGTATCTTGGGTGTTAGTAGTCATTTGTGGCTCAGTCTGGTTGTCTGTATCTTGCAGCCGTATCCCCGGAATGGGTTGATAATATCCCCCGAGGAACTCGAAAGGATTAGCACACTAAACCCGGCCGGTTGATTAAGTTCAGAGTGTGTTAATAAGGTCGAGTGGTACTACTCGAGAATACAAGATGTTAATTAATTTAAGCGGTCAAGTAAGCTTAATTAATTAACGGATATTTCTATCTTAAATACGGAGATCGATTAAGTCTAAAATACAAGCCCTTGCTCAAATTGGGATAAAGGGGTAAGTCGGCACGGATTCTCTAGTGGAATGAATCCGTGTTAATTAATTAATTTTGCTCGGGGTGAGCATGGATAATTAATTAATTGGAGGCCCAGCTTTATTTCTTGTATTGGATCCCCGATCGGCCCAATTAGTTGCCTAGTAATTTATTATCTCTCGAATTCATTATTAATGGATTAATGTATTTTACATTATTTAATAATGTTATTTATCCGGAATTAATTGGTGGGCCAATTAATTGATAAATAATAGTAGCCCAATAAATTAATTAATTATATTATGGGTCGATTTAAAAAGAAGCCCATTGGATTATAATTAAATTAATGGGCTACAAATATATTAATATTATATAGGTTTTTGAAGCCTATATATATTAGTATTCCGTTCGTAAACTCACACAATTTCATTCATAATAATCGAGATTAACGTGAGGGACGAGAGAGAGTTATAAATTTATTTTCTTCGGATCTCTCGACCACCCGTGAGGGAGAAAAGGTCGGGACACGGATCGGAAGATCTCGACACAGAGCAACAATCGGAGCCGCGACAACACACCGAGGAGGAAGGTAGCCTTACTATAAACCTATTATTCCTTCAATTGGTATCGAGCCCGGTTTAGGCTCCGATTGTTGTTGTTAGATGCATGATTAGGTTTTATTTCCGTCGTTATCGGGTTAATTTTCGTGTTTGGGGGCGGCCTGCGAGCCACCTGTTTTGACCCCGATGTAACGTTTTCTCGTGAGAAAATCCACGAGTAGATGATAGGACCAATATGTTATGTGATTGTCTTGTTTGTTGTACCGTAATTGGTCCGATTGGCACGAAAATCGAGGTGCGACGGCGCGGAAGGGCGAAAACCTAATTTCGGCGAACACGACCGCCGCCTTGAGGAGGCGCGTGGGGGCGCGTGCTACAGTATCTTTATTTTTGTTCGTCTTCTCGTTAGCTTCGTCCGGATAGGTCGTACGACCCATTCCGATTTCCGGTTTGTCCAGGAATAGCGTCGGAAAGGAGAAGTGGTCGTCTTTGTCCGGAGAAATTCCCAAATTGGCCAGGAAACCCTAGTTTTCTAGGGTTCCGCCGCATTTTGCGGCGGCGATTCCCGGCGGTCCGGGGTCGGATTTCCGATAGGCTTGGACCTATGGAATCCTCGTCTTACGAGCTTCGCGTTGATAGGTTGTATGGGATCATCCGATCCCGGATGCGACTCGGAATTGACGTCCGAAGTTCTTTGCTCGTTATGAATTCGTTCCGGCGAATCGTTTGAAATTCGGGAAATTGAGGAACTAATCTCGGCCGGAATCCGTTACCCGGTGGTCGTGAGTGTTCCAATTACGTTTTCCCTCTTTCAATTGATCGAATCGCGGCTCGGAAAGTGAGAATTCAGGCGGCGTAGTCGGCGGCGGCGGGGGCGAGATTTATTGTTCTTCAATTCACACTCTTAAGTACTAATAGCTGACAACATAGTAAGAAAATCCAAACAAAAAGGCTTCCACCAACGAAAATTAATAATTAAAAAATAAGATAATTCAAAATTAGCACTTGAAACGGCACCAACGGGTCTGGGGCCGGGTAGATCCTCCACGTGCGGGTCCAGGGTTGATTCTGAGTTTCTGGACCCGTACAGGTCTGGGTCTGGATCTGGGTATCTTAGTCGAACTTACGGGACGGGTCCGGGTACTATACTACACAGCCCCGACCCGCAAAATTGTCATCTCTAATTATCATATCATCATACGTTATTTAGAAATAAAGAATCCATGGATCGTTTTATTAGCAACTTAGAATCGGATGGAGTTAGAAATCATT
The DNA here is from genome assembly GCA_028984105.1 of Lavandula angustifolia. Classification (NCBI taxonomy): domain Eukaryota; kingdom Viridiplantae; phylum Streptophyta; class Magnoliopsida; order Lamiales; family Lamiaceae; genus Lavandula; species Lavandula angustifolia. The sequence continues at coordinate 4,393,969 of CM054825.1, read as the reverse complement.
TCAGAAATCAAAAGATAGTTTTTGCAAAACTTATCAAATTACTAGGCGTTTGAAAAGCCCAACTCTTTAGGGTGGATTCAAAAATCTTGATTATGAATATGATATACATAATTCAAGGAAACCCTTATTGTCTATTTCTATTGTCATTTACTTGTATCAAATTATCAAATTAATAAGCATTGAGTTTTAAGGTTAAATTCAAAATAAAATCATAGTCTTTGACGAGGGAATCCTCATATATACAGTGGGCCTTTATTTGGGCCGTCATTCCGAATATAATCGGGTCCATTACTCAGGCCCAATAAAACTACTATTTCAAACTAAATATGTTACTCCCTATGTCCCAGCCGAGTTATTTGGTTTCTTTCCAGCGTAGTTATTTTTGAGTGTTGATTTATATAATAAATTGTTGTAGAATTGTTTAACATTGCTTTGACGTAATAAAAGTGTGACTCATTTTTTTACTTAAAAAGTAGACAAGCAAAATGAGACAACCCAAAAAGAAAATATAGACCAGAGGGGTTACTACATTTTAATCTTATTTTTCACTTATTAATTGTTGGGTACATAGTCTCTCTCTCTCTCCAGATTATTTTCTTTCCTTCCCCGATTTTGCTAGGCAATCTGTCATCAATCAATTAATTAATTCAATTAAATCGACAAAAATCTGCAGTTGGTCGTGCAGCCTACTTATACTTGCATCTACTTACCGCTTTAAATATATCACTCCATATTTGACATTTCAATTATTTAATTTATTAGCTACTGGTGAGTCATAGCAAAATCCCTGAGATCATAAATATTTTTAAAATGGTAATATAGTTACTTCATCAATGATCTCAACTAATTCATGAGACTGCGAATAAGGTGACATATACTGTTATTCCATATGCCAATAATTTGTGCACCATGATACTACACACGTAACAGACAAAAATCATGTAGAATTTCGAATTTTTCTATTTATATTTTGAAAAAATATTATCTCACTTTCGAAATCCCAATTTACATTATAAAGAAAAGGATTAAAAAAAAAACTCAGTAGATCAAGATCAACACCACTTAATCTGAACTTCCTTTTGAATTAAACCTTTGTCCAGTTATTGTCGGTTCCGATTTACTCCTCGTCAGTAACAAAGAATGTACCAAGAGTCCCTCCAAATCTCCAACATGATTCATCGGATTCTCCGAATCTTCACCACTTTCTTGTCTGGTTCTTGATCCTGCCACATCATCACCACAAACGGGAGTCTGCAATTCCGTTGATTCTTCGCCATTCTTCTCTCTCCAAAATCTCTCTCCTAATGATGATCCACACCTCATCAAAATCAAAGCATTTCTCGGCGGAGAACAGCAAGAATTATCTTGTCCTTTTTCTTGAACCCTAATCTCAACGTTCTCGCAATTATCCCCCAAAAACTCAAATCTTTTTTCCAACGCAGAAACAATCCTCTTCTGCATCGCAACATTCAGCTCTAAAAAACAGAACCCAACGTCGCAAAATCCTCCTTAATCTTGAGGAGAGTTTCTCGGAGAACAGGGGCTTCTTCACAGAGCAACATCGGCGGCGGATGTCGGCGCCGCCAGCTGACGTTCTCGGTCTAACCTGACCAATGCAAGTGACTTTTGGAGAGTATGGTTCTTCAGCAGTTTCGGTGACTCCGGCAGCATTTCTTCTGCCGCGGATGTAGAAAGTCGCGCTCGAATGCAACAATTTTCCTTTGCTTCTGCTGCCGGCGTTATTCCTCATGAATCTGGCTAATGCCGGCGGGAACTTTTCCGGCCGGCTCGAGCTTGATCTCGTCACTGATAAGGCTTTCATGTTAATTTACTCTCTACAGCCAATACACAGTTACAGATTTTGCAGACGCATATATATATATATATGTGTGTGTGTGTGTGTGTGTGTGTGTGTGTGTGTGTGTGTGTGTGTGTTGGGGGGTGGGGGTGTTTGGATTGATCGTGGCTTCCATGTTTGCTTGTTCGTTTAGTATGCTCCAACTTTTTCTTCTACACCTCCCTTGATTGAGTTTTTAACACACACATCCTACGCTAAAATACTCGCTCTTTATTTAGAGTTATATATATGAAAAATATTATTTTTGGCCCGTTCATTTGGCGTTCGACTCACTTTAATCCGTTATTTTGGTCGCGTCCAATTTTAGCCAGTTACTTTGATAAATTGTCACTTTTTAGTCCATTTTACAAAATTGACCAAATTTGTCCAATTTTGGTCCGCTCTTTAGTTATAAAAATTTAAAAAATCACATTTTTTATATTAGAACATATTTGTAATATCAATTTTCGTCTTCTATATTATAAATATTCAATTTTTAACTTGTTATGTTTCAAGAAAATCCAAAAATGAGGTAAATTATTTTTTTTCTCAAAATCTAATGTTTTTTTAGAATTTTCTTAATTATCCGAGTCTATCTTCGGGCCTAATTTTCTATTTTGCTTATGTTGTTTGTCGAACAATTTAAGAAAATCTGGCTCGGAGGTAGTCTCGGATAATTAAGAAAATTCTAAAAATAAGAAAAATAATCAGCCCCATTTTTGGATTTTTTTTAAAAACATATAATGGTTAAAACTTAAAACTAGACATTTATAATATAAAGAATGGAAAGTAATACTCCCTCCATCTCACTCAAATTGTCCAATTTCTTTTGGGCATGAACATTAAGAGAGTTGTTGATTGTGAGTAAATAAGTGATAAAGTAGTTGGGTCCACTAATTTTTTAGAGTATTACTTTACTAAAAAAAGGAAAGTGGACAATTGGAGTGGGACAGTCCGAAAAGGAATATTGGACAATTGGAGTGGGACGGATGGAGTATTACAAATATATTATAATTTTAAAAAATGTATTTTTTTTATTAACCTAGCTGACCAAAATTAGACATATTAGACCAATTTTGTAAAATGGACTAAAAATGAACAATTTATAAAATTAACGGATTAAAAATGAACTCAACTAAAATAGCGAACCAAAATGAATCGGTGCCAAAATGGCAAGCCAAAAATGAAAATTTCCCTTATATACATACTTTGATGGAATAAGAAGAGGAAGAAATTGTACCTTCCTCCATGTATGTTGTAGTCGCTTTGATTGCTGCTCCCGTTCAGATCTTCTGATTTGTGTCCCGACCTTTTTCTCCTCTGGGTGGGTAGAGAACTGAAGAAAAGAATAATGTCTCTCTTTCTTAGACGCGCGTGTGCGTTTCAGAATGTGTGTACGTATGTTCTGATTATGAACTAAATACTAATATATATAGACTTCAAAAGCTAATATTATATTAATATATGTAGCTCATTAATTTAATCATACTTCTAATGGACTTCTACATCAATTAGCCCATAATATAATAAATTAATTTGTTGGGCTACTTTTATTTATCAATTAATTGGTCAGCCAATTAATTACAGATAAATAATATTATTAAATAATACAAAATGCATTAATCCATTAATAATTATTTCTGAGAGACAATACATAACTAGGCAATTAATTGGATCAGATCAGTGATCTAATACAAGAAATAAAGTTGGACATCAAATTAATTAATTATCCAAGCTCAGCCCAAAACAAAATTAATCAATAAACACAAATTCATTCCACTAGAGAATCCATGTTGACTTACTCATTTATCCCAACTTGAGCGTTGTGTGCCCCCCCCCCCCCAGTAGGTCCGAGGTTGATTTATTCGACCAGAGGTGGAGCCTCATGTTGTGGAGATGCTTCGCATCTGGGTCCCAAAGTACTTCAAACAGGTGAGATCTTTCCCTACCATTTGCTTTCTTTGTTTTCTTTACTTGGCACGGTTGAGTAGAGCATGTGTGGTAGAGGAGGATTTTTTGTTCTAAAATGATGAAGATGTACACAAAATGATCTAAATTTGTTACATATCGATGAGATACATGATGATTGAGATATGCTTATTCTTAATTCTATTGCCCTGTTGTCTATTATTGTGTTGCTCTTGCTTTTGCTTTTGCTTTGTGTGGGTTGGATGCCATGTAGAATGCGATACCTACTGTCTCTTGTTGCCTCTACTCTCTTTGATGATTAAATTCACTCTTACTTTATGTGGGTAGGCTACCATCTATAATGCAATCTTTGCTAGTTTCTGATGATCATGAAGGCTCTTGGTATTGCATGTTGTCTCTTGTTGCCTCTTGCTGACTTGGTCTATTTGATGATGATATTGGCTATTGATTTGTGTGGGCTGGCTGCTATATCTGATGCTAGTTTCAATTTGTCATTAAGTCTTTAAGCAAGAATATTGCCCTTGGATCTTTATGTTTCGTGGCTAGTTGTCATATCTCTAATGTCCTTTTTGGTGGTGTTGTATTGCTCTCTCCCATAAAGTCTACTAAGATTGATTAACAAGCAACTATACAACTTCTAACCAAGTTGTATATCTTTAACAAAATTACAAAAAAATATAGTCATAGTTAAATTACAAAATAATTTAAATTAATCTACATTATGTGGCAACTTTACAAAATTACAATCAATTTCATTAGTTAAAACTATACTAGTAGAAATACTCCACATTATGTGGCATCCTAACGAAACAGAAAGATATTTAGCTCAAAATAATCCTTAATATGACATATACCCAGCCTCCTTTGAAGTTCTCTAGTTTCTTAAGTCAAACCATTCTCCAATAAGTAGGTAAAGCATTCTCTAACCAATTCTATTTGTACTTCCAAATCAGCAGGAAGCATGTCTTGTCTTGATAGAGCATTCTTCTTTATATGTGGCAGTCATGATCTCAATTAGGCAACCTTGTAAGCTTAAAAAACCTTATTCAGAATTAAATGAGATAGTGCCTCAAATGAATTACAGACAGCAGTCACCAATTGGTCCACATTAGTGCATTCATATTCAATTTGAATGCTTTGAGTAGCTCTAAACCACCCATTGGTCATTGACATTAGTGTCTATAGAATTAGGTGATTGGTGCACTATTCTAATGTCAAAACCATCTTGACTGACTGCTGCTCTGAAATCCACATCACATTCTTTGATGTGTGGCTTAGCATTATCCTGTTGTATAAATATCAATTTATCAAGCAAAGGAGGCCATTTCTTCCTTATTGCTGGCAGAATCTGTATTTTATAATAAATGGAGATTAGCTAAAAACAAGCTCATATAATATGTAAAAACTCACTTACCTTTAATAGGTCAGATGCTGGCCTTCTGCACAATCTGTACAAAATGTTGTTTTGAACCACCAGATTCTGTTTGATGATCTGTAATTATGAAAAACCGTTGACCAAGATTCTTAGCAAGAATATTCAACTAAATTATGTTAAGCTACTATTACAAATACCTTATGAATACACATTGTTTAAGACAATAATGTGAAATACAATTAATTTCTAAAATATTACTCCCTATTTACAAGTCTGTTAGGGATTTGTAAATATTGCTGAAACATTGCAAATACATAATCTATGTCTTATGAATACAAGTGTGTTAGGGATTTGTAAATGTTGTTGTAACATTGCAAATTCAGAATCTATGTCTTATGAATACAAGTCTGTTATGGATTTGTAAATGTTGCTGAAACATTACAAATACAGAATATATGACTTAAGACATAGATTCTGCTTGCATGTTGCTTAAATGTTACAAAAATAGCAGGCACTTATTTGCTTAATCATATAAATAACTGACTTCATACCTTAGTAATCAAGCATTCTTTGGTGACCACCCTGTGTTATGCTTCGATTGGTTTGGTCTCCAATTTCTCGACCACTCTATTCTTGCTCTTTCTAATAGCAGTCACTTTTTCTGTAAACGGAAAAATACCTATCTTCCCATCAAAGAGCACCTCACCATTGCTTCCAAAAATAGGTCTACTAACCGCACACATGAATATAACTTTAGTTATGAAGTTCTTGCTCTTGCAAGACCTATGCGGTTTAGCCTCATTTGGAGTAAGATAAACTCTGTGTGAACCCCTTATTATATAAAACCACTTCTCATCAATATGAAAAATGTTGTGCATGCTTTGAACTTCAGCCTCTGTTGGATTCTGTCGAACTGTAGCGCCTCTATTGAAAACCGTAACCTTAAGAATTTGTTATCCAATGTGAGGGTGGGCTTTATTGTGTTTGTGTGTGCTTTGATTAGACCTTCATTCGATCATCTTCATACCGTGCTCTTGCTCACTATGATTCTTTGTGCTAGTCTTCTTATGGTTGATCTTTTCAATATGGAAAGACTCTCGATTGCTGGAAGGTCAATGAGAACTCTCCTTGGGCGTATTACCTTCTTCTTTGCTAAAACTATGCTAATTAATTGACCTTCATCAATCTGTTTTTTTCCTGCAGCCCATGCCCTAGACACTGTCATTGGACAAGAATCGAACTTCTGAACAGTTTCTTTGATCTTGCCTCCGGAGGGTCAGTCATTCCTGCTGAACGGAAGGAGGAACTGTACTATGTTGTTTTTTTTTTTAACAATGAGAGATTTACAGAAAGTTTTCTTTGATCTTACCTTCAGAAAACTTGAAATTGTAATGTGTTTAGTTTCAAAACTTGAGTCATTTTTGTGGGTACTTATAAGTTTAGAAAAAGGAGGGAGTTTTGAAACTTTTTGGAATAGATTTTGAACTTTTTTGGCAGCATAAAGAATTTTGCTTGACCGTTGTACTGTGCTGCCATGATTTTATATTATTCGGTCTTATCATTTGCAATTTAATATTCTCAGTTTCATTTGTTATTTTTTACTGTACAACATATATTCAATTGTAGCAGTATCTTCCATTTCGGTCTTATCATTAATTTTATTATTGTACGATAAAAATTAATTACAAAAAAAAAAAAATTAAAGTGAAATACTAAATTCAAGATTGTTGAAGAGAGAAAAAAGATTAGCAACACACTTAGATTCTTGGTCCCACCACTGTTCAACAATTAACAACACTCCTTAAAAACTACGCCCAAAAGAAAGTGGACTATATCTATGGGACAGAGGGAGTAATTATTTTTATAACTAAACAAAGAGTGGTTGCCAACATAAATCAAAATTAGCGTAATTTTGGAGTCTAAGATTGAATATTATAATATTTTTTGGGGAAAATACTTATTTTTGGTTATCTAATGTGGTCTCAGTCCGATTTTGGTCATCTAATGTGGCACCGTCAGATTTTGGTTTTATAAATTTATAAAGTGTCTGATTTGGTCCTCTAATGTGGCAGTGATCGATTTTGGTCCTATAATTTTATAATGTGTTAGCTTTTGGTTCTATAACTTTACAAAGTGTCTGATTTTTTATCCTTTTGATAGAAATTATCTAACATAAAAAAGGCGCGTGAATTTGACACTTCATCGAATGTCTACAATAAGCCATTTGTAAGGTTTCATGACAAAAAAAAACTAACATTTTTTTATTAATAAAACGAGTTCAATTTTTATTTTGCGATGTAGTTTCTAAATATTTTGGGTCTTGGTAACTTTTAAAAGTGTTTGTTTTTAGTCTCGAAACTTTATAAAATGTGTTATTTTAGTCGTGCAGCGAAGAGTGTAGATCACGCGTCTTTTTATGTTCGACTATTGTTGTCAGAGGACCGAAACCGTACACTTTGTAAAGTTATATGACCAAAATCGACAAAATATAAAGTTACATGACCAAAATCAAACATTGCAACATTAGATGACCAAAATCAAATATTATATAAAGTTATAAGACTAAAATCGGACACTATCACATTAGAGGACCAAAATTAAACATAAGTTACATTAGAAAACAAAAATTGATATTTTCTCAAAAAAAAAAAATCTGGAAGAGAATCACTGTTTTGAATTGAACTCATTCCGCTTAGGGATGACAAAATGGCGGTTCGGGTCCGGGTATCATACTACCCGGACCCGCCCCGCGCAACAGACCCGCGGACCCGCCCCGCCCCGTGGACCCGTACGGGTATCTTCTTTTGGCCCCGGACCAGGACCCGTGCAGGGGCGGGTCCTACCCGCCCCGCCCCCCAGCTTTTTTTTTTTTTTCGACAACACGGGTCCATACACTACACGGGTCTACACGGATCTACACGGTCTACACGGGCAGCTCTACACACGGTCTACATGGATCTATACGGGTCTACACGGGTCTACACCGGATCTACACGGGTCTACATGGACGGGTCTAAACGGGGCGGGGCGGGGCGGGTCCGCAGGCAGATGGAACCGCCGGGCCCGTTACGGGTCGGGTCCGGAACCGCCCCAAGCTCGTACGGGGCGGGTATGACCTATCACAGTACGTGCGGGTCAGGGTCGGGTCCGACGGGTCCGGGTCCTTTTGCCATCCCTAATTCCGCTCTACCTAATGACATAAATGCATCATGTAGTTGGCATTTTGAAGCACTTTAAGATTTTATCAATAGAAAGCTTATTCGACTTCTCTTTTTAACAGAGTTAGGTATCGTGCGACACAAAACAATCACCTATCTATGACTCAAATCCATAAGGTTGTCCATTTTATTAAATCGAACCGAATTCTCAATCACCTATTTTGCAAAACTAAATATGAAATCTCGATTCAATTTTTAATAAAAAAAATTCAATTTGATTCGATTATAACGGATATATCAAGAATAAGAAGAAAACATTAAAAACATTAAAGAATTATAAATTGTTTGTAATATAAAATAATAATACAAAATCAATATCTTTAATAAAAATCAATTTTGTAATATAAAATATTTAAATATTTCGATTTGATTAATCGATTGATTTAAAAAAAATTGAAAAGTATAAAAAAATAAAAATGAAGTAATTTTTTAAAATTTAGTTAGACGAATTGACATCGTAATGGGCAATAGTATCCTTGCTATTAGTAGAAATAGAAATAACATATTCGGTTCCGGAATGGATACATTGAGTGAAACCTTATTAAAACACTTGATCCAACAAATTTCAGCAAACCCCCAAAATTTTTAGAAAGCTCACCACACCAGTTCAAGAAGGCGCGAATTTCAATAGAATTCGTTTTCTCCGCAAAATTGCTGAGTACGTACAGTATTTGCTGAAATCTGACATATTCCTGCAAACAAGCTGGAATATTGTGGAGAGATGGCGGATGAGAACTCTACACCCCTTAAAAGAGGATCCTTAAAATCATCAGGTAAAACCTCTCTCTATCTATATATTTATGTAATATCTATACATCACACCGTTGGAAGGGTTTTGAGCCTTTGTGATTTCGAGCGCGTTTTTGTTATGTCTAATTTTCGAATCCTTGACGAATGGGAAATCGGTGTTGAGTACGATTCGAACTCTGAAGAGTGAGTCTCTTTGTGTGTGTGACGGGTTTGTTGGGTGCTTCTGTTTTTCTTTGTGGGTATTTTGTACTTTTATCTTATTCTTAGAGAGAAACGGCATTGTTCTGCAAGACTCGGAAAATGGTTTCAGTGGGTCAGTTTTTTAAATTTTCCTCCTTATATTTGTGCTTTTCGGACCTTGTGTTTGATTTGATGGAATGAGCTTAAGTTTGCTGTTTATTTCAGTTGGAAATGCTGCAGTGCAGAGGAGAAGAGAGCATGTTGTCACGGTACGGAAGGAGAGAAGAGAAGCACGAATGAGGACCAAACGTTTATGCAGAGTGGGAGTTAGCAGCGATGAAGCTGATGTTCCTCTCGATATTGACATGGCGATGGATGAAGAACAATCAGTTTTGGAGGATCAGACTGTGAAATCCGTAGAAGAATTAAAGCATGCCATTGCCTATCAGTATGCCATATTACTCTCGTTTCGAGTTGATTGAAACTATGTTGCCTCAAAATATAGCTGAGTGAAATATAGTCATGTGTGCAATAACCACTTTAGAAATTACGGTCAGTTTTGTTATATATGCAAGTGGTGCCCTCGTGAAATGTCTGACATTGGTTAGGACTGAGGACAGTTTTATTAGCATAAGCTATGACTGCAGTATTGTATTTGTCTATGACTCGTATGCAAGGTGCTTCTTCTATTATTATGTATGTATTTTAATATCAATTGATATTTTCCGTCGAGATGCAACTTACATCATACATCCTCCCTCTAGGGGTAAAGGTGCAGTGCAGAAGAGGGTCAATGCTCTTCGTGAGCTACGAAGGCTGTTATCAAAATCAGAATATCCTCCTGTGGAAGCTGCCCTCGAGGCTGGAGCTATGCCGACTCTGGTTCAATGTCTTTCATTTGGTTCGCCTGATGAGCAGGTTTGAATAATCTGTATTATGCTGATTTTCGTCAGAAGGATTTCTCCATTTCCTCTTTTCCTGTCATTTACATACATGATTTGATTTTTTTTTTTGGGATAAGCTTACTAATGTTATTTTGCAAAAATTGGTTTCAATAATTTAGTTACTCGAAGTGGCTTGGTGTCTAACAAATATAGCAGCTGGAAAACCTGAAGAAACGCAAGCTCTGTTACCTGCATTACCTTTACTTATTGCTCACATGGGAGGTTGGTATCTTCTTCTTTATTCATTTATGTTCATTTTTTTTTTACTTTTCCTCATTATAAAGATATTTTTAGTTTTGACTTAATTGGGAGGAAAGTTGTTGTGGAACACATTATTGTTGTATCTTCCAGTGTAATCTGGGAAGTATTCTATGTTCTCAAATTCATTCGTCACTAATTCACCGTCTGAACACCACTACTTTGGCCATGATATTTCGAATATTATCGATGCTACTCCTAGACAATTATTTTCTCAACCTCATGGGTAAAAAAGAAAGTAGAATGGATACTTTGGCAAATACTTATGTTTTCTCACCACAACTACTATTTTCTCATCTCGCTCTTTTATTGCATCTGACCTTGTGCATGAAAGGATCTTTATTTAGGCTCCATGTTGGGGAATCTATCTGAGGCTCCATGTTGTATCTATCTTCTTCGTCACATAGTCTTGTTCTATGTTGACCTCACCAGTTGATCATTATAGGTTTTCTGATTTTGTACTAAAAAGATGTCTCATTTTTCTTTTATTGAGGGGTTTCAACATACTGGTTACACACATCAGATGTAATATGTTCTAACTGTACTCTTGTCGTTTGAAAATCTTGGTTAGAATTGTTTGAACTATGCATTTTGTTACATCGAGTCTGATTTCAACACTATGTTTGCCGTGATGTGCTGCTTGTTAACTTTCTGTCGCTGCCGTTTGATGGGCTTCTCTTTTTAATAAAATTCCTGTTTTACTGTCAAGGCATGCTCTATAGGGGGGTTATGTAACTTCATGAACTGTTTCAAAGTCCTCAGCTATTGTACAAAGCCATGTTTCTCATGGAGTATTCTCAAGTCATCTTTTGAACTATAAATGGTTGGTTGTATCCAAGAAAAGGCACTGCTATGCTATATCTGCTTATAACTGGCTTAATGGAACACACATGTGGTTAGATTCTTGCATGAATACAAACAAGTTGGTTTTATGAGCATTAACAGTGTATGAAATTCTTGCATACAGATTTATTCTTAATTACTGACTTTTGTTTGCCAGAATTGTTCCCTTCGTCATTCTTTTAAGTTTTCTTCACTGGTATTTCTCTCTTTTTTTGGTACACTATTCCCATCACAATCTTCTCAAGAACTGATTTAGCTTTTATTCTGCGTTTCCAGAAAATAGCTCGCTGCCTGTTGCAGAGCAATGTGCCTGGGCATTGGGAAATGTTGCTGGTGAAGGTGAGGAACTAAGAGATGTTCTGCTCTCTCAAGGAGCCTTACAACCTCTTGCAAGGATGATGCTGCCGAACAAGGGCTCAACTGTGAGAACAGCTGCTTGGGCACTATCGAACTTAATTAAGGTGCTGAAGCATGTTTTAAGCTGCATTTGCCTACTTGAAAAACTCAAAGTAGTTTATCTGTTTTGTATATTTATGGATAGGAAATATCATTTCTTAATGTATCTTTAAGGCTTGGAACACTTCGCATCACCATCTTGTCTTGGATTTTGATATAACCATATATTGTCTATTTTTTCTGACAATTTCTGATTCAAGACTAGTTTGCACAGCATATTTTTCTAGGCTCACATATTCTTCCGGTTGTATATTTGTAATATATATTATGATGCAGGGACCACATGCAAGAGCTGCTACTGAATTAATTAGAATCGATGGAGTTCTTGAAAAGATTCTCCGACACCTGAAAAAAGGGTAAGTAGTTATTGTTGCTGTCATCAGTCATATTTGCAAAACTGCATGATGCTAATGTTCTAGAGTAGTTCTCAAGAGCAAATATTCAAAAAACGTTCGGGTGGGGTTCACAGTACAGGTGAGACCTATATGCATGATCAGGAGGCAAATATGATAGACATCTTTTGAAGTAATTTTCTCTTTCTGGGTTTCCCAAGTTCTTCTATTGTTATGTCTCTATGTACAATATCTTGGATAGATTGGTTTCAACTTTCAAACATGAGGGATTAGAACGTGGTGAAAAGAGGAGCAGAATTAGCTCTGCTATCTCCCTTGTACTTCAGAAGAGGAAACTATGTGTAGGCTATCATTCTGTGATCATATAGTTTTTGCTGTCCAAAACACAGAATTTTTGTGATAAAATATCACCTGAAAATACTTACTCAAGTGGCTGCTTTGAGGCGAAACATAAAGTAAAATTATAACTAACTGGTAATGATATTTTTTGTTTTTTATGTACCTTACAGAAAATTCTTAAAGAATGTGTGGTATTACTGCAATTACTATGCTTGGTTCACTAATTGTTGATCCAATATCTGAGTTTGAGATTAGTTCCTATCCACTTCTGCCTTTTCTGAAAGGCCAAGTTTTCCCTCTGAGCTTCCTCGTTAAAAATAGAAGATGCGAAAAGAAGATGCACCCTTCTTTTAGTAAATAACATAGACATGTATGCATACATGCATACACACGTATGCATACATGCATGATTATATTGTATTTTGAATTATAAGCTTGGTGGTAGACAATACCATCAGATTTGCAGGAAGTTATTTACTTGTTTTTAATTCCTTTTACTCACATTTCTTATTGTTGTCTTTATTTTGTTTACTGGTTTGATCAGAGATGAAGAACTGGCGACTGAAGTATCATGGGTGGTTGTGTACCTCACTGCCCTTTCAGATGTTGCTACCGGTATGCTAGCAAAAAGTGATCTGCTGCATATACTCGTAGATAGACTGGCGTCACCGAATAGCTTGCAACTCCTTATCCCGGTAATGGGCATTACATTACAATTAGATGATATGCACATAGAAGAATTATTGCAAAATTTCCTTCATGTACGAGTACATTTATTCTCTAGAAATTTCATTTAGTCTCTCTTCTAATTTTATTGCAAAATTTCCTATGTACTGAGTAAATTTACTCTCTAGAAATTTCATTTCGCGTCTCTTCTAATTTGTCTTCTATGCATATTGATCTCTTTATGTAATTAATCCAAAAAAAAAAAAAGATTTCATCCTGAACTAATAACATCATTGCAAGGATAGACACCAAGTCACCAACATGATAATAGAAACACAAATTTCCAGTTTCTGGATAATGTCTCCCTGCCAAAAACTCCCCATCTTGTGACCATGTTGATTCCAGAAATGGCAATGTCTGTTTCAGAACCCCATGATTTAGCTTAGAAAATATAGGCTTTCTAAACAGAAATATCACAGCAGTCCATGATGCCAATGTTATCGTGCTTTCATTCTACACATTTTTAGGTCTCTAATTTTATGCAATTGTTATTCACTCACATCATCAGGTCATAAGTTGCATTCGCATTGCAATTATCGCATTCTTTGACATTGCTCATGTATTAGGTGCTAAGGAGTTTGGGTAATCTTGTAGCTGGTGATTCTTATGTCACCGATAATGTCCTTGTCCCCGGAAAGGAGATCACAGGTTAGTTCCATTTGTTATACTGCTGCTGTAGATCACATTCTATCCTGCAGAAACACTAACGTTGTGTGTGCTGCAGTAAGTGTCATTCAAGCGTTGATCAAATGCTTGGGAAGCGAACATCGTGTCTTGAAAAAGGTGTGGTAATTTTCGTTGTGATGGTAGTACTAGTGTAGTTTCATTCTTATACCTGAATATGTTGTTATCACCTTGGGTTTCGCTCAATATTATGTATGCATATTCTAGGAATCTGCTTGGGTGCTATCAAATTTGGCTGCTGGTTCGCTCGACCATAAAAAACTAATACATTCAAGTGAAGCTGTCTCAATACTGATATGTCTTCTGTCAACTGCCCCATTCGACATAAGGAAAGAAGTTGCATACGTTCTTGGTAACCTATGTGTTTCCCCCTCAGAAGGATCTGGGAGGCCGGTATTGATTGTTGAGCACTTGGTTTCTCTCGTTGGCAGAGGATGCCTTAGTGGCTTTATCGACTTGGTAAGGTCTGCAGATGTTGAGGCTGCCAGACTGGGCCTACAGTTCATGGAGCTGGTAAGCAAACTCTCCCCCTTGTGAAGCAAAATATGCAGCAGAGTGTTGTTATGTTGTTTGATAGCGCGTTTGCAACACAGGTTCTAAGGGGAATGCAAAATGGCGAGGGGCCAAAGCTTGTCCAGAAAGAAGATGGAATTGAAGCCATGGAGAGATTCCAATTTCACGAGAATGAAGAGCTTAGAGACATGGCTAATGAGCTAGTGGACAAGTACTTTGGCGAGGACTACGGGCTTGATTCATAGACAAAACTGGCCAAACGACATGTGGTTCTCTAGACTCATTATTGTTGTGTCATGAAAGAGCGTGTGTTTCAGTTACACGACGCGTATTTTCTTAGCTTGCTCGATGATATAATAGCTTTGGCTGCTTCTTATGCTTTTGATACATGAGATGGAAGTGTTTGTGCCGAATGCAGAGTGCTGGTCGTTTAAAATGTATATTCGTCTGTCTTTAGTTTGGACTGCAACTTTAGTGTTGTGTGTGTAGATTTTCTGAATGATGAGAAAAATGAAAGGAATGTGTTTGGATTTTGATTCATTTTGTTGATTCATTTTCACTGTCATAATGATATTGATACTTTCTTCTATTGCAAGTTATGAATTATCGTGGCACAAATTTAAGTAATACATTTGTGATCTTGATTAGATTATGGGATCTCAAGAAAGCTGAAGAAACAAGATTCACAAATGGAAGAAAGTCATACTTGATTTCGGCTTGGAGATTTTCAATCCGTCCCTCTCGATGAGTGTTTCATCGCCCCAGAACACACAACTCAATCAGAGTTTGACAGAACCGAGAAAGTAAGCAACTGCAATTGCATACCGCCCCTTCGATCATCTTCTTCAACTGCCACCCATCACCTATGCTGGCCCTGCGACCACCACCCTCTTGTTTGTGGATAGTTTAGCTTTAGGTACAAACTACACCCGCATTTAGTTTGATAGTGATAGGTTTTGACATCATCAAATATGGGGAAATTGTTGGGAGATGATTTAGTAGTCGATTTAGCTGATCCCAAAACTCTATTCTGATTGGTAAACCATTCATGTGTAAAAGTTAACACTTTTGTCTTTGAGTGTTTCAGACTCAGTATACTCGACTTCAGCATGGTTCCGGCTCAGTAGTTCCATCTGCTGTCGCTCATTAGACTATCTGCCGCAGTGCCATGGAGTGAAGATTCAGTATGACTGGACTCAGCAGGAGCAGCCTACTGAAAGGTGTTCAGGAGTCAATAGAACTGGACTCAGTATGAGCAGTTTACTGAACTCAGAGTCTTGGCCCTCAGTAGTGTTGGACTCAACAGGAGCAACATACTGAACATTTCGGTCAGACTCAACAACGGTCTGTCAGTTGCTTTAACTGACAGTGGACTTCAAAGTCATTTCAGTAGAGTTGTTCGAGGTCGTACATCTGAGAAATGTCAGCTTCAGTATCAACTTTGAAGTCTGAATATGTCTCAACCACTTTCTATACCTCGACCAATGACAAACAGACAGCTGACAAAGTCTCCAACAAAAGCTGCAAGTCAACCACTTTCTGAAAAGGAAGCAGACTCTACATAATTCGAAAAAGAAGTTGTTTGCTACCTATATAGAGTGACACGTGGACAGTTCGTCTCCAACGGATCTATTCACGCTCACGTCTATAAATAGAGAGAAGGTCGTGGTCATTCAAGTCGCAATACACGATCATACAAACGACCATACGAGAACTCAAGCAATCAACGAACTAAAGCTCTAGAATACTCATTGATTATTCAAGTGAAGAACATAAACCCAGAGTGATTAATCATCTTTGTTCTTCGCTCTATAAGCCATTCTCGTTCTTATCCTCTAACCTAAGCTCAACCGTTATATTTATAGCTTAGAACCGAAGGAGTTCATTTATTAAACATTACCGTTTGACCCTTTAAACTGTGACTTGCTCAGTATAATCACAAGTTACAGTTTATCCTGGGCACAAACTAACTGGGACTAACTCAGTATAATAAAATAGTGTCCTGCGTTGTTCAAGATCAGTGGACGTAGGATCTTGCATATCCGAACCACTTTAAAATTGCTGTGTCGTTTTAATTGTTGCATTGATTGACTGCTCATACTGAAAATATCTTTACTAAATCATACAATTGTTATTTCAGTCAAAGCTTAAAACTTTGCACTAATATACAGAACAACTTTAATAAACAAACGTTATCAAACAAACTAAATTGGGCCTACACATTCCGCACACTATTGAACAGCTGCTGAACGCTCCTGAATTCTGACTCCAGTCAGCTAGCAAAGCTCAGCACTCTTAGTCACTCTGTCCACGCGATCAAGAACAACTTGTCTGGTCTACTGAATCCATTCAATAGACATCTTCCGTCTTACGGACTGTTCGCGTTTGAGTTTGAAAAAAAAGTTTGCAGGTGTACTCACCCCCCTCTACACCTGAACGTTTGATTCGGGACCAACAAACCCTATTATTGTTTCTAATTCCAAATCAATAATTTTAAGGTCGGAATATGACGTGATAGCTTAGTTTGATTTATGATTTAAAAAAAATAAACATCCTCATTTCTTGTTTCCGGAATACCACTTTAGTGAGGAAGACTAGTGTTTTGCTTTAATTTTAAGCAAAGCAAGAGAATTAAACAATTTTATTTTAATGAAAGTCTCCAAGAGTGTTGGAGATACAACTCATTATATTTATTTATTTTCTGAGCAAGCCAATCTGAAAAAATAAAAAAATTAATTAAACAGCATAATAAATTAAGACATTTGCTCAAATACTCATTTCCACTAAAAATAACACAATATTACCCATTTCTTAAAGTTATGTTCACAAATACTTAATATTACCAAATTACCCTCACTTTTTCACTTGTGCCTACAAGTGCCGATGGTGAACCTATGGGTGCCGATGGTGAGTCGATTTTCATCAAATGTGCACTATTTTGAGTGTCGATGGAGTGCCTATGGAGAGCCTATGGGTGCCTATGACTGCATATAATGCTGATAGAAATTTTAAGCTCTCCGCAGCACCCATAGGCACTCCATAGGCACTCCATCAGCACTCAAGGCAGTGCACATCTGATAAAAATCGGTTCACCATCGACACTCGTAGGCTCACTATCGGCACTCGTCAGTACCCATAGGCTCCCTCATTGGCACAAGTGGAAAAGTTAGACTAAATTAGTAAACTTAGGTATTTTATAACTATAATTATAATGGGTGAGTAGTTTTGTACTCCCTCCATCCCATTTGAAATGACCTGTTTTCCTTTTCGGGACGTCCCATTTGAAACGACCCGTTTCCTAAAAAGGAAATAATTTCTTCATATTTTATTATTTCTCTCACCTACTTATCTACTCTCATTATATTAATCATTTTCTCTCTCATACTTTATTATCTACTTTTTCACTATCACACTCATCTTCTTTCTCTTACTTTATTATCTACTCATCTCTCATACTTTATCTTCAACTTTCTTAATTCTCGTGCCCATTTGAAATGGATCGTTTCAAACGGGACGGAGGGAATATTTTTTTAAGTGAGAATGAATATAAACATATATTTCCACTAATAAATTTAACAATAATTACCCAAATGCTGTGAAGTGATTCAACCAACCCCACGTCATGCTGTGTACTTTGTCTGTATCCCCAAATTCAAATTATTCAAAATCTAATTTAAGGCGCCTGTTGCACCAACAATTATTTCAGAACGTGTTTGGATGAGAGATAAACCACAACCCAAAATCCAAAAAAAATAAAATAAAATAAAACAGTTTGATCAATAATACATGAAGATGTTAAGTGTTAATATTTTCACTTTTAGCAGTTGAAGCAGTTATCTTCTCACTAAAATTTACAAATCACGCAATTACGGATTTTTATCTTAATAAAAAATAACATAAATACTATGAAGATTAGAAATAAATACTCAATACTCTCTCTCTATTACACTGTTTCTAGTAAAAACCAAGGCAAGAGAGACTTGGGAACAGCATCGCGGCCGGCTGCATCGTACGAGCCCAACCTTTTCTATCTCAACCTCAAGCAGGCACATACTGTAGGGTTTTCTCTACTTCATTTTTCTCCGGACTTGTGCTCCACCACCATCTCTAACAGCTCATCTCTTTAATATCAGAAAACAAGACGAAAAGAAAGAGAGAAAGAGACTTCAAGCTTCGATTTGGTGAGTCATCTGTCTTGTTATTTTTCATTCAGCAAAGCCGAACATTTGTGTTGTTTTTCTTCCTCTGCTTCTGCATTTTAAAGTGTTCCAAGTTGCAGACAGACTGTTCTTTTCCAAGTGTGTTTTTTTGCATGAAATCAGTCTGTGTTTGTGCAAATCTCTTATATTTTTTTTGTTTCAGAAAAAGGTGCTTCTTGTTGATTTTGCAATGTGGGTTGATGTTTAAGCTTTCAGACAATATTTGTTTGAATTAATATTAGTTTGATACTATTTGTCTCTGCAAAGCTCGTGCTCCGTCTGTGTTGTAGATTGTGTTTCTTTTTTTTTTTTTTTTTTGGTTTGTAAAATTGCTTCAGCAGATCCAAAATAATTCAGAATAAACATGGGAGTAAATGTTTGTTGCTATCTGCCAACTTAGGACTTCATTGATGATGAGGCCTTGTCAATTTGTTGAGCATTATAAACATTTACAATTCTCTCTCACTCTCTCTCCTATAATGTGTTTTTTTGCTTCAGTGAAGTTCTTTCCCATGTCTTTTACTTTGTAGTCTTTTTGTTACCAGAAAGATTCTGACACTAGCAAAATTTTAACTGCAAATCTAGAGAGCAAAATGAAAATCGGATTATTGTTTGTAAAAAAGTAAGTAAATAATATCCATCGCTTTCTGTGATTCTATCTGCCGGAATTGTGAGTTTGTTACTTTACGAAGATTTTAGTAACTTTACTGAATTGTGGGTTACTTTGTTATTAGTTGCTATCCTTAAACTGTTCAAGTCCTGGAGTAAAAATAAAGTAAAGGATTATGAAAGTGATGAACTGCTTTGATATTGATATCTATTCTGATCTGGTTGTTACTTCATTTGCCTCTTTTCTTTCTTCTTTTTCTTTCTATTTTCATCAATTTATTATTTCTTGTCTTTATGGTATGGTTGGTGGGAGTGGAGGTAGTTTCTTTGATTTTCCTTTGAAGGGATAATATTGCTGGTTGCTTTCTTAGTTTTGGTTGGTAGATTCAACTAAAAATGGATCAAATGTTGTGTTTTGCTGTAAAATTTCTCTTTGTTCATTGTTTATATACCCATAAAAAATGCCTATTTTGCTGAAACTCCTCTGAAAATATTGCAGGTCGGGTGGGCCTTGTTGAACGTCTAGTTTAACTTCATCTTCATCACTGGTGATATAATAAGATATGCCGAACACTAAATCAAGGTAATTACATTTGATGTTATGAACTCGTTTTGTATAGCTTCATCTTTGTATACTTCTAGCATCAACACAAGTATTATTCAATCGAGTTAGACATTTACTTCCTCTAGAAAACATTGTGTAACTTGTTTCATTTTGAATGCATCTTATGCTTGAGGAGGTATAGAAATGCATAGCTTAGCCATTCATGTTATTTTGTCAAGTATAAAAGAGAAGATATAGTTGATTGTATTGATGATCTTGCGTGTGCTTTTGAGTGCAGACCCGTTTCTCTTGATGTACCTCCAAAACCTTCTCCCACCACACCTCGTACAGCCCGGAAGCTCAAAACTCCGGGATCAGACCCTGATTCATTTTCATCTCCAAAGAACAAAACACCTAATGGTAAAAGTCCTAAAGTTGTTGAACGCCGCTCTCCACGAACCCCAGCAACAGAGGTATACTTGTGGATTAGAAACTCCAATTTTTATTTCAAGGGAACTTGTTAAATACCTATACATTGTTCTATTTGTATGTATAATCACAAGATGCAAGTATTTAGAAGTTGCCTTATTTACCTTTGCTGCTCAGTTGCTATCCTTTTCTCTTTGTTGATGTTGTGTTGCTTTTGACCCATGTTTATCGCGTCTAGAAAAAGAAGCCGAGCAGAATGTCTGAACTAGAACCTCAGCTAGCTGAGCTCCAAGACGAGCTGAAGAAGGCAAAGGAGCAGCTGAGCTCATCCGAGTCAAGCAAGAGGAAGGCTCAGCAGGAGGCTGAAGAAGCTAAAAAGCAGATTGCAGCCATGTCAGCTAAACTCGAGGAAACTCAGAACCAGCTGAAGGAGCTCTGTGATTCTGAGGAATCCCGACTCCAGGAGCTGCGTAAGATATCTCAGGATCGAGATAGAGAATGGCAGTCGGAACTGGAGGCTGTTCAGAAGCAGCACTCAATGGACTCTGCTGCGTTGGCTTCTGCACTGAATGAGATACAGAAACTCAAGATTCAGTTGGACCGGGTTAGTGAGTCCGAAGCTTCTCAAGCTAGGCATGCTGAGTCGGCCTATGCTGAGATTCATAGCTTGAGGGTCGAGCTTACAGAGACTCTTGAGTTGGTTGAGAAGCTGAAGAACCAGTTGAGTGATAGCATAGAATCTGAAGCTGAAGCTATTGAGGAAATTGGAAAAGCTCAGATGCTGCTAGAAGTTGTGAAGACTACTGAAGAGGGCCTTCGTGTAGAACATGCTAACGCAAAGGAGTCTTACAAATCGTTGCTAGCTGAGCTGGAGATGTCGAAGAACAAGGTGAACTCACTAGAGGAACTTGTGAGTGAACTTCAGGCTGATCTTGCTAATCCTTTAGGTGAGGTTAAGTCAGAACCCGAGGTTGATAATCTAAAACACGAAGCGACAATGTTGAGGGAGGCGCTTGAAGCTGCTGAAAGAAGGTATCAAGATCAATACCTCCAGAGCACATTGCAGATCAGAGATGCATATGAACTAGTGAAGCATACAAAATCGGAATCATTTGAGAGAGAGTCTGATTTGGAGGCCGAATTGGAAAAGTCCAGAGCTCAGATTGAGGAACTGAAGACTAAACTGATTGAGAAGGAAAAGATATTTCAAAGTGTTCAAGATGAGAACAACAAACCGAATTCGAATGTGGAAGAAAACCATTTTGCTCATGAAGAATCCCAACTTAAGATTGAGTTAGAGAAGTCAGAATCTGTTCTAGAAGATCTGAGAGCAAGCTTACTGGAGAAGGAGACGCATCTGCAAAGCATCGCCGAAGAAAATGAGATGCTAAAATCTGAAATCTTGAAGAGGGAAATGGAGAAATGCAGGGCAAACGACGAAGCCCTTGCTTCTACAGAGGCAGCAAGAGCTGCTGAACGCGAGGCCTTGATGAAGCTCGGATATCTAACTGAGGAAGCCGATAAAAGTAGTAGAAAAGCTGCAAGATTCACTGAAGAGCTCGATGCTGCTCAGACTGCAAGCTCGGAGATGGAAGCCGAGTTAAGGAGACTGAAGGTGCAGTCGGACCAGTGGAGGAAGGCGGCTGAGGCAGCTGCTGCTATGCTCTCCAATGGTAACAATGGTAAGTATGTTGAAAGGACTGGCTTCTTAGATTACCATACAATTGGTGGGAAGTTGGGTTTGGCTTGCCCTGACGATACTGATGATGAGTCCCCCAAGAAGAAGAATGGGAACATGCTGAAGAAGATTGGTGTGTTGTTGAAGAAAGGGCAGAAGTAGAGATAATAATGTGTTTTAAGGTTTCGTTTCATTGTCCTGAATAATTGAGTGCAACTCTTTATGTGATCAATTTGTGGGTTTTCAGGCATGTTGGCCGGAGAACTAATGCAGACAAGTAGCAGTAATCTTGTATAGTTATGCTCAACTTTTATGAACTCTCTCTCCTATTTTGTCTTAACCTGCCTTTTGTGCTGGTTTGGAGAAAATTTATCAAAATTATTCTTGTTGCAGAAGCAGTTGTTTTATGGTTTGTAATTCTTAAACAATATAATCCTACTATTTTAAGTTAATATTATTTATGAGCTAGGTTGCACGGTCACGGAATTCGACACGAAATGAAAATGCGATTGACTTTTTCTGGAAGTTTTAGGATCCGACATGGACCATGCAGTGGAAAATAAATTTTTTTTTTTGTATTTTTCATTAGATTAAGGTGTAATGTGTACTAAAAGGTAATGAACATGACCATTGGAATGATGTGTTGCATCGACATTGAGATGTTTAAAGTGTTGTTCGTTTTTAGTTTCTTTAAATATCTCAACCAATTAATTTGTACACGTAATTTATAACTCTTGAACAACATAATCCTACTGCTTTAAATTAATTAGTATGCGATAAATGTGAAAAGTGTTATATTCATCGGAAAAATAAAATGGAAGATATGATTCAAGTTGAACTCTTAAATAGCCCAATTATATTAAGGCCCAATCCAGTATGCCTCCTCAGATTGGGCTGAAGACCGAATATGAAAATCTCATATTTATGTCGGAGTTGAATTAGGGTTTTACTCGCTCAGAGATTAGTTTCAACACACATCTCCGTCTTCCTGCGTTCTCTCATCTTAGCAACAATGGGGTATGTAAATTTCATCTTCTTTGCTAGTTTCCCATCTGAAATATTTGCCGGTCCATGTTTTCGCGGCTTGGAGTAGATTTTATTCAGTTTTTACTTGATGATTTAACTAGTATATCGTGAAAATTCTCTATGGATGAAAAGTGATGATGTTATCGTATATACGTTTTGCTTCTCTGTTCCATCAATGTTATGCTATCGTTGGTATTACATGTATAGATGTGGTACTGGTTATTGTCAAATTCAAACGGGCAGAGCTCCACCATTCGACATTCCTGTTTTATATGTATAATCAATTTGCATTGCAAGTAGTGAAAAAAGAATGAATTATCAGTGGATTTGTCAGGCATTTACGGATAGTAGCGAAATGATTTTAAAACTGCACATTTTATCTTTGGGTATTCTTGTGAATTTGGAACTAGTAGTCTTGAATCATTCTCCATTTGATTATTATATGGTATCAAATACTTATACATGAAATGCGCTGGTTTTTGTTTGATACCTAGAAATGTATCACCTCCTTAGTATAGATTTTAATATCAAGCCTCTTCTGAAAATTTTTAAAAGTTTTTAAGTGATGGATGATATTCACTCGCTTTGTTGTTGCTCCCATCTATTTTAGCCCATAAACTGCCTTCTGAAATCAGATTCCCACTGTCTATGTGTCACCCAAATATCAACCAATTTGAGGAAATTGCTCGTATTGTGGTATTCTGGGTTCACATTTTCTTTCACCATTTTGCAGGAAGACACGTGGTATGGGAGCTGGTCGCAAGCTCAAGTCCCACCGCAGGGAGCAGCGGTGGGCTGACAAGGCATACAAGAAATCTCACCTTGGAAATGAATGGAAGAAGCCATTTGCTGGATCATCGCATGCTAAGGGCATTGTGCTTGAGAAGATGTGAGTTCATTTTTTTTATACAAGTCAAATGAAATTATTCTACATATGAACTGTTTTACTAAGTAGCATATATGTTTATGGACTTTTTCAGAGGCATTGAAGCTAAGCAGCCTAACTCTGCCATCCGTAAATGTGCTAGAGTCCAGCTCATAAAGAATGGAAAGAAGATTGCTGCTTTTGTCCCTAATGATGGTTGCTTAAACTACATCGAAGAAAACGTGGGTTCCTATTATGACCGAGGCTGTTGTTTCATTCTTCTACCGGGTCTTCTTTTTATTTAACTTGCTAATTTGTTTTTTTGAATTTGCACAGGATGAAGTTTTGATTGCCGGATTTGGACGTAAGGGTCACGCTGTGGGAGATATTCCTGGTGTTAGATTTAAGGTGGTGAAAGTTTCTGGTGTTTCACTCCTAGCCCTATTCAAGGAGAAGAAGGAGAAGCCTAGGTCATAAGTCATTTTGCTGCTACTTAAGTTTTGATGAAATGCTAAAAACTTTGTTTTTCGCGATCTTTTATATTTTTTATATAAAATTGTAAGACTTATTCTGGTTAATTGGCTGAGCGAACTGATTTGGTACTGTATTATTTTGGTGTTTGTTCGCTTGGTAAATTCAGGATATTCTTGTTTTTTATTTTATCAATTTCTGCTTATTTTATTGTTATTGCTATTTACCACCAATTTTAAAAAAAATCGCAAGCTATTTTGTATTTGGAGGGAAACCTATTAGCGTGTTTTTGTTACGAAAGAAATACGCAGCTTATATCCATTTTTTTTTCTAACATCGAACATAAAACTAGTTAAAATAAAAGGCAAGAGGATGAATGGCTCAAATACTAAAGATGCCAATAACGCATCCAAGTGTCGATTTAGAACCCTGCATGACTCTATACATGAAACTATAGCCAGACATATCGAGTTGGAAATCATATCTTGGAAATCATATCTTGGAACTGTAGAAGTAGCCTAATACCAAAGACATCAGTATAGGAGTATGCTTACTCAAAGAGGAAAAAGAAAACAAGAGAAGAGAACATCCATTGCCAAAACATATATATTGAAGCAAAAATGATCTGGCTTACTGCTCTTTATGCATTGTTTGTATTTTCTGCTCTGTGGGGTCATCAAAACATTCATTTCCAGAAGAGAAGCTCTTAAGAGCAAAAGGGGGCCTGCAAGCTGCACATTCTAAGTTGATAATTCGGATCATGGGTTATCTTTCTCTATTGCTAATGACTTCTTCTTAATGCGTATACTAGTCTCATTTTCACTAATATATTCTGATCCTGTAGTGTAGCTAACTTCACCCGTGAGCTCCATAACCAGATCTGTAGGCTTATCAAAGCAGTCACCATTACAAGTTAAGTTCTTGAGGGCCTCCCTCCCCATTTTGACTAATATGTTCCGAGTCTTGAGTGTAGCTACCTTCATCAGCAGTGATTTCAATATCACTAGAGATCGTGTTTGTAATCAAAACTCATGTCACCTAACTTGTCTTCAGCAGCAGCACCTATACCTGCATCCACCACTTGCTTCACTGCATTTTGGCAAGTTACTCCAATAAACAAGCTAGATGAATCATTCACATCCAGTGAAACACTTGAAGCTTTCACCAAAGCATGTGGTTTTTCTTGAGAGGATGCAGGAGATGCAGCCTTTGGAGAACCAGACTTTACATTGGCCAAAGAAGTAGTTATTCTAACTGTTGGAATCTTAGCTTTCTTCAGTTTGCCATTTGAGCTTCCAGCAGGAGTGGCAGTTTGGCTAATATATTATGAGCCTAAAGAATTGTTCCCTTCACCAGCAGTAGTCTCGACATCACCAGAACTCAAGTCTGAGACCGCCTGTACCTGCATCCACCACTTGCTTAACACCATTTTCAGCCTCAACTTCAACTGCTTTTTGACAAGATTCTCCAGTTCCACTAACTCTAACTCCAAGAGATAAGGCAAAAGAATCGTTTACATCCACTGCAAAATCAGATGCTTCTATAAAAGAATGTGACACTTCTTGAGAGGATGCGGGAAACGCAGAAGCATACGATATTTCTAGAGAGGATCCAGGAGATGAAGAAGCATGCGGCTTTTCTTGATATGATGCAGGAGATGCGGCCTTTGGAGAACCCGACTTTATGTTTGCCAAAGAAGTAGTCATTCTTGCAGTTGGAACCTTTAGCACTCTTGAATTTGCCATTTGAGCTTCGAGCAGGAGTGGATGTTGCAGCTCCATTCCTTGGGAACACAGGGCTCAAGGCAGATTGAGAGCGCTGTTGTCCATTCGGAGTAGGAGGTGATGACTTCAGATGCAAGAAAGAAAATTTTAGCATAGCAAAGAAATCACAAAAAAATAAAATAAAATAAAAAGAGGTCTCATTACAATATTGTATACATTATATGACATAAGCAGCAATTAAATCTTAGAGAACTCTTATCAAAAGAATACATTCATGATTTCCATGCATGACTGTCTTGAATGTTTAATGATAAGAAAGATGAATGAACTCACCCCATCAAAAAAAGCCAATTTTGGGTGATGGCAATCGTAGTCCTGATGGTTTTGCAGGAGCCTGAAGGGCACCAGATTCTGTTGAGGATTTCTTTGAAGTGTTGCTTGGTAAACTAGCTCCCCGGTTTCCTTGTATGCTAGCCTTTTGACCTGCTAGATTATTCCTTGGATGCAAAGGAACGTTATCACCATCCACTGACCTACAAGAACTGGCATCTGAACTTGCCCTCAAGTTATTAGATCTTTGCTTGATCATAGAAGATGTTGTAGATGATGATGAAGACCACTCACTAATTGAACTAGCTGGTGAGACACTCGCCGAGATCTTAGTAGACTTTAGGTAAGACGAAAGAGTAGGGATTGGCAACTTGTTCTTTGGCACAGCTCTAGACGGAGTTTTAGGTATGGAGCTAGAGGGAGCCTTACAATTTTTTACTGGATTTCTTCTTGCAGTCATAAGTGGAGGTTTAGCTGCATTTCTAGAGGATGTGTTAGTAGAATTGTCACTTGAAGTAGAAGAACTTGTTGAATATACACTACTTGTAGCTGAAGAACCTAAGGAAGAACTCTTCAATGGTATAACGGTTATTAACCATTGTCGTATCTATCATTTTCAACTGATGTAGAAAGTAGCGTTGTCGTAAGTAACGATTATAGACAACTGTTTTTAAGTGTTGTTGTAGATATCTACAACAATAGTTAATGAACATAGACAACATATTTCACTGTTTTTATTAAAATGTCACAATAATTCATATATTATATTACAATAATGAATACTATTGAATAATACAAGTAACATGGTATCTATATCGTAATTTCTGTTACACTACTTCAAGTATAGCTCTAAAAATACTAGACCTCCATTGCCAATTTCTCACCTTCCTCACTCGAAGTAATCTTCATTTTACAACTTAGCCCTCGCTCCAATCCTTTTTCAAAGGGGAAAAAATAATAATTAGTAAAACAATCAAAATCTCAAAACATTGAACAATCAAAATGATGAACCCATGTAAGCGAAAAGGAATAAACATGCTTCTAAAAAGGAATTACCATACTGGAAGCAGTGAGTGTTAAGGATTTCTGCAATAACTTATCAATTTAGTTTTAAAAATAAACATTCGTTTCTCATTCTTGTACATATAAGAACAATTGAATGAAGGGGCACAATATATGTTCTAATTAGCTTTCTCAAAGTCTATCTATTTAAGTCCTCAAATTTAATGAATGATAAATTTCCAGCCCTACAAAACTTGTACAAAACTTAAAATCTATTCACCATGGATAAAATGATAAAGCTATGTTGGATATGAGTCAGTAGATTGATACTCAGCTGTTCTACGGTTAAAAGAAATTGGGGGAAATCATAGTAGTACTATGGAATTGAAGATCCCAAAACCGAGCTGATATCAGTAGATTAGTGTGTCGATAGGATTAGCTGATGTATAGGTTAGACTTGATGTTATGTTTATTGTTTTTGTCTAAGTCCTGTACGGGGTAGTTGTTGAACCGATCTTCTGCGAAGATACTTTTCGAACCCCATGTCATCGGTGTAATCGCTTGCGTTCTTCGTCGAAGTCGAATGCTAAACTACGTGGAGACAGCGCATCGGCCTTACCCGATCTCGTAGAAGACATTATCACCTGATGGTCATCGGCGGAAGAACCTATGCAAGCACAATACCTTCGCAGATCGACCAACCGACTATCGAAGCTCACTTCATCGGCCGACAACTCACCGAAGAAGACAGAGACGTATTCGCCCATCGTACCCGACGTAAAAGCGACCCCCGCACTCGAAGTCTTTTCGAATAGTTCAGCAGAAGACATACGAGGTTGTTTGAACGGTCAACTCTGACACTCTCACCAACTACAAACCTCGACCAATGAGAAGCCGACAACGCTTACCTACTCTACAGCTAAAGTTTGCTCTCTTGAACAAGCATTAACCGCCCGCCGCAACTAGCTCGAATTTATGGCCGTTTTCTTTGGAGGCTTGTGACACGTGGCATCGTCGTCTCCAACGGACATATGCCACAACTCACAGCTATAAATAGAGAAGGATTTGAAGATTTCACACAGAGGAATATACGCGAAATCAAGGGAAAGCATTCAAGCTCACAACGCTCTAGAACCTTCAAGCTTATCCGAGAGACGAACTAGTTTTCATAGAACACTTCTTGTAGTTCATCTCTCTAGAGCTCTTTGATCCCTTTCTTCTCTAAACTAAGCTCATTGCTAGATTCATAGCTTAGATTCGAAGGAGTTCACATTTAGTGAATCGTTCTTGTTGTAAGAACTCCTTCTCAGTTGGAGAATATTCCCTCCCTTCTAAACTTAGGTTTGGATTGTAAAAGTCGCTAAGGACTATAACTTAGAAGGATCTGTCCTGCGTACAGTTTCCCTTTGCCGAGACTTGCTCGGATTAATCAACAAGTTTCTCCTCGCTGAGTTCGGGACCGTGGACGTAGGATCGTTATCCGAACCACGTTAAAAATTGCTTGTGTTATTTACTGTTTTTATCGCATTGCATTTAACCCAGCTTTAAATCATCGGCTTGCATAAAACGTATCTTAAAAAGCGCATGACCAAAAGACTTTACATTGCGAAAACACGTTTTTAAAAGAGACGACTCCGGGCCTAACACTTATCCGCACTACACTCTCCGACCGAGTTTCGTAATACCGACATCGGTCCGCAGGAAGAGCTCGAAGCCGACTCACTTTGACCCCCGTGATCGAAGGCTTATTTAGCACCGTTTATCGCTTGCAAACATCGCCTTCACTGACCTTCACTGAGAAAAAGAAACAGAGCTCAGGTGTATTCACCCCCCCCTCTACACCTGACTTTTCGTCTCCGGACCAACAATTGGTATCAGAGCGCACGGTGTTCAACTGATCGCCGGTTCTGTAATACTGGTCCTCTCGAACTGATCCCGAAAACGTTTTCTCTGCACAAGCATCTCTTCATCTCATCCCTATACTCATTGCAACATGTCTGATATGTCAGGTATTCGGATGGTGCCGATGTTCTCCGTTGAAAATTATACGGTTTGGCGCGTGCGTATGGAGGCACATCTTACGTCACTCCACGACAGCATGGCGGATGTTCTTGAAACAGGACCCATAATCCCCATGATCGACAGCGTCGTATTTGCTGCTGGAGAAGGCGTAGGAGCACAGACAGGTGCAAAGATTCCCAAAGACAAATCTGCCTTCACACCTGAAGAGAAAAAGCTGCACAATCTAGACCGAGTGGCACGAAACGCTATACTGACTACGCTCAGTGACTCACACCTCGGCAGAGTGCAAGATTGTAAAACATCAAAAGAGCTATGGGATGCTCTGGCTGTACTGAGCCAGGGAACCCCTCAGATTAAGGAGAACAAGCTCGAACTAGAGCTTCAGAAGTTCGACGCCCTTACTATGGAGCCAAATGAGACGATTGACGAGCTCAGTGTTAGATTCACAAACCAAGTCAACGTCATCAATGGGCTGGGGAGGATGTTCACCAATAAAGAGATGAACACCAAGATCTTAAGAGCGTTACCTCGACAGAAGTGGCTTCCATTTGCTACTTATCTAAGACGTTCTGATCTAAATTCTCTAACTCCTGATGTTATCTTTTCGTAACTAAAAACGGAGGAATTTGAGCATAGCCTACCCCGGAGATGCTCCAAGGTGCTCCAATGACACCCACATTGATCATGCCTTCAAGGCAACTGTCAAAGAAACCGGAAACAAAAATACTTCATCGAGCAAGCGTGGCATGGTGCAAACAAAGTCATCTCGAAATATCCGGTGCCGATCGCTCGCGACGATGGCTCTCAAATATCAAAGAGAAAAGGAGAGAGTCGGAAGTCGAAGAAGTATCACAGAGATTCACCCTCGGGTAAGAAAGATTATCAAAAAAGGAAAGAATCTAATTCTACACTCGAATGTGGGAAAACAGAGCATGAAGCCGCTAGTCCTTCAAAGGACTCGGTTGGAAAAAGCAAGCAGAAGCAAAGTCTCTACATGCTATAACCGCAAAAAAGGAGGGACATTATCGCACGACCGTCCCGAACTCTCACCGCTCAAAGAGCGAACGGCAAAGCCGAAGAGAAAAATTCGCCAAACGAAGGCAGCTCTACATAGCCGGAGAGATATCCGACAACTCAATCAAGAGGATACTTTCATGTATTCCTCTCGAAGACGAAGCCGCATTCGTCGCAGCTTGAGGAAACAAATACAAGTCCCGAAGAGTCAGCCGAATACCGCTTGATGGCAGGAGAAGAGACCGAGGTAAACTCTAAACCTAAAACAACCTCTTCTTCACATAGCACACACGACACATGTTCTGTCAGCGTATGATCCTCTGAGACGTTGTGCAAGCGTATGATGAACTACTAGAGGAGCAGATTCAGCCGAGCAGAGAGTTCAAAGCAGAACGATTCGAGAACTTGAACAGTAAAGGCTGAAAATTTGAGACTTTCTTCGATTGTCGGGTCTCTACCGAGTCGGTGGATCTAGTGGCGAGACTCAAGGAAGAGATTAAATCTCTTATGACTAAGTCTCGACTTCAAGAGACTCACATCTCGCTCCGACCAAGGACAATTCCGAGAAAGAGACCGAAATAGCTCAACTCGGTCGAAGCTCTCGGACGTACGAAGGATTATGATTCACTCGGAAGAAGTGACGAAGTCCGGAGAGGACCGATGACCGAACAAGACATTGGAGCTAAGGAGAAGTTGGAAAATATGCTCGAGCACAATGCATAACCGCCGTGAAGGAAGGCCTTGGCTACAAACATGAAGCTTCGACTTCCAAGAGCTCGGACTTGCCGACCGATAGGTTCGTCGAGGGAAAGTACAAACCGCTCGTCACTCCACCTCGAGCGAAGAACAAACGAGAAAATTATTGCACCCTCGGCCGAGCAACCGGAAGAAGCAATGACCAATGGTTCCAGCCCCAGGACACCACGATCAAACTCGGGGGGGAACCAAGAAGGTCGGATGGGGCGAGAACAAAGATAGAGAACCACCGTATGAGCATCCGGCTCAAGACGGTTCATACTACTATGAGCCCCGGCGTCGGGAGAAGCGCTAAGACTCGAAGAAGAAAGCTCCCGAACCCAAAAGTCAACAAGAAGTCAAGTATCTCCAAGTCCTAAAGAGAGAGAAGCCGACAAGGTTCGAAGAAGAAGTCTCGAGACTTCTAAGGTTCCTAGGCAGATCCGGGTTCCGAAATCACCCACCGACTGTAAGGACCCAACCGAACCAAAGGGTACCTAAAAATGTTTCGTTTTGCGGGTGCATAAGGACCCTTGGATAGTGGACAGCGGTTGCTCGAGACACACGACACATCGAAGAGCTCGACGACCAACTACGTACAAGAAGATGGTCCCGCACTGAGTTTGGTGACAACTCCAAAGGCTACACAAGGGGATATGGAACACCGAACATTGGGACCGCCTCGGCCTAAGAGTAACATATGTTGAAGGACTTCAACATAATCTCCTTTCTGTCGTCAATTCTGTGATAATCTTAACAGAGTTATCTTTGACGCTGGTTTCTGTGATGTTGTTGACAAATCTACAGGGAAAACAGTGTTGTCAGGCTCGCGGAAGAAGAACATCTATGTTGCAAACTGGAAAACCGCAAGAACCTGAGGCTTGCTTGCTTGCACGTAGACTAAATCAAGTGACAAGTCAGCCGGCTATGGCACAAGAGACTCGACCACTCCGAACTTCAAGACTATGAACAAGCTCGCAAAGAACTCTAAAGTCAGAGGACTGCCCAAGGAATCTTTTATCAAAGATAGAAATTGTGAAGCATGCCTGAAGGGAAAGCAGACAAAGAAGAGCAATCCACCTATTCCTTCACCTTCCACTGATGGAATCCTTCAGCTGCTCCACATGGATCTTTTCGGGCCAGTCTCTCCAGTGACTATAAGAGGCAAGAAGTATGCCCTAGTCGTCATAGACGACTACTCGAGATATACTTGGGTCATCTTCATCGCTAATAAGTCGATGTTCGGACCGAGCCGCCTAATCTACCGAAAAAGCTCGGTGTGGAAAAGGACATCAAGATACGGAGGATACGCTCGTACGGAGGAACGAGTTTCTAAACTCGTAGTTAAAGAGTACCGTGATAAAGAGGGAATTCAAGCACGAGACATCACCGCACGCACCCCTCGGCCAGAACGGACTTGCCGAACGAAAGAACGGAACACTCAAAGAAGCAAAGAAGAACGCTCCTAGCGCACTCGGACTACCCTCAAAGTTTTGGGCGATGCTCACCGACACTGCTCGCTACACTCGGAACCGCTCACTGCTTACAATGCAACACATGAAGACGCCTTACGAACTGTGGAAAGGGAGAATTCCTTCTATTTCTCATTTCCATATTTTTGGCTGTCCTTGCTTTATCCACAATAATGGGAAAGATCAGTTGAAAGTCTTTGACAAAGAAATCGATCAAGGAGTATTCTTAGGATACTCTCGGGTCAAGAAAGCATTTAGAGTCTTTAACTATCGGACTCTTTGCGTGGAGGAAAGCCCTCATGTTGTTTTTGATGAGTTTGTTACTGAGGACAGGAAAGATACTGAGCCAAACACTGAAGATGTCAGCAAGAAGCTACGGGATCTCGGACCGAATGATAAAGCCGAGAAGATCCAAGCATTGTTGGGATGATGAGTCGGACGATGATGAAATTCGGACTCGGTCAACAAGCAATGTAGCCGACTCGGTTGATTCTCCGTAACAGAATCAACAACGGTAACAACGGTCGATGAGGAAGCCCCCGTGGTAATCGAGACCTCTACCGAGAATATAAACTCGGGGGGGAACGTTAAATGTTCCCGAGCTAAATGCCCCGAACTCGGAAACTCGGTAGATCCTAATCTTCTTACGAATTGCTTCGATCCACGAACAGATACTCTTGAAATGCCTAATACTCCTACCGCCGTGCGTAAGTAGTATCGAAGAAGAAGCCCGACTCGGACGCTCGTGGCTCGATGCTCATTCTTCGGATCTAATCATTGGAGATCCGTCGCCTACTATAAGGACAAGATCAAGATTAAGTCAAGGCGAAAGCTCACTTTACTCTTGTTTTTCGTCTACATATGAACCTCAATCGATAGAGGATGCACTTAAAGATGCCGATCGGGTCATAGCCATGCAAGAAGAGCCGAACCAATTCGTGCGAAATGAAGTATGGGAGCTTGTTGACTGCACCTGGACATCAGCACGTGATCGGAACAAAGTGGGTCTTCAAGAACAAGCGAGATGAAAACAACGTCATTGTCGGAAATAAAGCTCGACTAGTTGTAAAAGGTTACAGTCAAGCTGAAGGAATTGACTTTGATGAAACATTCGCTCTAGTCGCCAGATTGGAAGCCATTCGTCTTTTCCTAGCATATGCAACACATCAAGATTTTAAAGTATATCGGATGGATGTGAAGTCAGCTTTTCCGAACGGGCGATCGAAGGAAGAAGTCTACGTTGAACAACCACCGGCTTTCAAGCAGGGACATCAGTGTACGAGACTTAGGAAAGCTTTGTATGGGTTAAAACAAGCACCCGTGGCTTGGTATGATACCCTATCGGACTTTCTACTTCGAAAGGTTTTCGAAGGGGACAAGTAGATCGCACTCTATTCAAAGCATAAAGTCGGAAGATGACATTCTATTGGTGCAAATCTACGTGGACGACATCATTTTCAGCGCAGTAAACGAAGTCATATGTCGCCAGTTTGAGAAAATGATGAAGGAGAAATTCGAGATGTCTATGATGGGAGAGATGAATTATTTCCTTGGATTTCAAGTAAAGCAATCAGTGAAGGAATTTTCATCAATCGAGGCCAAATACACTCGAGATCTTCTCAAAAGATTCTGGCCGTGATTCCAAGAAGCCGACCAAGATCCCCATGAACACAAACTTTAAAATCGATCTAGACAATGAGGGAGCTTCGTTAACTCTACCGATTATAGAGCTATTATTGGTTCTTTACTTTATTTAACAAACTAGCCGATCCGACATAACTTATGCCGTAGGTGTATGCGCAAGATTTCGAGCAAATCCCAAGCGAAGTCATCTAGACTCAGCGAAGAAGATTCTGCGATATCTAAGAGGAACACCGATGTGGGTTATGGTATCCTCGCCGATGATAATCTAACACTAACGAAGTTATTCGATGCCGATATGCAGGATGCGGGATAGATCGAAAATCAACTTCCGGAACATGTCGGTTCCTAGGCAGCAAGCGATATCGTGGTTTTCAAAGAAACAAGCACTCGGCAGCTACGTCCACTACCGAGGCCGAGTACATGGCCGCAGGAAGTTGCTCGTGCCCGCATCCTTTGGCTTCGACAACAATTGAGAGATTATGGTATAACTCGGGATGAAGTGTCCATCTACCGTGACTCCACCAAAGGCAATAGCTATAACTCAAAAACCCGGCCCGCATACGAGATGCAAGCACGTGGATATTCGACATCACTTCATCGGAGACCATGTCGAGAAGAAGGACATCGAATGGAGAAAATCCATACCGATAAGCAAAGGGCGAACATACCGACCAAAACCACTAGCCGAGAACAAAGTTCGGGAGAACTATCGGTTAAGCTAGGTCGCTAGATCCTACCGAGACAAGTCAGTAGAAGCCAACTACCGATAATGATATACTTAGCAACAATTGGTATCGGTATGGAATCGCATGACAAGTCGAAAACTTAGTACAGCTGACTCGGTTGGGAGATGCACACCGTACACGCAAGAAGGGGAACATGGTCGTCAAGCACAACCATCCTCCCGATAAATGATGGTAACCAGCTGATAAGTTCAGCTGAAGAGGTTTGCGTAATATCGTCACTTAAATTGTTCAGAAGCATGCATTTAATGCATCAGTCGCTTACATTCAGTTGTTAAGGAGCATTTATTTCTTACTATTTATTATGCTTAAGGTTTAAGGAAAGGTCAGCAGGACCCTTCGCCTGTGTAATTAATGCTCTCTGTCGCGCATTTAATGCATGTCTTCTCACTTACCTTTATTACGTATATCTATAGTATTGGCGGCTAAGTAATCATACCCTCTATATCATTCAATCTTAGACGTCCATCGATTTTGAAAGATTAAATTTGAACCATAGGATTCAAACTGAAGATCAAATCAACTTATACAAAATCTTTTCAACTTCGATTACTCCTCACTTTTCGCCATTCTCATATCTTAGAGCTTTTTCTTAGCGATTTAGTTATCTTCCTAAATCCCATCCAAACTGCATTGCTGTATATTCATTCAAGCCCTATTTCACGGTAATGTATTAATATCTGCTGATAGTCACTAACTTACTCTATTTTCAAGTCCTAACAATTTGTTTTGCAGATTTCAATGGCGATAGTACGGACTCCCGAGAAGATGGTTGAGATCATGACCATCCGGGTTCGGGTTGAGCCGACGATGGCTCTCCGGCAGTGGACCTTTCATATTTGGAGCCGGTGTTTGGCGCCCTTGAGAAGTCGGGTCGGCAACTCTTGTGTCGAGGCATCCCCGTTCTCATCTGCCGAGACAAGTTGTGGAGGCCTACTACAACTGGAAGTCGCTTGCCTCAGGAGGAGAAGAGGCTTCGTTTGTTTACAGTCGGGAAGTTGCCCCAAATAAGTGGAGGGAGGCTACCCACTCCTTCAACATCTCAGAGGCTCTCGTTCAAGCCTTTCAACTCCCCTCAGCTGGTATTTCTCCCATTGGTTATAAGGAAAGGGAGATAAATGATTACGTCCAAAAGTTCTGTGGACGCAGCGACATAGTGTTCAAGACGGCGCTACAGAGGAATCTTTTGCTACCTCAGTACAGGGGTTTAGCTTATGTTGTATCTCATATTCTGACGAGCTCAGCTGGATCCTATGATTAGCTTTCTAAGCCGAGGATACAACTGATGATGATTATAGACGATGGAGTAGAAGTGAACTGGGCCGACTACTATACTACTCACCAAGGCCCAAGCCCGAAGTTCACTACTTCGCCATCGGAGAGAGGAAGCTAACCAAGACAGCAAGCTCCTATTCGGCACCAAGATGTCGGTGCTTGATAGAGAGTGTGGTACGTAAACGTTCAGCCTTTTGCGGACTCAAAGTCTTTTGATCTCAAGAGTATTAAATTTATGACAAAGGCCGGCACGAGAAGTCAATTGGCAAGGGGCCACCCGAACCAAAGAGAGCTGCGTCGCTCCGCCCCCCATCCGTCCAAGTGCCACGTAAGAGGAGGTTGGCTAAGACTCGACCCGCCGAGGTCACATTGGCTCGCCCACTTTCCATCATAGAGCCAGCTCCTCCTTCTACTCAAGAGGAGCAACTACTCGATTCGGATATCGGAATCGAGGGAGCGACGATCAAGGACAAGGTCCAAGTGATCGCCTCCGAGGAAACAGAGTCCGACAAGAGGGAACCTTCACCCGAACCTACCGCCGAGTGGACAACAACCGACACCACTCGATCAATGCGTGCGCAATGAGATTCAAAGAAGAGATACCGTAAATTGTTGAGCACGCAGATATGGTTGAAATAGCAAGAAGGGACAAGAGCTCGATGCTCTTAAGGTTTCTGCACTGGGACATTCTTATTGACTTTGCCAAATCCCGGCCAGTCACCGGATGAGCTACGACAGAGGAGCAAGAGCTCCAAGCCAAGATTGGATTCGGAGAGCCGACTGATGTGGCGTCCTTCGAAGATTTGAGAGCTGCAATGCTCTATTTACTGAGCTTGAGAGCTCCAATCGAAACAGCTCCGCCCGCATCTCCACCTTCCGATAAAGGTGATAATGATGATCAAGATGAGGAGATGGATGGCAAACCCAAGGAAGCGCATCAGGGAGAATCACGCAGAGGGACAAACTCCCCAAGAGAAGAGCCCAACAC
Source organism: Lavandula angustifolia (assembly GCA_028984105.1). NCBI lineage: Eukaryota > Viridiplantae > Streptophyta > Magnoliopsida > Lamiales > Lamiaceae > Lavandula > Lavandula angustifolia. Next base: position 4,356,794 of record CM054825.1, on the reverse strand, counting down.
CACCCATAGTCACATCGGGTGAGGCTACAACCGCTCCGGGCACGTAGGGAGCAGTTGATCTCGTTCTCCGAGCGCAGGCTCGGAACCAGCACTTATAAGATACAACCCATCGGTTCCATGTCCTCACGTTCTGTCAACAGGGCTATCAAACGCCAAGGTGAGAAAAATCGACTCCTAGCCAAAGATGTTCATATCAAATGGGAGAAGTACACCAAGGCTCGGAACGAAGCTCTAAGTAAGTTGGCCGCCTACATCTCAACTCCTAAAGAGGCTTCTCGGCCCGGATTTCAAGGAGATAGTTGAGCAGGCCCTAAGTGCTCAAAAGGCCGATTTAACAGGCACGAGTCGGCAATGCTTGCCGCTGCCGCAAAGATAAAACTTTCTCGAGCAGGTGACTCGAGCCATGAAAACAGCTTCAAGGCTTCATAGATGAGAGAAACAAGATAGCAACCATTTCTCTTCAAACAACCATCCAAAGAACAGCCGAGGCCTTAAAAGCCATTCGAACGAAATAACGTAATCAAATGATCAAGCTCGCTGAAACTCCGTCGAAGTCAGCCGCTCGCTTGAAGAAATCTAGAGCCGATCGAGAGAAAGACTCGGGAAAACTATCGCAACTTGGTCGTGATCTTGATGACACGATTACCCGCATCAAAGATTCTCGCGCACAATTTGGAGCGAGACGTAAAAGCTATCCGCACCTCCCCGGCAAATATTGCCGATGCCAAAAAGGGGGAAGATATTGTGAAAGATGAACCCGATACGGATATACCGACGTCCGTATTCTTGAGGGACAGGCTCGGGAGGCGTGACCCTCCTCGGCCAGCAGAGCCCTCACCAGCAGAGATTCGGTGGGGGAACAGGCTCCGGAGGCGGGACCATCTACTCGTAAAGATACATCTACCGAGGTCCTTCTCCTTGATTTCCCACTACAAGCCACCCCCATCTCCTCTTCAGCCTACACACATAGACGAAATTGCTCAATTCTTTGAAGAGCCGGCTTGAAGAAGAAGAGTCTCAACAGTGCCGCATGAGGTCGGGGAAGGAAATCGCTATCGAATCCACTACTCCTTCCTCCCCGGTCAAGAAGTTTAAATCAAAAGCGGAGCAAGAGGCATTCGACCTCGTAATAGCCCAAGAGCCGCAAGACAAGCTGGACCAGGAGCGTCGCCTAGAGGAGGCAAATCAAGCAAATAAAAAGCCTAAGGGGCAAAGCCGTCGTGGGCAAAGGAAAGAGAAAGGTCATTAATACAAATAAGAGCAAAAGAAGAAAGCCCAAGAAGATTTTGCTAAGGCTCTTCCGACCGAAATCAAAGCTACTGCTCGTAGTATTCCCATATCTACTCTTACACCCGAGCAGATAGCGTAAGATCAAGAGACCTCGGGAGGCGACGCGCCGCAAGGATCGAGTCTCGGACGAGGAGACACTAGAGCGGCCGCTCTCCGTGAGAAGAAAAGGATGGCCGACCTGGCAAGAATGAAAAGCCTATCCGATAAGCCGGCCGATCCGAGAAAACAGATACCCGTAGGATCGAGGAATAGGAGGACTACTATCGAACTCCTCCTATGAAGCCGATTCCCGCACCTCATGTGGACAAATGGGTACCCGCCGATCCGAATGATCAATGGGAGACTCTCAAAGAAATGTTTGTTAAAAATTTGTATGTATGGGGCTTCTATCCGAAAGACATTCCGTACGATCAACTATTCGAAGAGTGTTTTAATGAAGTTTTTCCGGAACTCGGAGAACGGTTGCCGCCTATCATGAAAGAACCGAACATTCCCGTGAAAGCACCCGCATTCGTAAGATATCCTCCTCCCATGATCGCTAAAGGCATTATCATCACAAAGTCTATCGAAGAAGAAATCGAATGCTGCAGCTCTATCGCATGAGTTACATCCGCATAGACCGGTAAGATCAAGAGGAAATCCGAGTTTTGCGCAAAAAGGATTTATAAATTTTATCGCTTTGGACCCTCCAACCTGATCGCTCGGCGGATTTCATGAAGAAGACTCGAGCTTCGCACGACGAGCAGATGATTTCTCCTCTTTTTGTTTTTGATAATTCTTTGTAATAGCATAGGAACCCGTACTTTGACGATCTATCTATAAGAGTTCCTATCGCTTGCTAGACAATCGCTTATTGTCTTTAAGCTTTTTAGTGTCATGTTTTCACGATCGATCACCAAGTGATCTCGACACACACTCACATCGTTTCTCGATCTTGCCTTTCTCTCACCCGCCGAAGTTCATTTACTCTTATCGCTTTTTCCTCGATGCTTTAAGTGGGGAAATTGTTGTCGTAGGGGACAAGATCTTTGATAGATGTTAGAGTATAGAGGTTTTGGCATCATCAATTAGGGGGAAATTGTTGGATATGAGTCGGTAGATTGATACTCACTGTTCTAGTGGTTAAAAGAAATCGGGGGAAATCATAGTAGTACTATGGAATTGAAGATCCCAAAACCGAGCCGATATCAAGTAGATTAGTGTGTCGATAGGATTAGCCGATGTATAGGTTAGACTTAATGTTATGTTTATTATTTTTGTCTAAGTCCCTGTACGGGGTAGTTGTTGAACCGATCTTCGTCCGAAGATACTTTTCGAACCCCATGTCATCGTATAATCGCTATGCTTCTTCGTCGAAGCCGAATGCTAAACTCACTGGAGACAGCGCATCGCCTTACCCGATCTCGCAGAAGACATTATCAGCCGATGGTCATCGGTGGAAGAACCTATGCAAGCACAATACCTTCGCAATCGAACCAACCGACTATCGAAGCTCACTTCATCGCCGACGACTCAGCCGAAGAAGACAGAGACGTATTCAGTCTACTGTACCCGACAGAAAGCGACCCTGCACCTGAAGTCTTTTTGAATAGTTCAGCAGAAGACATACGAGGTTGTTTGAACGGTCAACTCTGACACTCTCACCAACTACAAACCTCGACCAATGAGAAGCCGACAACGCTTACCTACTCTACGAAAGAAGTTTGCTCTCATGAACAAGCGCATTAACCGCCCGTCGCAACTAGCTCGAATTTATGGCCGTTTTCTTTGGAGGCTTGTGACACGTGGCATCGTCGTCTCCAACGGACATATGCCACAACTCACAGCTATAAATAGAGAAGGATTTGAAGATTTCACACAGAGGAATATACGCGAAATCAAGGGAAAGCACTCAAGCTCACAACGCCGTAGAACCTTCAAGCTTATCCGAGAGACGAACTAGTTTTCATAGAACACTTCTTGTAGTTCATCTCTCTAGAGCTCTTTGATCCCTTTCTTCTCTAAACTAAGCTCATTGCTAGATTCATAGCTTAGATTCGAAGGAGTTCACATTTAGTGAATCGTTCTTGTTGTAAGAACTCCTTCTCGCTTGGAGAATATTCCCTCCCTTCTAAACTTAGGTTTGGATTGTAAAAGTCGCTAAGGACTATAACTTAGAAGGATCCGTCCCGCGTACGTTTCCTTTGCCGAGACTTGCTCGGATTAATCAACAAGTTTCTCCCGCCGAGTTCGGGGACCGTGGACGTAGGATCTCGTTATTCGAACCACGTTAAAAATCGCTTGTGTTATTTCTTGTTTTATCGCATTGCATTTAATCCAGCTTTTAAATCATCGGCTTGCATAAAAGTATCTTAAAAAGCGCACGTACCAAAAGACTTTACATTGCGAAAACACGTTTTCAAAAGAGACGACTCCGGCCTAACACTTATCCGCACTACGGCCTCCGACCGAGTTTCGTAATACCGACATCGCCGCAGAAGAGCTCGAAGCCGACTCACTTTGACCCCAGTGATCGAAGGCTTATTTCGCACTCGTTCATCGATTCTGCAAACATCGCCTTCACCGACCTTCACTGAGAAAAAGAAACAGAGCTCAGGTGTATTCACCCCCCCTCTACACCTGACTTTTCGTCTCCGGACCAACAAGCTATTTAAAGAATAATTACAGTAACTTGAGCCATGATCACTTGAACAAAAATCATGCCTAAAGTGAATTTTTTGGAGCAAAAACTTCAATCTTGCAACTCAAGAAATCAACTCTCTCATTTCATGATATATTAACTTTATCAAATCTACCTTAAATTTGTATAGAGAGGACTAGAGACAACACCCCAATTAAGTGTAGCATTCTCTATAGATGTAAGAAATTAATCAAGACTTAAGATAATATCAGTTTGTTATTAATTGGAGTGTATGAAGGTGTGTTCGTGTTTTCACAAATTTTACAAGTCAAAACGCAAAACATACAATACAAGTATCTACTACAAATGACATTTCTTTACATTGCAACAAGAAAAGTTCATCGATCATCTTTCGTTCTAAACTAAACATGTAAATTATCACTAAAGGTTTCTTATTAAATTGTGTCCATCATTATGTTTTCTAAGTCGACTATTGTTACACAAAGCGAACCCTCAAAAGCCTTAGTTGCTTGAAGCCTCTCATAACAATCTTGTATTCTAGTTGTTTTCATCACCTTTGAATGTCTCAAAGTGCTTCATCAAATACACCCCTATAGGAAAAGTTTTGAGATTCAGTTTTTCAAGCAGATGATGTTTGTAAACATTAAATTTTCTATACGATACAGTTTCATGCATATTGCAGATAAGATTAATGCATGAAGAGCAACATATTTATGCATATAGGAGGAACCCAACAATAATAAATACTCAGTATCTTCAGGTCACATAACCATTAATTATAGTTTCATGCATATTTCTTATCCAAGTCATGCATACACGCTATAGTATTCATGCATATAGAATGAATGCAACAATCATGTCATTATAACTCTGCTTTTATCACCAATAACACACTACACTTTCATGCATATTGCCACTAAATTTCATGCATATTGCTACTAAATTTCATGCATAATATCCAACAGAATCATGCATATAAAGCAAATGCAACAATAACCACACAAAAAAAAAACCATGCCCTCCTCAACAAATTAAACGCTACAATTTCATACATTTGAATTTACACATTTATGCATACTGTCCAATAAATTTATGCACATAAATGAAAATTACCACCAATGTTAAAACTCTATTTTCTAGATTCAGATCACTATGCATACAATTTTATGCATATGTCAGTTCTAATTCATGCAGACGATACTACATATTGATGCATATTACTTTGGAACACAATATTTTACCTTTGTCTAAGCATTACAAATTTCATGCATATTTCTATACACATTTATGCATACTGTCCAACAAATTTATGCACATAAATGGAAATTACCACCAATGTTAAAACTCTGTTTTCTAGAATCAGATCATTATGCATACAGTTTCATGCATATTTCAGCTCTAATTCATGCAGACGATTCTACATATTCATGCAATCATATATATAAGATATATTCTCAATACGTATATGTTATATTCATAATCGTGAACAATACTTATGCATAATAATGCACATATTTATGCATAAATATACTGCTACTTATGCACATTTTTTCAAACAGGGCAAGAATCACGAAATGACATTCCAAACAGGGCAATAATCGCAGAACTCGATGTATATCTCTAGAAACAGACCAAAAAATACATCAAGATAACAAGATCCGAAAACAAATCACATATCTAGGGATAAAAACCATAGATCTAAGGTTAAAAATCGTAGATCTATGGTTAAAAATTATATATCTAGGTTTAAGAATCATAGATCTAGGGTTAAAAATCTCAATTGGAAGGAGAAACCGCGAAGAAATCCCCAAATTTTAGTCAAAAACCCTAGGTTACAACTCCATAAACCTTCAATTTTCCAGCAAATCGACTCCAAAATTGAAGAAACGAACTTTAGATTCTGTGGAATTGAGATGGAACAATCTCCTATTTTTAATGATATATTAGAAGAGCGAGCACCAAAGGTTAGTTATATTGTTAATGGCAAGGAGTATAATATGAGATATTATCTCACTAATGGTATATATCCTCGATAGGCATCATTTGCTAAATCTATTAAATGTACGAGCACCAAAGGTTAGTTATATTGTTAATGGAAAGGAGTATAATATGGGATATTATCTCACTAATGGTATATATCCTCGATACGTAGCATTTGGTAAATCTATTAAATGTACGCAAATTCCGAAGCACCAATTGTTTGTTCAGGATCAAGAGGCTGCACGAAAAGATGTTAGCAAGCATTCGACGTTTTACAAGCTCATTTCACTGTTATTAAGCGACCATATCTTTTTTGGGATCGTGCTATGATTGAGGAATGTTGGGTGATGATTCTATCCTCAGCAGTATTAGATGTAGTGGGAAATGATTCTATCTTCTGTACTGACCGATACTCAGTAGCCTTGTGCTCTGAATTAGTCTGAAGATTTGAAGATCCCAAAATACTATCTTGATTGGTGAACCTTTAAGTTGTAACTTTGTTTTTTGTCTCCGAGGTTTCGCACTCGGTAGACCCTCCTCGCTCCGGTTCGGGCATTCGGTTGTTTATCCGCCTCAGCACTGTAAGTAGAAGACTTAGTAAATACTCGGACTCGAGCAGAGCAAGATATCCGAAAGGAGTCGTTGAACCGAACTCGCAGAGCAGATTCACTGTACTCGAGTTGATCTTCGCAAAGCGCACTCAGCAGAGTTCACTATCGAATCAAAGATCGGACTCAGCAACGGCCAGAGAGTCGTCTGAACTGTCAGATCTTTCAAAGACAATCGGCATAGTCAAGTACGAGGAAGAGAGAAGTTAGCTTCAAATCTCCTTGAAGTCTGTTCTGTCTCAACCACTTTCTGAACCTCGACCAATGACAAGCAGACACCTGTCCTACACCTACTAAAGCTGCAAGTCAACAACTTTCCGGAAAAGAGGGAAAAGACTCTGCAAATGCTACAAAAGAGCCGTTAGCTACCCAAAAGAGAGAGACAAAGGATCATCGTCTCCAACGGATCTTTCCTAGTCTCTTCTCTATAAATAGAGGGATAAATCAAATTTGAAGCTCACGAAAAAAAAAACGAGTGCGAACATACGAGAAACGAAAGAAAAAGAAAAACCGCATACACAGAGCATTCAAACGAGCAAACTCGAAAAACCTAAGTTCTCCGCAAGAAGTTCGAAGAATCCATCTCCGGCGAAAAACTATATTCTAGCTCTTAGGGAACCAAGCTAAACTGTTAAATACAGCCTCTAGTATCCAAACGACGATACACGAACCCAAAGTCATACTCAGTTGTTCGTCGTTCTAGAAGCCACTTCATTGTTCCCTATCCCTCTAACCTAAGCTCAATAGAATATATCCATAGCTTAGACGAAGGAGTTCATCTTTGAACTATTCTTTATTGTAAAGAACTCCTTCATAGTTGGAGAGTTTTTCAAACACTCAGTTTGATAACCTTGTAAACTGAGACTTGCTCAGTATAAATCTCAAGACCGTAGTTTGTCCAACAGACAAACCAACCGAGACTACCTCGGTATAATAAATAGCTTCCTGATCATTCGGGACAGTGGACGTAGCATTTTTGTGTCCGAACCACTTTAAAAATCTCTGTGTCTCGTATTCTTTTTCACTGTTGCATTGATTTAACTGTTCATACTGAAAAGCCTTCTTAAATCATTCAACTGAGTTTCAGCGAACTTAACTGATTGCACTAATCTACTGAAACTGTTTTATTAAAAACGTTTTCCAACTCAACTGAATTGGGCCTACACTATTCCGCACCACTAAACTCTATCTCGCAAGATACCGAATTCGACTCTCGGTCCGCCTAGCGGATCTCGGTAGAGTCGGCCACTCTGCCAACACGATTCAGAACAGCTTATCTGGTCTGCTGAACCTGTTCAGCACGATATTATCCTGAAAAAGGACTGTTCGTGTTTAAGTTGATAAATCGGTTTTCAGGTGTATTCACCCCCCCCCCCTCTACACCTGAACGTGCTCTCGGGACCAACAAGGAAATTATGATTGCTTGCATTATCATATGCATCATATGATAGTGGAAGATGAACGTCACACTTATCTAAATTATCACGATTCCACGAAATATATAGAAGCTCAACCTACACAGAATAGTAGAGAAAAGAAGATGAAGAAGCAAGCTACTGACGATCAAAATTTTGAATACTCTACAGAGCGGATTGCAAGTATAACCAGTTATATGACAAATAAAGCAAAGCTTCGAAATATGCATGCTCACAATGCTCTTAAAAGCGACTTGATCGAACATATATGGTAAAGAGTCACCATCTGTTTTAAGCACTAGAGATTTATTTTGAATTTTTAATTCAATTGATGTAATTTTCTTTTGTTGCATTTTCTATGTATTAGTTTGTAATATTTTAACTTGTATGCATTTTTCTATATTTTTATTTTATTTTATTACAAGTAATTATATTGTAATTAAAAATAATTATAGATAATGTTGTGGTTGAGTGGTTAGACTAGTTGCTGATAAACCCTAAAAGATCATTGTGGTTGGGTTGAGATGAAAATTATTAATGTGAAGAAAGAGAAAATAATAAAATATTAGAAAGGTTGGTTGGTTGGTCCATTGGGGTGGTTGCTACTAGAGGTAGTATGAGGGAGCACAAAACAGCAGCGACGTGGTCTTTTTGCAGAAATAGGCCTTTTTTAAGATTTAGAGGCTTTTTAAATTTTATTTTATTTTTTTTAAATACAAAAATCGGGTGAAACCGGAGTCAACGAGTACCAGTTCAACTTCGACTCGACCGGGTCCCACTGAGTCAAAGGCAAAAACAGGTCTACATGCAGTCCGACCCGAATTTTCTACCGGGTCCCGATCAAATCGATTCAATCGACTGTGTTGGGCCAAGTTTCAAAACACAGAGTATGACAGTACATTGTAGTATGTTTAATAAAAATAAAAAAAGCAAAAAGATATCTGAAACTGTTAAATTTGTGTATTGTGACATCGAAAAAATAATTCACACTCATTTAAAGTAAGTTGTAAGAGACATTCTTCCAATCATATTCATAAACCATCTAAGGGTTTGCCATATTTTACAAGAGCTCTATCCCTATTTTACGCTAGAAACAAAATTTCGTCCCCAACCATTCTCCCATATTTTAAGATAGTAAAGGAATATTCTATAATATTTATATTTTTTATTTTTACAAATTAAATTAAAATACAATTATATTATATAACTAAATTAATCATAATAAATATATTTATTAAAATCATATAATTAAAATTCTGCATTAATTGGTAAAAAGATCATTTAAATTACTTAAATAAAAGCATATTACGTAACAATATCTGATTATCCGAAGATGTACATTCATTTCATAAATGATCAATTAATATATTCTGGAGCATGAAATGACCTTGACCCTTCATTTCAATCACAAAAGACAGTAAACCTTCTATAAATAACTTATTTTACCACATATCTGCTTTTACACTCCTCAATTAGAAATTCTACTACTTTTCAGTAACAACAATTGCACAAATGTCATGCCAAGCTAATTTCTCTCAAGCTAAAGATCAACGCCTTTCTATAATCTATCTTGATATTACTCAAGACCCAATTGTGGACATTAACCAATACAGATATACACATTGGTCACGCAATTGGGAAAAATACCACACTCAACCCACCTAGTTCCATCTGAGATCATACGTAATTCAAGATCATTGCGAAACCAAATGTCAACAATCTTGAAGGATATAAGAAAATTCAACGCATGCATAGTCACAATTGAATAAACAAAGCAAAGTAGGGCAAATGAGCAAGATATTGTAAGTCGAATTTCAAGAGGTTATTTCTTTTCATTTTTTTCTTGATTTTTGTATTTTATCTCTAAATTTAATTTCAGCTCATGGACTATGTAGATTTAGATGGCAAAAGACTATATAAAAAAGACTATGAACATGGCTTCAAAATTGAGCACACGTGGCCTATACTTCACGATTTTGTGAAAGCTGAAACTACAAGTAGACCTCTCTCTTTACCGAAGAAAATGTAAAAAAAAAAAAAAAGATGAACGAAGACATGGCTACTACTCATAGTTTCATTGAAAGTGGAAATGAGAAACTATGACAGACACTCATGGCTTCAAATAAATGAAAACCGACAGTAAGATGTTAATCAAAGGTGATAACATCTTAATGATTGATTTGAATACCATTGATAATCCAACAAGACGTGAAGTGTTTCAGATTGAGCAACTTAAGATTATTGAGAAGCAGAGAGTAACGCCACAAAAGAACGACATTACGAGTTTGTTCCGAAATTTATCCCGCACAGTAGAGGCTCTAGAGATGATTTTTATGATTATTAATGGTGTGTATTTTAAATTTATGTCATCTTTATGTATTTTCATTTTAATATAACTTGTTTTATGTATTCTTCTGTTGTGACCAAAGCAATTTATGTATTTTCATTTATAATAAGTATTTTTTTGTTGACCTGTTCGATACAAATAAAGGGAAATTTCTACCTAGATCAGGTCTTATAGATCTGGTGGTGTACATTACATTTCGAATTTTATAAGTATTTTTAGTTTTGAAAACAAGTGAGGTGGCATTGTTTTCGACCACGAATAAAGAAACATAGGCTTCCAAATTCACTGACGATTTCTCCCAACTTTCTCTCAATTTACACTCTCAGCCACTCACTTTCTCTCTCTAGGTATCTCTAGCACTTGTTGTCCGCACTCTACAAGAGCTTGCTTATCACGTTGATGGGGTAGGCAGCGGCGACGCGATTGATCCACAATGCGGTAGCGACATCTTCGACCTCTGGATGTTGTGGTGCTTTCGCAAAGAGCAAGAAGACGTGTGCCGCCAACGACCGCCGAGGTAAGCGATTTCCATGTGAAGATTGTTGTTGGAATTGTTTCATCTAGATTGAATTGAGGTATGAGTTTTGAATCGAGAAGAATGAATCGATGGCAGAGGGTAATTCTGTTGCCCTTCTGTTTTTCTAACCTACATTAAAATATAAAATAAAAAAACCTAATAAAATGGATAGGGGAAAAGAAATTCTCCCATATATAAGTAGGGGACCACATTAGCTTCCTGCAAAATCGGGGAGGGAAATGGGGGAATGTTATTTTTTTGCAGCAATCTCTCATTATAGGGCTGCCTTGGGAGACAATCCCATCTATTTATTATACTGATAACCGCTACTCAGATCATGCTTATCATTGTGTTTTAACTTTTATTAGATTTAACATATGTCTTGTTGGATTTCAGACGATTACCACTACACTAAAAATAATTGTTTATGTTTAACGGCTGATCCAAAATTTCACGATAGAGGGAGTTAGATAGCAAATACTTCATCATAATAATTTTTATATTAGGAATAATCAAATAAATTAAAAAAATAAATAAAAGAGTAACAAAAAATACTTAAAATAAAGCAGAAAAGAAATAATAAGATAAATTAAAGAATAAGAAAATAATAGTAATAAAGAAACTCAAATGCCCAAAATAAAATAGAATTAGTATTAAGAGAAATAAAGGTGAGAGAAAATACTGACTAAAAAGAAATTGTAATTGAAAAAGACTACTAAAATTAATGAAATGCTGAGGGACAAATTATAAAACATGGGAGGGCTGAACCAGTGCACCAAACATTTTTTGATTAATTTTCTTGGTCATAATCAAGGTTGCATGGACACGGACACAGGACACGGTACGACACGGACACGGGACACGGGATACGGTATTTTTTAAAAAATTTAGGACACGACACGGGCGCTAATATAAATAATATTAAATTATTAATATATATATATATATATATATATAAATGATTAAGTCAAACTTTTCAATATCAAACTCATTGTTCACATTATTAACTCAAAACGCATAAGTCATAACTCATAATTTATAATCATAGCATAAAAATGTGAAATACTAAGATAAGTAGATAACAACAATAAACATTAGTCTTAAAAGTCATAATAATATAAATAAAAAGTAATTTTTCAAGTTTTATGAATCGGTGTAGAATACTTCATCCAACAAATTATTTTTCACTTCCGGCTCATCAAAGGTGAGATTTGCAATCTCTAAAATCTCAACATCACTATTCAACTCAAAACTGTCAGTTTATTGATCTGTTAAGAGTCTAATTTTTTTTTGTTGTGGTCGTGTCCGGGAAGAGTCGGACACTTAAGTGGTTGATCTTGTGTAGGTCTTGGGTTCGATTCCCATTAGGGATGATTTGTAATAAAAATTAAAAAAAAAATCAGAAATTTAAATTCCCGTGTCCGGAAGAGTCGGACACTTCAATTCCCGTGTCCGAGAAGAGTCTGACACTTCAATTCCCGTGTCCGAGAAGAGTCTGACACTTCAATTCCCGTGTCCGGGAAGTGTCCAAATTTTTTTTTTTAATTTGCTGGACACGTTTTTGCCGTGTCCGACACGTGTCGGGCGCGTGTCCGAGCGTGTCCGTGTCCGACACGTGTCCGACACAGTACGACGACATTTTTTGAAGTGTCCGTGCAACATAGGTCATAATGTTTATCAAGACAAAATTAGCAGTTGGTTGGGCCATACCTGTTTGTGGTGACGACGCAACTCTATTTCATGTACTCCCTCCGTCCCGCTATTTGTGGCTCACTTTCCCGAAAGAGGTGTCCCGTTATTTGTGGCAACTTTCCTAATTTGGTAAAAAAATGTTATCATATCTTCTACTCTATTACATTCTCTCTCCTACTTTATTACATTCTCTCTCCTACTTTATCATCATTTCTCTCATATTCTCTCATTATCTTACTTATTTTATTTCTCATACTTTATCATCTACCTCATCTCTCATACTTTATCATCTACTCTCTTAATTCCCGTGCCGAAACCAATTGAGCCACAAATAACGGGACGGAGGGAGTAGTATAGTAGCCAACACAATCGGTCGAAACGCTGAGCATCACGTTGCCCAACACTTCTTTTAGGTGCGCACTAATTCGATTCCCCAACAAAAGATTGAGACTCAAAACCCCCCTCTCGAACAGAACAAAATTGCCTACTACCCTTTTAACCAATCTGATTCCCCTCATAACAACGCCGGATTTCACGGAACTCACATCAGTTTTAAATTTATTACATACTGTAATTAATAAACCCTACAACTAAGTCTTATCATTCATGCAACCAAATTACACATGTAAACAAGTTTGTGCCCAACACATATAAATCGCATGCATTTTCAAATAACTAACATATCTCTGAACAGGCACACAAAAAAAGATAGTAGTAATTGATTGAGTTCCAGAGGAGAGAGAATCATCTCAAGTGTTTTTAAGAAATTTCTTCAGTTGAACAGTCTTTTCTAGATGTATTTTGATTTGAGGTGATGTTTTCTTATTCTAATTAAAAGTATTGATTTCATGCATTCATATGCATAAATTACGTCACTTTCAATAATGTTCGTAACATTTTCTATGCACAGACTGTATGCAGTAATACAATAATATACTATCGATTATGTCTTATTTTTTTAAAACAACTTCCTAAGAGAAGATAGCTAGATTAGTCGGGGGGATTCAGAGACACTGTCTGCCCAAGTCGTGCATAACCCCAAATTATTCATTTCTATAATTTTTTCGAATACTATTATTTTGCCTCCTAAAAATTAAGATTTAGCTTCTTAGTTGTTTACAAATAAATTACTGTTAGATTTTTATTATGGAAATTAGATTATTAAATTAATTAATTGAAAGGATGCGTTGGTTCCTAGATGAATGGACATGTTACTTCGTGGAATGGACATATTATTTCATAAATTAAATGATGAACGAATGTGTTGATTCATGAAGAGATATATTGGTTCATGTCAAGAGGTACTTGGAAGTTGAACAAATGCAACCATTCACAATTCATCTTATTGTGAAGAATTGTGTCCATTGTGTCCATTACGAAAAGTTGCGACCTTTGTGAAGAGTTATGTCTTTTATGAATGGGTGCTTCAAATCTATAAATAGACCATTTCATCCGATTATTAAGAATAAAATTTTCCAATTTATTTGTGTTTCCTTTCATCACATACTTTCATTTCCTTAGTCCCAAATATCAAGTAGTTCGCCGGAATTACGAGAAGTAGTGCAACTACTCGTAATTGAAAAAACCGTTGTATCTTGGAGACGAGTGCTATAGACCGCTTGCACCGAGTAGTGGAGCATTATCGTCTTGCGGAGAGAGAGTCTAACTCTCGCCTCGGTTTGCATTTCGTTATTTTCGCTAATCTATTCTCATATATTGTTTGTTATATTGTTGTAGTATTTATACTAACATTTGGTTTATTGTCGCTACATTTCTTCACACCTAATTTTTAATAACAATCGCAAGACGATAATCTGTGTTGAAGAAATGATGACAAGTAGTAGTAACGTCTTCGCCGAACTTTACAACAAAGAACGAACAACCAAATTCACGCGGAAAAGATCCCTGTTCATGCGGAAAGGATTCGACCGTCGCTCTTTGACGAAAATTCACGTTTAGGTTCTGCCCCAGGAGGGCTTCAAGTTCGTAGAAGTAAGCTTTCTGATCGGGCATCGTTACGATAATTAAAATGGCCTCCAAACTTGAGTCAGCGAGTTTGTGGCAGTTCTGCTAGCTGTACTTCGCGGGCTTGTATCTTCTTCGTCTGAACTCCATTTTATGCGTCGAGCATAGTTTTGGAAAGCCAACGAACTCAGCTTTCTATCGATATAAGAATCGGTGAGTTTCGAGAAGGGACGAAGCTCCTAGGCTATTCTAAAGTTGGGGGTTCGGCACATCCCGGGGAGGATGGTGTTTCGGTAGTGCCTTTTCGTAGATCCGTAACTTCTTGATACGATCTCCAAATGGCGAACGGAAAAGTTCTGGAGATCCTTTGAATGACAAGGTTCGATACGGTATAGGACTTGGGGTTTCCAGATTTGAGGTATGTTCACAAAATATCTCTCAAAATGGGTAGAGCTAAGCCTCATTTCAATACTTAGAATTTTCTGGGTGTGGCATTTAATCAAACAGCTTCTGGGCGACATTCGAGCAGACGTATCTCAGCGGTCGGGACTCTGTTTTACGATCGAAGATATGCTCTGGAATCCTTGTTTATCAAGGTTTGTGTGGATGTCAGTTTTCTAGAATTATGAGTTCGATTGGGTCATGAAAATCGGGTCGAAACTCATTCGCTCGCGCTTCTCGCCGCTTTGGTGTTTTGAGTAGGCTTTTTTCGAGGGGTATAACATTCTGGTCCGAACTCCAAATAACGAGAGGCAAGTTGCGTTGGAAAGCCTGTAGTCGTGGCTTTACAACAGTATGGGTTTCAAGGGGTTTTCGGACAAACAAATAGTGTGTTGGAAATGCTCGGAACATGCTTGCTCCGCAGCCTTGAAAATCGCAGGTAGTGCAGCGAGCCTTCTTCGACGGCGAATAATTCCTTGGTCCGATCTCCGTTTCACGAACCGATAGGTGTGTTGAAAAGCTAAAAGTACAAGGTTTGCAATGGTATAGACTTTGAGCATTGTTTTTCATTACTCCGGTCGGAAATTGCGACGCAAGTTCGCAAGATGAACAGTTTTTCTTTCGCAAGAAAAATCTGGGTTTAGTGATGATTTTGGGCAGTTTAACGGGGTGTAACTCCTAAATCGAGAGTCCGTTTATCGAACTGCGAGATGCGTTGGAAAGCCTATACAAGTGGCTTTCCGTGAGGTATGAGTTTCGATAGGTGTTAGTTGGTTTTAAGTGATCGGGAGTTGTTTGAACATAGCCGGTTCCCTTGCCCGTGGCACCGAGGCGGTTCGGAGTGCCATCTTCGGCAGCGGATAACTTCGGGGTTCGAGGTCCGATTTACGAACAGGTTTGCGGCGTTGCAAAGTTCGTATTATAAGGGATTATCTGGAGGAAAGACCCGATATCCAAAGTTGAAAAGGGTACTCTGAGTAACGGCTCGAGACCCTAGATGAAATTGGATCCGACGAGGATACATTCCGGGATCGCAATAAAAGTGGATCCAACGAGGATGTGTTCCGGGATCGCAAGAGTAACTAAAAGAACGCGCTAGGATTGACTATCTAAAATGTTATTTTATTTAACTACTTTGAATCTGTCTCGATTCTTGAAAGAGACACCTCCAATTGTGGGGGAAGATGAAAAAGATGAGCAAAAACGCATAGTGTATGATGCATGACATCATAACGATTACATACGAAGAAGCCGAATGACTACGGAACTTCTTAGAGGATATTCCTTGTTGGGAAAAATCTGTGTCTCCCGTCTTGATACATTGTGATAGTATGTATGCAATAGGGAGAACACAAAGTAGTATGTATGATGGTAAGTCTCGATATATTCGTCGAAGACATAATACCGTTAGACAATTGATCACTAGTGGAATAATAGGTATTGACTATGTGAAGTCAAAAGACAATATTGCGGATCCGTTTACTAAAGGTATTAGCCGTGATCAATTGTACAATGCAGTTAGGGGAATGGGATTAAAATCCACACTAAAAGAACGCTCTTAATGGTAACTCTACCATGATAATTGGAGATCACATGAACATGGTTCAAAGAGACAACTAAGTTAAGAATGTTCAAGTTGTGCACTTGAAAACACAACTAAAAATCCATTCTCAAAGCTGCCCCAAGTGCAAACCTGTAGCTTGTGGTAAAAGGGTAAGCTATAAGCTTTTAATGATTCCTATAGCCTTATTGGTGGAGTATGACAGGATACTCTTTATAGGAGATCACCTATATAAGTGAGAAGTGTGACCGCTTCAAATAGAAAAACACTTATGAATCCAAGATATGGTCCAAGGCCAAAATGGACACAACGTGAGAACGAAAGATATTGTATCTATTATTGTGTATATGTTATTGTCTTGGTTTACACAAAAAAGTCGACCGGTTCAAGACATCGCGTTCACCGAGCAAGCGAGTAAGTCCGATAACATTATACTAAGGAAGGTTCAAAGCAAAAAACTACCTATCCTGATGCAATAATAGGTCATTGGGACTTTGGTTTGCATAACATTTTGCATTTGCATATGCATTTAATAATCTAACTTCCATGTGGGGGATTGTTAGATTTTTATTATGGAAATTAGATTATTAAATTAATTAATTGAAAGGATGCGTTGGTTCCTAGATGAATGGACATGTTACTTCGTGGAATGGACATATTATTTTATAAATTAAATGATGAACGAATGTGTTGATTCATGAAGAGATATATTGGTTCATGTCAAGAGGTACTTGGAAGTTGAACAAATGCAACCATTCACAATTCATCTTATTGTGAAGAATTGTGTCCATTGTGTCCATTACGAAAAGTTGCGACCTTTGTAAAGAATTATGTCTTTTATGAATGGGTGCTTCAAATCTATAAATAGACCATTCCATCCGATTATTAAGAATAAAATTTTCCAATTTATTTGTGTTTCCTTTCATCACATACTTTCATTTCCTTAGTCCCAAATATCAAGTAGTTCCCCGGAATTACGAGAAGTAGTGCAACTACTCGTAATTGAAAAAACCGTTGTATCTTGGAAACGAGTGCTATAGACCGCTTGCACCGAGTAGTGGAGCATTATCGTCTTGCGGAGAGAGAGTCTAACTCTCGCCTCGGTTTGCATTTCGTTATTTTCGCTAATCTATTCTCATATATTGTTTGTTATATTGTTGTAGTATTTATACTAACATTTGGTTTATTGTCGCTACATTTCTTCACACCTAATTTTTAATAGCAATTACAAATGCTAGAGCTGATTCAATTGAGTTGTAGACAGAACTCAGAAATTATTTGTTATCTTTCTTGACTCGTCTCGACTCTTATAGTAGTATTTCATGTATTCATAAGGATATATATATATATATATATATATATATATATATATATATATATATATATATATCACTTTCAGTAATGTTACATAACATTTTCCATGCATAGAGGAAGTGGAATCAGCCAGTCATGGGTGGTCGGGTAGTCGCCGTTCGTCCAGTCGTTCACAATAATCCCAAAATTTTTGTATTCTTTTATAAAAATAAATAAATATGATTTCACCGTTTAAAAATGGAAATTCCATCTCTTAATTCTTAATCATAGATTTATCCCTAGTATATAGATGCCACTTTCAGCATCATTTGAATTGTGTACATGCAGTTTTTTGTATATACATCATCTCCATAATTAATTGACACGGGCGTTTAATTTAAATCAAATAACATAACAAAAATATTTTTGGGGTGTTTTTGGTATAAATATACTTACTAATTAAGGCTTATTTAGCGATATTATATTTTCTTTTGCGAATAGCCGTTATATGTTGTTTGTAATTTATTCGAAAAATATAATATAAAATCGTATTTTGACGACGCCTAGATTTAGTTGGAGGATATTACGAAGAATAAGAATTTCTAACTTATAAATTAATCAATTATTTAAAAGATAGAGTTTTTTATGCTTCAAATGTTGCTAATTTTACTTAAAGGACAATCAAGTATAAAAAAAGAAAAGAAAGCACACACATAACATATAACTGCATAAAAGATATATGTTATATTATATGTATATAACTCTATCAAAATAGATATCCAAAATTTCAAATTTTAGACCTTCACTAAAATTAAAATTAGTGACACGTAACATACATTTTTTTAATATTTGCCTAAATTAGTGGTCACATTCACAGTAATTCTTAATTTTTACTTTGGTGTAAGTTGACAAATTCAAAAATCTCGGGGGGGCGAATCCAAAAATTTTAATAGGACAAATGTATAAATTACTAAAAATCGAAATAATTCGTAGTATTACACGAAAGTTCGGGGGGTGGTCTCACCCACCCGCCCCCCTTTGTATCCGCCTCTGCTAACACGACTGTTTGTTTAGACGTCATTTATACACATTGTATTTCGCTAGATTAATCTATATACTCCCTTCGTCCGGGATAGGATCTCCTAAGTCCTATTCCACTACATATCCCCACTACATATTCCACCACTAAGGTGAGAACATGTGTCATGTAGTGGATTAGATGTGGTTAGATTAAAATGACATGTGTTCATCTTAGTGGTGGGACATGTAGTGGGGATATGTAGTGGAATAGAAGATCCCTACCCCCTTCGTCCTGTCCAGTATTTCATTTATGGTCGTCTCATCTTACTTGTCCACTTTCTAAATAAGAAAATGGGTCTCACATCTTTATCCACTCAAATTACTCTAAACAATGAAATAATAATATGAGTTCACACCTTTACCACAAATACCAATTCTACACAATTAATTAATTATATGGGTCTCACCCTTTTATTATATAAAATCAACCCACTTAAATAACTGCGCCGAAACTAAATTAGACGAATACAATTTAATTGTAGATATATGATGTTATCTCAAAAAAGAATTAAAACCTATAAATTTATAACATAAGGAAAATCATATTTTCCCAGGAAATGTGGAGGATGAAGAAAAAAACTGGCAACTGCCGTCCAGTGATCTTAAGGCCCAATCTTAGTTAACTGGGCCAGTATACTGTTTTGCTAGGCTCAGGGCTTAAGCCCATTACTGGAATTTGGAAGTACACCAGCAATTAAACACCCCAGCACTTTTTATCTTTCAAAACAAGGATATGACAAATTGACGATGACTTAAAAATCACAAATTCAATTCTCATTGAAATCTTAATCTTACGATTGGAGTTGGATTTGACTATAGATGAGTAGTTTCCTAGATCTGAAATTGATTCAAGCAAAAATCCAATCCATTAAATCATGGACATTGCTCATGAACTGCTTAAATTGTAAGATGAGAATTACTCTTTTAAGCCACAACACAACTTCCTTTTGCGAGTGGCCAACTGGTCAATACTAACATTTACCCATTGATTGGGGGGAACAAACTAGGGGTGTGCGCGGGCGGGTTCGGGCGGGTTCGGACATAAAAATTAACCGATCTACACATAGGCGGTTTTATGAATTTACAAACCGTGGCGGTTTCATTTTTTTCCAAACCGTTGCGGGTCGGGTGGGGCGGTTTGCGGACGGTTGCGGGCGGTTTTGCGGGTCAAATAATTAGGTATCCTAACTACTTAATTCTTTATTATCTATAGCGAAATTGACGAATTTTGTAAGTTGATTTAGTTAAAAGGAACAAAAACTACTACGACAATTATTTGTTTTAAACATGAAGTAGGAGACAACACTTTGGTGTACCACACAAAAAAAAATCCAAATCATACAATGTACTCCCTCCGTCCCATTATTAATGTCCCACTTGCCTTTTTTGGTTGTCCCATTATTTATGTCCCATACCAAATAAGGAAATAAATGAGTGGACCACAATCAATCTAAGCAAGTGGACCCCACCCCTTTATATTTTTACACCACAACTTTATATCTTTACCTTCACTATCTTAATTACCGTGCTCAGTCCCAATGGGACGGAGGGAGTATATAACTTCAAATAAAATGAGTATGATGGTATATTTTAAGATTCACGACACTATGGCACATTCATATGGAAAATGAATTTTTGAAATGTCACTTTGTTGAGTCATGCATCTAAGACTAATATTAGAAAAAAAAAATTAGGGTGGCGGGCGGGTCGGTTAACCGCCATCGGCAAACCGCGACCCACCCGCTCAATGGCTGTTTGCTAAAAAATTGAACCGCGGTTAATTTTGAGAAAAATTAACCGGCGGTTACAATTTCCAACGGGCGGGTCAAGCGGGCGGAGGCGGTTAGACGGTTTTTATGCACATCTCTAGAACAAACTCAGATTCCCTAGTACTAAACACTGAAAGGCTGCAGATTGCATTGCAGAGGTAGGAGAAGGGCAGAAATGACAACTCACCATTCATCCACCACACCCCTCCCCCCCAAAAAAAAAAAAAAAAACCACCCCCACCACACCCCCTTTATAGCTAATACACTCAATTCAAACTATGAGAAATCATCATCTATGTGGTTACGGTTACTTCGTAAAATAGTATCATGACCACCTAAATAGTTTTATTAATGAAAAATATTGGAAATGAAAATCTGGACAGAAAAGTTACATTTCAGAAATTGAAGGAAGATTGGGAAAGAAAGAAACAAATTGTCAAATCAATATAACATGAACATATAAGAGTTGGCAATCAAGACATAGTAGAGTAGCATAGGGTAGGCCTCTTTGATTAGGAGGATGACAGAGGGACAGACAGCCACGCCAACAGGAAAAGACTGCACTGTCCTAACCTCCTTTTACTCTCTCTCTCTCTCACTCTCTCTCATCAGCAACATTTTACTGACTTTAATACTGTAGCCTTCTGAGTTGTCATCTAATCCCCCACCCACTCACTCCACTCAACATTTTAATGACCTTGAATGAGGAAAGTAGAGGGTGAAAACAAAACAATGATTCAAGAAAAAGCGAAAGAGGGTGACACTGGGTCCCCACACAGTACACAAATTATTGGGTGGGTTTGCTAGGAATTCATTAACACCACGACGGATGGACAGGTCCATGCTTCATGTCCCAGGACAGAAAACATAAACACCAGTACTAGGATACTCATTCAAATCTTCAGGTTAAACGCACACTACGTTTTCACCCTACAAACTTAATTTCAAATGCAGAATACTTACAATTACCTGATGGGCATCACTACGGACTTACTTCAATCCTAGTATTAATTTTCACTTTCACAAAACTCAATGCAACCTCGTAACTCAACTGAAGAAATAGAAAAAAAGAAAGTCCAGTAACTTCTCCACTTGATGGGACCCATGGTTATAGCTTCTACCGTACAAGAAATTGGTAGGCATTTATTTGTCTTACCTTAAGAGCTCTAAAACTTTTAATACTACCATTAAACAAGAAGCGCGACTTAGATAGCGACTACGAACTATCTCTTCGCAGAAAATACTATTGAAGCAGTAGGTATCTATTCTGGAAGTATGTAATCCCTATCCATCAAACTGTTAAAACAAGCATCTAGAAAAAAAAAAAAAAAAGAAGCAAATTTCGTGCTCCATCGATGTTAATAAGTTCCATAACATGCATGTCGAGCTTGAATAAAGCAAGTAGAAGTAGCTAGCACAAGTAGAAGTAGCTAGCACAAATAGATGAAAGGGTTATACCAGTCTTTGCGCAATTAAGATCAAATACTAAAGCAGTGTATAGTGAGAAGTTGTGACAAGTTCTCAGTTAAAACTCTAAACTTTTTGAGCTTACTAACCATCCTCCAGCGGAGAGGAAGACAACAAAGAACCGTTGCTTATTGATCACCTCCAGTAGTAATGAGATCCATTGTTGAAATTGGTGACTGGTGGAAGATAATGGTTAGGGGATCTCGAGCTGAAGGGCAACTGATGGATACCAGCTGATGAAGTAGAGAATCCTGATGATGCTGCAGTAGATAAGAATGGTAAAGGATGATCCCCATGAAGATTGTTCGGGAAGTTTCTAGTCCAATGTTCATTAGAATCAAGTTCCGCAACCTTCTCTGTTGTTGTTCCCTGCAGTCATCGAACTAGTTTACAAACATAATTGATAAAATACTTTCAAGAACATTGATGTCTAAATGGATTTGAGTTGCTGCTAAATAACTGGAACTGGAATACTTGGGTCTTAAATTAAGTACCTTATAAATGGGAGGAAGACAAGAATCGACTCCCCTCGAAACAAAAGGGTATTCACATGCATTTACATGTTCATGGGAAGATTGAGCTGCCACAGAGGCTGAAGCAGAGCTCTGCAAGTATAAGGGAAGGATAACTTAGCAAGCGCTGTGAACATGTTATAACGTATGATGAAAGAAAACAGCTCAAGAGTCCTCCAACTATAGAGCAAAATATAGAAAACAGATGACTCAATATCTGAAGTGTTCGCTCAACCTTTAGTCCGCCTTCAGGCCGGTTACATAAGCCACTGTGCATCTGAGAGCTTCCCATCTCCATGTTACGAATTTCATAATGAGCTCCTTCAGGGGGAGCAATGCTCAAATTCAGATTGAGATTGTGGTTCTCGCCAGCTGGAGATCAAAGGCAGAAGAAAACAAGTAGATCAACCACTAGATGAAGGACATAGAGCGCGAATGAGAATACCTCAGAGAAGAAATGGTATGCCTGGATCAAGATTTTACCTCCAATGACACCCTCAGAGCTCAGCTCTTCATCATATGTACTCGGCTCAAAATTGGTAACTGCTTCTCTTCCGTTGCACTTGATAGCAGCTTTATCATATGCCCTAACCAACATTAGCATATTATTATTGAGACAATTGCATAAGATGAACCATCCCAGGCAAAACAGTATCACAACACTAATGAACCAAAGGATGCATTCAATATTGACCTTGCAGCTTCTATCTCAGTGTCAAACAATCCAAGATATATATACCTGCGCATAAAAATTGCTAACAATCAATAACACTACAGCTTATACTCCTAAAAGAAACATGTTTCTCACAATGATTAGCAGCAGCCACATTATGTTTAAAGATCCTTCATTCAATAAAACAATAGTGGCTTTAGAGTCATCTTACTTCTTGCCAAGAAACTGCCCCATCCGAGCTTCCCACCGTCCACATTTGTGCAACGTCACCCCCCTATACTTCGAACTTCCCCTTGAGAATCCTGTACTCTTGCGCCGAAGTATGTGCACAAATTCTTCCTTGGTTAAATTCTTCATCTGCTAGAAAAAACAAAAAATAAAAATAAAAATAAAATATCAGAAGATATTCAGTTCGGAAACATTAAGCAGCAAAAGATCAACTGAGGCATAGCAAGCACGTCCAACCTGCTTAAAATCTTCATCATAATCATCAACATTAAAATTGATGTCTGCATCCAGTCCACGAAATTTAATTGCAGCACGGTCGTATGCCCTAGAATCAGATGAGGGTTCACAAAACTCAATAAACTACAATACCTAATCCTCATATTTAACATCAACTCATAACAAACTCTCTTACCGAGCCGCAGCATGTGCAGTGTCAAATCCCCCTAGAAGTTCCATTTCCCAGAACATTTCAAAAATATTAGTACACGTTTAAACTACATCTCAACAAAGAAAAAAAAATATAGCAATAAATTAGGCATCATACCTAAATAAACTTGTTTACCACAGTCCCTGCACCAATCAAAGGAAAATATTTAGTTAATCATAAATTATTGAGCACAAAAGCAATTAAGTTCCTGTTCCACGACAAGGCATATCCTCAGCAGCCATCCTCATCATAAAAAAGATCAACGAGGTGGATTCGAAGAAGCAGAAAAATTTACCACATTCAATCGTTCTCTAATTAGTCATTTCCGTAGTTTTCAATTCAGATCCATCGACATGTTCATAGAAAGATAATAAGTACTAATCTCTACTCTGCTAGTTAATTGGCTTTTCACAAAAACTCGACAGTGAAAGACATAACTGTTTGCTTGAACAGTGTTTGGATTTTAAGAAATACTAATATCGAACATTTAGGAGATTCTTAAAATTTCATTTCCACAGCATTGAAACAGTCAAAACAAAGTACCAAAATCACCGAAACGATACCAAATGTGCGATTCCCAGCGTCCGGTGCGGCGATAGAATGTGACGCCGCGATACTGAGAGCTGCGAGACCTAGGTCCCCGCCGACTCTTCTTCACTAGCTGCCGCTTCTGCTGCTGCTCCTCCCGAGAAATAATCCTCTGCTCCATCAGCTCATGCCGGTTCTCAGAGAGATCCAAACACTGCGTCGTCCACCCTCCGGTCCCCGGGAAAAACTCCTTCGTCACGTAACCACAGCTCGATTTCTCACTCTCCTCGTAATCGCAGTTGCTCTTCCAAATATCGAAACCGACGAAATGATCGGAGCATGAGTTCTCATCGCCGGCGGTGCTCGAAGTCTCCACATTAACAATGGAGGAACTAGAGCTGCCGGAAAATTCCATTTGATCGCCGGATAGTGCAAAGTGCTTATCCGAC
Source organism: Lavandula angustifolia (assembly GCA_028984105.1). Taxonomy (NCBI): domain Eukaryota; kingdom Viridiplantae; phylum Streptophyta; class Magnoliopsida; order Lamiales; family Lamiaceae; genus Lavandula; species Lavandula angustifolia. The sequence continues at coordinate 4,331,911 of CM054825.1, read as the reverse complement.
GCCGTTTCGGCTCGATCGGTGGTCGGTGCGGAAGGATCAATCGCCAAATTGAGGTTCAACATCATTGTATCCCAATCCACCGAGTTTCTATGGTCGCCAGCTATATCTGCGGCCAAAAATGCATGCGTGAAGAGAATGAGTGCGGAAGAATGGTGAAGAAGAAAGGAATAATTGCACTCTATTGCATTTGTAGAGGCAGTAAACAGTGCATCTTTAGGTGCTTGAATATGAAAAGAATAACAGAGAATTTGGTGCTTGTACTTCTCTCTTCTCTTTTTCCTCTCTCTCGGCTGAGGTCGATAAGAGGCAAAAGGTGGAGAGAGAGAGAGATGAAGGAACGAAGGCCGGCTCTATAAATTTCAGTCTAGAGAGAGAAAATCCAAAGAGGAGTTTTCGAGAAATAAGAGAAGATATTTAAACGTTTATATAACGTGTAGCGCGTGGAGGTTCAAAGGAGCGATGCTCTTTATATTATACTCCATTCGTCCAACCGACTTGGCTGAATAGGTTTTGGTACGATTATTAAGGATAGTGGTGTAATTTTTATTAGAGTGATATCACAATGTGGCTCAATAGATTTGGGCATGATTATTAAGAATAGTGAGAAATTATGTATAAAATAATATAAAGTGGTAGGACCTATTATAATTTATTAGAGTGATATTTTAGTTAGTAATTAAGTCAAGTGGGATATTAAAAAAAGAAAGAAGCCAAGTCGGGTAGAATAGAGAGAGTTAGTTATATGCGCATAAATTGAAATACTGTAAATAGAGTTAAGCTTATTTTATAAATATAAACACATTAATTATTAATTTGAAAAGAAAAACTAAAGATGAATCTAGGCTTCTTTAATATACCTTTGGTTAAAGAGGGTGTTTTCTGCCAAAATCAAAATATTTTCAAAAATAAGAATGATAATTGAAAATTCAAATACCAATACAAATACGAATACTCACGTTAATACAATAATACACACAACATACATATATAAAATTATAATTCATTAAAAAAAAATAGTGAACTTGAGGATAAAATTGTAGTTTGTAAAAGGCATGGTTAATAACTAAATTAAAGGAAACTACAATCGATTGTCAGACATTACTTCGTATATTGCAGCTTCAGATTTATTTAGTTAACGACGACATTAAATAAGTAATTTACTAGTAACAATCTTCTCATCTTAAGAGAGTGGCGCGTGGAAAACACGGGTAGGAAATGTGAGTGGGTGTAAATGAAGTTTGGTAAGGCCTGTTGACAATTCTGCAAAATGTTAACCAATCCTACGTAATGTATTAGGGGACTAATTGCACAACATTTTTACTGTTTGTTTCTTAATTACACTCAAAATATATCTACATATAGAAGCAATTGAAGGGTTATAATCTCAGAATATATTTAGCAATATATATCTTTTCAGTGCTATTGGAATGGAATGACAATGAAAGGTTATGAGTTCAAAACCTACTAAAATTGCTATGTGTATACGAGAGGCGTGGTGGAACGGAATATAATATAGGCGGTTTTTAGTAATTAGTTTTTTACAATAAAATTATCAAACCGTGCACCATAATTAGGGATAAAAGTGGATCTTGGATCCGGTCTAGATCCGTAGATCCAGATCCATTTTTCAGATTTGAAACTTTAAAAAATTGGATCCAATAGATTCGGATCGAATCTGGGCCCATTTTAGAAATTACAGATGTGAATCTCGACTTTACCTTTTGAGATCCAAAAATTATTTTATTATTACATCTAAAATATTATATTATTATTAATATATTTTAAATACTACTACCTCCATTCCGTTATTTCCGGCACACTTCCTTTCGGCACGGAAATTAAGAAAATAGATAATTAAGAATGAGATATGGATATGTGATAAAGTAGGTGAGATAAGATGAGTGAGAGTAGTTGATAAAGTAAGAGAGAAAAGATGATAAAGTAAGATAGATAATGTGATAAATTAAGAAAAAGTACTAGAGATAAGATGGAAAAGTATGATAGAGAGATAATTATTTCCAAATTAAGAAATGTGCCAGAAATAGAGGGACGTCCATTTCGAAAAAGTGTGCCAGAAATAGCGGGACGGGGGTAGTAGTACATTTCATTATTATTAAGTTTGAAATACTTTATTAGTATCTAATAAATAAAAAAGAGGGAGCAGATTGAGTAGCCATTATCCACGACTTTGGAAGTTCTTTTTCGAAAGAAGATCGTGGTATTTTTAGATGATTGTAATATTTTTATAGTATCATAATATTTTGATTTTTTATTAATGGTAATATTTTTATAGATTATGGTGTTATCTTGGAAATAATTAACTTAGCTAAATTTTAATTAATTTAGAATTTTGTTGATTTTAATTAAAAACGTATATGAATCCGGATTTAGACCCGAGACCCTGTGGATCTTATGGATCTAGATCTGGATCTCATTTTTTGAGATCTAGTAGATCTGAATCGGATCTAAACCAAAGTGAAAAATTTCGGATCTGAATTTGGACCAAGGAAGATTCGGTCTAAATCCGATCCATTCTCATTCCTAACTATAATCACATCGATGAATGAAAGACATGTTTGTTGAAAAAAAAAACGTTTATATATATATTAATTATATATATTATGGAAATTCAATTAGCATTAAATGCTAATTTGACTTGGGAAAAATTCAGCCCTTTTCGATCGCAATTTCGAGCCTCGATATTTATCCGATTAATGTTTTGAGATATATGACGTCGATCTACGTTTCGAGTAGATAATTATAGTGTGCTTAATTTCTTGATTCCGATTTTCGGTGAGTGAGAAATAGTGGCTCGAAGTTTGGGGGGACAAAACTACCTAAAGTGGAGAAACTTACCTTATTCGGGTTTTGGAGAGTTATTACATTAATCATGTCCCACATCGATTAATGAATAATGTTTTGTGTGGTATTTAAGTCTCTACAATATTGTAGAAGACAACTAAGTGACATGTGGTGGGCTTGGGCCACACATGCTCATGCGCGCGAGCGCCTATAAATAGGAAGCTGCACTTCATTCCAAAACACACCAACAAGAATCATCTGCATTTTCTTAGCTCATCCTAGCTGCTTCTTAGCTCCTCTTAGCTCAAGTCTCCAGCAGCCCTGCCTCGCCGGGAAAGTCCTGTTCGCCGGAGCTCGAAGGTTTTGCGGTGCTGCAATCTTCGAGACGTTCGTCGTTTTATCTTTGGGGACGATACGCCTACAACCGAGAGCACTACCGGGGCGTATTTCGTCTTGCGGAGAGAGGCTTTCCTCGACTCGACGGTTTTCTCCTTTTGTTGTTTTAATTCATTTTGTTATTTAATAGTTTACTTGTAATAGCAGTTTATAATACCAACAATCGCAAGACGAAATAGCGAACTATATCTGCTTCAAGTAAACTAAGAAGATGTCTTCCTCAAGTGCTGCTTTCTCCGATGCTACCGCCGCCGCTGCTTCTGCCGCCGCCACCAACCCCGCTGTATCTGACATCGTCGCCTCCTCCGGCAACACCGTTCCACCGACGTCTGTCCCTACTCCAACTCCGGTGTTTGCAAATCCAACCCTCGCTGCCATTTCTGCCGCCACTGATGCAAGGATAGCACTTAATCGTGCTAATGCCGCTAACACGGCATTCAACTTCAACGCTATGTCCTCTGCCTTGCAGAGAGATGTCCCTTTTGGGAGTGTGAACCACCACGGAGTGGTGGGGGGTTCAAACCCAACCCTGACGGCACCTCTGCACTCGCCTGCAGAGTCTTTGCCCGCCGAGAAGCCGGCCAAGTTTGGTGGAGCCGACTTCAAGAGGTGGCAACGAGAAGATGTTGTTCTATCTCGACAACATTAGGGTTTAAAACCGTGCTGATGGAGAATGCTCCTGCCCCTCCAAGTGACAACGAAGAGAACTTGGAAGTCCGCATAGCCTATGATAATTGGCTAACTTCTGACTACTTCTGTAAAAACTTCTTGCTTAGTGGACTAGATGATAGTCTGTACAGTGTATATGCAAATGTAAAGACCTCCAAGGCAATTTGGGAGGCACTTGAAAGAAAATACTGCATGCGACGATGCGGGTACCAAGAAGTTTGTAGTCGCCAAGTTCTTGGACTACAAAATGGTGGATTCTCGACCAGTCATGGACCAAGTGCAAGAGTTCCAACTCATTGTCCATGATGTCCACGCCGAAGGTATGCTTTTGCCAGATGCTTTCATTGTGGCAACCGTGATTGAGAAGCTTCCCCCGAGCTGGAAGGACTTCAAGAGCTACTTGAAGCACAAGCGAAAGGAAATGGCGCTTGAGGACCTTGTGGTCAAGCTCCGCATCGAGACCGACATGAGGACTCGAGATGGGAAGGGCAAAGCACCCGTGGAGCCAAGAGTCAACCTTGCTGAGAAATGTGGCAACTCCAACAATGCTAAGAGAGGGCGTCCGAATAGCAACCCCAAAGGGAAGGGCAAGGTGCGCAATCCCGCAAGTTTGAAGGGGACTGCTACAACTGTGGCAAATCCGGCCACATGTCCAAAGACCGCCGAAAGCCGAAGAAGAAAAGGGCTCGTCAAGCCAATATGTTGGAGATTGACCTCACCGAAGCCGACCTTGCGGCCGTTGTCACCGAAGAAGCTAACGTCGTGGAGAATGAGGGGAAGTGGTATATTGATACCGCCGCCACGGCACATGTTTGTGGTGACCGAGCCGCTTCACCAAGTACAAGAGCCGCCAAGGGAGGAAGCTCAATATGGGTAATCAAGCCTCGTCCGAGGTGGTTGGCTATGGTACTTGTGGTGCTAAGGTTGAGCTCCGGCAAGAACCTTACTCTTGGAGAGGGTCTTTGCATGTCCCCGATATCCGGAAGAATTTGGTGTCCGGCTCTGTACTAGTTAAGAGAGCTTTTAGACTAGTATTTGAGTCGACAAGTTTATTTTGACAAAATTTGGAATGTTTTTAGGAAAAGGTTACCTCTCTCGAGGGCCTTTTCAAACTATCTCGTAATGGCGATACGCCAAGAGGCCATTGAGGCCAAAGATAATGAAAACGCAACTACTTCCTCTTACTTGATTGAGTGTTCCGATTTATGGCATTCTAGATTAGGACATGTTAATCTAAATGCTATAAAAAGATTAGTTAATCTCGATCTACTTAAAGTAAATGAGTTTAACAAAACCAAGTGTGAAGTTTGTGTTGAAGCAAAATTGGCTAAGCGACCATTTCATTTCGTAGAAAGGAACACAAAACCTCTAGAACTCATTCATACTGACGTATGTGACTTGAAGTTTGTACAAACTAGAGGTGGGAAAAAGTATTTTATTACTTTTATTGATGACTGCACCAAGTATTGTACTCTTTATCTTTTAAGGAGTAAAGATGAGGCGATTGAAGCTTTTTCTAACTTCAAAGCAGAAGCCGAAAACCAACTTGATTGTAAAATCAAAATGGTACGAAGTGATAGAGGTGGAGAATATGTAGCTCCTTTTGAAGAGTTATGTAAGACAAGTGGTATTATTTATCAAACCACTGCCCCCTATTCGCCTCAATCAAATGGTGTAGCTGAAAGGAAGAACCGAACTCTAAAGGAGATGATGAACGCTTTGTTGATAAGTTCTGGACTGCCTCAGAACATGTGGGGGGAAGCCGTCTTGACGGCTAACTACTTATTAAACAAAATACCTCTAAAAGGTAGAGATGTAACTCCTTACGAGTTGTGGAAAGGAAGGAAACCTTCCTATAAATACCTCAAAGTGTGGGGGTGTTTGGCTAAGGTAGAAGTGCCTTTGCCGAAGCAAGTTACAATTGGACCTAAGACCATCGATTGTATCTTTATAGGATATGCACTGAATAGTAGTGCATATCGATTTGTCATTCATAAGTCGGCTGTGCCCGATATGAATGTTGGAACTACTATTGAGTCAAGGAATGCTATATTCTTTGAACATGTATATCCTTGTAAGAAGGATGATAAAATTGAGTCAAACTCTAGTGGTGAAGCAAGAGAAGTTGCTAGTAGTTCTAGAAATGTGGGGGTAGAACCCGATACACGTAAAAGGCAAGCTGTCGATCTTGAAACTTTAGAACCAAGACGTAGCACTAGAGCAAGAGTTGCTAAGGACTTTGGTCCTGATTATGTTGTCTTTCTTTTGGATGAAGAGCCGCGGTCTATAAAAGAAGCTCTTTCTAGACCCGATGGCCCACTTTGGCAAGAAGCTGTCCAAAGTGAAATTGATTCCATTATGCAGAATCACACTTGGGTCTTAGCAGACTTACCCGAAGGTTGCAAGGCCTTAGGATGTAAATGGATCCTAAAAAGAAAGTATAAGGCAGATGGGTCAATTGATAAGTATAAAGCTCGTTTAGTGGTTAAAGGTTTTAAGCAAATTGAAGGATATGACTTCTTCGATACTTATTCGCCCGTAACGAGGATTACGTCTATCCGTGTGCTTCTCGCGATTCGCTTTGCACAATCTTGAGATTCACCAAATGGACGTGAAAACAACCTTTCTAAATGGAGATTTAGAAGAGGAAATTTATATGGAACAACCTGAAGGGTTCGTTGTACCTGGTCAAGAGCGAAAGGTATGTAAGTTGGTGAAATCCCTATATGGGTTAAAACAAGCACCATTACAATGGCACTTGAAATTCGACGAGGCTATGTTGTCGAATGGCTTTAAGATTAATGAATGTGACAAGTGTGTTTACATAAAGAATACAAAGAATGGCTTTGTAATTGTTTGTCTTTATGTAGACGACATGTTAATTATGGGACAAAACCTTCAAGTCATAAATGACACCAAGCGTATGCTTAAAAGAAATTTCGATATGAAAGATATGGGAGTTGCCGATGTTATTCTTGGAGTAAAGATACAAAGAACTCCTAAAGGGATTGTTTTGTCTCAATCTCATTATATTGAGAAAGTACTTAAGAGGTTTAATGCCTTTGATAGTGCGCCGGCAAAGACTCCTCTAGAAGTTAATGTTCACTTGAGTAAGAATAGGGGTGATCCCGTTGCTCAAGAGGATTATGCTAGAGTCATTGGTTGTCTTATGTACATCACGAATTGTGCGAGGCTCCGATCTAGCTTGTCCAGGTGAACAACCGAGTCGCTATACTAGTAATCCTAGTAGAGAACATTGGAAATCTCTTGTAAGAGTTCGAGGTATTTGAAATACACTCTTAACTTCGGGGTCGCACTACTCGCGACATCCCCTAGTACTTGAAGGGTACCGTGATGCAAATTGGATATCCGACACTAAAGACTCGTTGTCAACTAGTGGTTATGTGTTCACTATAGGGGAGGGAGCCGTGTCGTGGAGATCCACGAAACAGACGCGCATTGCCGGATCCACCATGGAATCTCGAATTTATTGCTTTAGATAAAGCCGGTGAGGAAGCCGAATGGCTCCGTAATTTTCTTGAAGATATTCCATGTTGGACGAAACCCGTGCCACCCGTGATGATTCACCGTGATAGCCAAGCAATGCTATTGGTAGGGCCAAGAGTGGGTTGTATAATGGTAAGTCGAGACATATTCGTCGTCGACATAATACCGTAAGACATTTGATCACGAGTGGGGTTATCTCTCGTAGACTATGTCAAGTCTATAGATAACTTAGCGGATCCGCTTACTAAGAGTTTGAATCGAGATCAAATGTATAAGCTCGTAGAGGGAATGGGAGTTAAATCCACACGTTAAAGACGATTATAGTGGATACCCAACCTTGTAGATTGGAGATCCCATGAACTTGGTTCAATGGGAAAACTAAGCTATATGAAGTCCGTTGATACCACACTCAAATAGTCTATTCCCTAAAAGAGCTCGAGAGTGTTGGTGACCTGTCAAGTGGTGAGGTTAAGTCTTTGACTTTTAATGATTCTTGGATGCCTTGAGAAGGTGGAGTATGACAGGGATACTCGAGTAAGAATCACCTATGTAAGTGAGAAGTGAGGGCCGCTTCTACGTAACACTTATGAATCCAAAGAGGTTGTCCATGGCCAGTAAAGGACACAAACGTGAGAACGGACGCGGTTGAGACTTTATAGTGCTAGTGCTATTGTCTAAGTATACACCATGGAGGAATAGTTCAAGGCCACGTGTCCACTAATCCGCCGGTATGCTCGATAAGCACTAACTAAGGAAGGTTCAAGGTCACAAGCCACCTACCCCACGATGCTTTATTGTCTCTCGAGGACGTAGCCGTGTGTCCCGCATGCATGCATTTGGCTATTTCCACTCATGTGGGGGATTGTTGGAAAAAAAAACGTTTATATATATATTAATTATATATATTATGGAAATTCAATTAGCATTAAATGCTAATTTGACTTGGGCAAAATTCAGCCCTTTTCGATCGCAATTTCGAGCCTCGATATTTATCCGATTAATGTTTTGAGATATATGACGTCGATCTACGTTTCGAGTAGATAATTATAGTGTGCTTAATTTCTTGATTCCGATTTTCGGTGAGTGAGAAATAGTGGCTCGAAGTTTGGGGGGACAAAACTACCTAAAGTGGAGAAACTTACCTTATTCGGGTTTTGGAGAGTTATTACATTAATCATGTCCCACATCGATTAATGAATAATGTTTTGTGTGGTATTTAAGTCTCTACAATATTGTAGATGACAACTAAGTGACATGTGGTGGGCTTGGGCCACACATGCTCACGCTTGTATGAGCCTTTTCGCCGACCGCCTCACACGCGGCGGCGGGCGCGCGCGCGCCGCCGCCGCACCGCGCCCGCGCCCGTGCCCGTGCCCGGCCCCGGCCCGGTTCCGGTTTGGTTCGGGTCCGGTCCGGTCCGTGTCCGTGTCCGTGTCCGTGTCCGTGGACTTGGACTTGGATCTTGGCAATTGGTCCTTTGGGTGGTCCGTCGGGTCGTTCGGCCGGGTCGGGTCTTCGGGTCGGGTGCCGGGTCGGGCGGTGCAGTGGGACCGGCCGCATCGGATTCCACTCCGTGGTGCAAGACACCTGCCACACCCAAGTGTATCTTTTGGAAGGATCCGGAAGTGGCTCTTCGCCAGCCCAACCTTCCATCTCTCCACCACTCCACTTACCATCCACGACCCTCCATCATTGATGACTCAAAGAATCAACACCTTGGTGGAAGGCTCGCCTATAAATAGGAAGCCGCACTTCATTCCAAAACACACCAACAAGAATCATCTGCATTTTCTTAGCTCATCCCTAGCTGCTTCTTAGCTCCTCTTAGCTCAAGTCTCCAGCAGCCTGTCCTCGCCGGAAAAGTCCTGTTGCCGGAGCTCGAAGGTTTTGCGGTGCTGCAATCTTCGAGACGTTCGTCGTTTTATCTTTGGGGACGATACGCCTACAACCGAGAGCACTACCGGGGCGTATTTCGTCTTGCGGAGAGAGGCTTTCCTCGACTCGACGGTTTTCTCCTTTTGTTGTTTTAATTCATTTTGTTATTTAATAGTTTACTTGTAATAGCAGTTTATAATACCAACAATGTTGACGGATGCAGGTGCGGGTGGGAGCTATTTCATATTCGTGGATGCACAGTTTGGGTAAAAAAGTAATGCATGGACCCAGAAGTGGTAAATCATTAAATTGTCGAACTACCAATCAGAGGAAGAGAAGAAGAAAGCAAACAGCAAACAGTGAATTAAAGAAAAAATTTGAAAATAGAATACTAGGTGAAAATATGTAAATTTATTGAGATGGGACGAGTGAGGTCTTTTTGTTAACTCAGCTGGCCCTGGCCCTGCCCCCCTAGGTTTGGGCGTCGAGCACGTGACGCGTGTAAGGGTAAACAGTAGAGGCCACCTCGCTTTTTCTCTTTGTCTGTGTGAGTAAATATTTCATGATACGTATATTAATAAATTAAACAAAGATTATAAAACTGTTAGTATTTATAAACTTACGAAAGTTTTTGAAAGACTAAAAGATTTGTAAACGTTGTCTTAAGTAACAACGTTGGAAAATAGAATATTGCAGCTTTGACTCGGTTGGACATCTCTTCGTGACACCCTCAATAATTAGCTAATGCACAAAATGAATTTAGATTTTTCTAATAAAGTTAGCAAGTGTTTGATGCTAGCAAACTTCCCTATTTTTCAAAGTTGTAGGGGGTATATAGTATTTACAGGTACAGGATATCATAATTAATTTTTAATTACATAGTACAAAACTTCTTTATGATTGTTATTTGTACGTGTAAGTATAAATGAGTGAACCAAAACTTTCAAATCAAGGGTTGAAATAGAAGATTTGCTAGAGGAGAGAAACAACGGCGATCCTTACTAAAGTAAAATTCCGACGACCGAAGTATTAGCAGAGCAAGGTAAAAGAAATACAAATACTAAATGTAAGTTAGGTGTTTGAACCTAAATACTGTAATAAAGTAACGCATGTTAAATAATACAATGGGACCAATTTTTTTAATGTAATATTTACAGATAAAAAGGAATACATAAATTTTTCCTCTTGTTAAATCAAAGATGCAAAAATTCAACTACTGGTGTACTGACCTCTTTAATTTCTAATTCTACGTCCTATAGAATCACATTCGTTCCTTGGTTGGATGGTTGATCGATCCTCATGACCCTTCTAAATCTATCTATATTTTTAATTTAGTAAATATGTGATTGAATTAGTTTACAATGAGTAGTAAATCAAGAATATTTATTGCTATAAATAAAAGGAAAAAAAAAATAGAACTAAGAAATGTATGTTAACAATTAACATGGAAGTAAATAGAGTGATAACTAGACTGATTTGCTGGTTATTAGATAAAAATGGTATACAACCGGTGTATACTTCAACTCTAAGTGGGTGTTTGCAGTAGCTATAGCTTATCGATAAGTCTTTGAAAGTTCTTTGAAAAGCTTAAAGTCGAAAGAATGAAAGTTAATTGAAAACTGTTGATTTTGATAATTTGTAAGTGTTTGCAAAAAGTGCTGAAAGTCAAAAATTAATATTTAAAAATATTAATAAAGTAGTATCTTGTAAAGTGAAAATGTTATTTATTTCTCACTTATTAAATAAATTTCGAATTTTTATACAAATAAAATTTAAAATTTATTTCCACTCATATAAAATAGTATTTTAATAAAAAATATTAAAATAAAAATTAGAAAAAAAATTAAGTATAATTAATATTATTAATTAAAATCAAGAAAAAAAATTATAAATTATATTAATAAAAAAAATTACTTATTCTTTATTAAATGATAAATAAAAATTATATATATAAATAAGCAATATCGATCATTAATTAAAAAAATAATTATAAATTATAATATAATTTATTAATTAAAAAGGTTAAAAATTATAAAAGCTATAAGCTATCAACTTCAGCTGCTTAATATCAGCTTACGAAAATTCTCTATCTCGAACCAAAATAGCTTTCAGCTGCCTCTATAAGCTGGATTTTACAAACACTTATTTCATCTATCGAGGCAGCTAAAAGCTATAAGCTGTTTGCAAAAGCTATTGCAAACATCCCCTAAATAGAGAGATGACTAAAAAGTTGAAAAGCTGTGAGAAACAAAATAACAGTTGATATAGTATAATTCTTGTCCCTCTCAGAGAAACATTACAAGACAACGAGAGATGTGACAGCTAATTACTGTGTATTAATTCATTTACTTGCCCCTTTTAACTAGGTCACACAAATAAAAAGAGAAATTATAATAGTAGTTTTTCAAAAGCAAAAGCATAAATTGTGTACGTCATAAATGTTTATGTATGATTAATGTTTGAAGGGGACCAGCCTACATAAAAATTTAATCATTTCCCTAATAAGAATTGAGGAAAAATATCAACCAATCCTGTTAGGATTGAAAATTGTACATGTTCGTTGAAGCTGCAATGGTAAAATTGAAACATTTATTCTTTTGTTCTTTTCTTTTCTTTAGGCCTCAGTATTCAATCTTTCAACGCATGCCACACAGTATTTTTTTAGAGAGAGAGAGAGAGAGAGCGCATTAGAACCATGACATCGAGATGGATCCAAGTCATTAACAAATAAGCAAGAAAGGATCAGATGATGCAATGTGAAGAGAATTGGAGGTAAATAATAGAAATATTGTCTAAATGTAAATTCCTCAAACGAACAATGAGATAATTGTGCACCGAGGACAGGTAATAAAGAACTAAACCTGAGCAAGACAAGTTATTGCAGTCACTAGTATCAACCCAGAGGTCCATATCCATTTTTAAGAGCTCAAAGGCAAAGGCAGTAAGAAAGAAGTTCAAGCTTAAAAGAAAGACTATAAAAGACTTAAAACAAGATTGAATCACTGAGAAACACCCAGCCACTTTGTGAAGTTCTCGAATTCGGTATAATCACTATCCGAGATCATAGTCTTGTACCAGGATTTGCTAGCAGCGTTAATAGCTGAAGATTGCTCCTGTAAGAGACAAGGGGAGAACAAAATGCAGGAAGTAAGTAAATCTATAACTGAGGGCATTAAGAAACCTGCTTCATTCAAGTAATACATACTTCTTTTACAAATACCCGTGCGAGTAAGATATAAACCATCACAAATGGAAAAGTTTTATTCAAATTTGTTACTCATAAGTTTAATCAGCATTCGTGTCAAACAGAGATCTCTGTTGCTGCTACTCAAACATATCATGGAGGCATCTACAGATATACGGCTTGAGAAAACATGATGAAAGTCGAAAGAGCAACTAAAACTGGATAACAGGTACATTTGTAGAAGACTTTTACCATGCAAACAACACTAATGAGCCTCCTACTGCTAAAAAAGAAAGTGTATCCATATTCACATAAAATGAAAACCTTCTCTCAAACTGCGAGAATTGATAAAACATGATAACTAGTCTCAGCTGTAAATGACGCGCCACCCCCCAAATGAACAGAAAGAGGATATAAGACCAAATAACCAGCAAAGTTCCTCAATCAAAAATAAGCACCCTCAAGATATAATCACATCGATTGTCAAGTAGTTTAAACAAGACTGTAGTGTATGTCAAAGAACCAATATTATTTGTTTTGAATATAGTTGTGAAGACTAAGCAACTATCTGACACCAATATAAAGTAAACAAAAAGAAGTAGACATATCATTTTGCAGATAAACCAACATGATTAATTAGCAATACTATGACATTAAGGCATAAGAATATACAAACAGGTTTCAGAAAGACGATCAAAGAATATAATAGTAGGCAAAAACAAAATATTGTGACATCCATAACTAACGAACTTGGGCATAACAATCTGCAGCTTCAATAACAAAACAAGAGTGTATCGATCATGCCAAAATACCTTAGTAATCGGTTTCCTTTTCTTATCAAGCTTATCCTGCTTCGCTTTAACCCTCTGAGCCTCGGCCAAAAGTGTCATCCTCTTAGCAGCCTTAGCATAAGGATTCAGCTTCAACATCACATTGAGATTCTTCAATGGATTCTTCTTCAATGGAGCTCTCTTCACCTCCTTCTTGATCGGCTTCACCACAGACTGCACCTCATCAGAATTGATAATCCTAGCAAGATCAGCATTCACCATCTTCGCCCTCGGCAGCACGTAGCCATGCTTCTTCTCAGACACCTTATCGAATGTGCCGTAAATCTCATCAAGCTTCTCGAAAGCTGACTTCGTCCAGATAATAAACCTGCCGAGATGGCCTCCAGGGGCGAGTTTAAGGAGATTGAGGCGAGAAACATGAGCTATCTCGACTCCTGGGATGTTCCTGAAAGCCTTGACAAGCTTCGCTCCCTCAGTTCCATACACAACGAGCGGTCCTTTCCTAGAAATGTATCGGCGATTACGCATTTTCCCCTTTCCAGCGCGAATGGCATGGCTGTCCTTCGCCTTCTCCGCATCGGGGAATGCTCCGATTTGCTTCAGAACTTTAAGAGCTGCATTTGTTTTCTCGACACCCTCGGCGGAATCGGAAACAACCAGAGGTAACTCAGGAACTTCCTCGATCTTATGACCACGAGCAAGGACCAATGAAGGCACGGCAGAGGCGGCGATCGCCGAAACGACGGCGTGGCGCTTCTGAGTGACATTGACCTGCCTGTGCCAGCGGCGCCAGATCTTCGTTGGCGCGAACATGCGTCCGCCGCGGCACATATTTCCGAAGGCTCCTTGCCCCGCGCGGTGTGTACCACCGCCAGGCACACGGGGAATACGCGAGACGGCGCGGCCAGTACCCCATGACTCGGCGGAGGTCTGGTGACCCGCGCGCTTCGAGACGGCATAGGGTTGGCGGGCGTTATTGGATATTTGACCGTGCACGAATGTGACGATGTCGGGGCGGATCGAAGCCTTCATCACATCTGGAAGAGGCACAGAATTGGAGATGGCGCCACCTTCTGTGGCCATGTCATTCTCCAGCGACTGCACGGTGACGAGAGGGCGGGCGGCGGCTGCGGCCATTTCCTCAAGCTTCGAGTTTAGGGTTTTGGGTAGAGAGAGAAATTACGGTCGAGTCCGGTGTGGAGAAAAAATTAGATTTATAAGCAGGGCTTCCAAACTGACCCGTTTTATTGGGCGGGCCTTCACCAAAATAAATGGGCGGAAGCTACCCATATGAATATAATAGACGATTTCTTTTATTTACCTCAACTTATTTAAATTGAGCAATTTTTCACTCATCTATTAACTCGTGCGATTAGCTCAATTCATAATCAAAACAAGGATAAAAAAAATGTTTTTTTTCTAAATAAAGAATTATTTTCAATAAATTAAACAAGATTTTCAAATAATAGCTACTAATAAATACTTCCTCCGTCTCATTCATACTGTCCTGAATGGTTTCGCCACGGAGTTTAAAAAGGTGGGTATTAGGGATGGCAAAAAGACCCGGAACCGTTGGACCCGCTCTGGACCCGCACGCGATGTGGCGGGTAATACCCGCCCCGTACGAGGACGGGGCGGTTCCGGACCCGACCCATGCCGGGTCCGGGGCGGTTCCGGTTCCCACAGTGGTCCCGCCCCGCCCCATTTAGAACCGACCCGTTTAGAACCGCCCCGCGCAGGACCCGTCCTGCAATAAAAATGTTGTTAGCGGGATTCGAACCCGCATTAGTTTTCGTACATGAACTTATTCCAGTTGAGCTAATACATACTCATTATTCTTCCACATATATAGTAATATTAATATATAAAAATATAATATACTAAATTAATACATCTAACATAATTAGCTTATAATATGTAAATATTTACTTTTCTAAACTTCAATATACTATATTCAAAATTGTAATCACGACTCACGAGTATGTATTTCGAAAATAAAATTAACATTTTCTATATCATAAAATAAGTATTTTTAAAATATATATGTTTAAAACGCAATTTTCTATTTCTATTCTTTAATTGAAATGGATTATATGTGTAAATACAATCATGTAAATGAACAAATACAATTAAAAACTTTTTATAACAAGTGAAAATACATCTAACAAAAAATTAGCTTAGAAAATATAAATATTAACATTAATATTAACTTTCTAGATTTCAGTATTTTATATTCAAAATTGTAATCATGAACATGTATTTCGAAAATGAAATTAACGTTTTTTGTGTTACAAATAAGTATTAATGAACAATTACAAGTTCACAATCGAATTTTTTTCATGACTAATGAACAATTGGAGTTTGGAATCATAACATATGCATATGCAATTCATAAGTTCATAAGAATCATAAGATTTGAAAGTATATCTGAAAAATTAAAGAAAGATGATGAACAAAAGCAACAAAACTTATATTTGTTCATGTAAGAAAATTATTGATACAGGTGAAAAATTATACTCTTATCTTATTATTTATGAACTTCAGTTATAAATTGATAAGAATTATAACATATGCACAAGCAATTGATAAGAATCATAAGCAATTGATAAGAATCATAATATATGAAAATATATTTGAAAAAGTTAAAAAAAGACGATGAATAAAAAACAAAATATATATTTGAAAAATGATTTTCGTTATTTTCGCCTTTTTATCGTTATTTTCATTTTATATATTTGATGTGTAATAGTACAATCCTATTTTTATTTACGTATTTTTATATGTGATCTAGGACTATCTATAATCCAAAGAATACGCAAATTCGATAATAGTACACCTTAAACTATTGATTTGCTCTCTGTATTTTTGCTCTTTGTATTTTTGCATCCATTGATTTGCTCTCTGTATTTTTACATTATTAATTGGGAGGAAATAGGAAGAACAGTGAAATATTTTACTCATTATTAATTGCTCTATTATATAAGGACAGACCTATTTTTGCATATTTGCATCAGTTATTCTTGTCTTTGTGTTTCTTCTGGGACTTCCGTTGCAACAGATTAATTACTATGCTAATTATGCACTTCCCCAAATATAAAAATTGAAGTATTGTCATTGTATCTTGCAGGTTGTAGCTTATTGGAAAAAATGGAAGATTTAGGAATTTCCGGATCTAATCCTACTAGTCCGATTGTCGATGTCGAACAATCTGCATCTCCATATATGCCATCGGGTCCATCTCATGATCTTTCACAAGATCATGAAGACACGAATCAAGAAATTGATTCGAATATGCTGCCACCATCCAGTGAAGGAACTTCTAAAAAGGCAAGAAAAGGCTCAACTAGTGGAAGAGTTACATCACAATGGTGGACTCATTTTGACAAGATGATCATAAAAAAGGATGATACAGTTTTACAAAAAGCTCAATGCAAGTATTGTAAGAGACAATTAGGTGGAGACCCAAGTCAAGGAACAAGTCATTTGAAGAAACATTACTTCAGCTGTAATAAAAGGACGAATCAAGATATAAGGCAACAACTTCTTGTTGCCAACGCTCACAAGGATGGACAGCTTATGCCTGCTACTTTCAATCAACAGCTTTCTCGTATAAAGCTAGCTAAGATGATAATAATGCATGAGTATCCTTTATCTATTGTGGAGCATGAGGGATTTAGGGAATTTTGTTCGAGCTTGAAACCACTTTATAAGCAATGTCGCTCGGTCTAACACGATAAAAAGTGATTGCTTTGGCATATATGAGGAAGAAAAGGAGGAGATCAAGAATTTGTTTGACAAGCTTGATAGTCGGGTGGCAATAACAACAGATATGTGGACATCTAATCAAAACAAGGGCTATATGGCAATAACAACACACTTTATAGATAACACTTGGAAGCTTAGGAATCGAATTATCGGGTAACGTTTATTGATTTTCTTTAAGTTATTATAAATCATAAATATAATAGATTGTTTTCTCTAAATATTTTTATTACTTGCATGTTTTCCTATGTACCATGCCCGCACACCTGCCGAGGTTCTCGCCGAAGCTATCAAGGAATGTCTAGTAGATTGGTACATTGACAGCAAATTATCCACTATTACAGTGGATAATTGTACAACTAATGACCTCATGGTTCGTCTGCTTGTTGATAAGCTCGAGTTGATTCGTGGAGAGCCACTTTTATACGATGGTAACCTAGCTCATATGCGTTGCGCGGCACATATATTGCACTTAATTGTGAAGGATAGCATGAGTGTCGTTGGAGATCAAGGCAGCACTGAATACTTGGTCTTCTTCTGATATTGATATTGTTGAACAGATGTCAAGTAGAATGGTCACAAAGTTTAACAAATATTGGTCTGATGTTCATTCTTTGATGGGGGTGGGAGTTGTTCTTGATCCTAGATACAAGATAGATATTCTTGATTGTTATTTCCCCGAGATATATAAATAACAGACAGTTGTTGACCATGAGATTGAGAAGATCCGTAATGTGTTGCGTAAGTTGATGGATCATTATGAAGAAAAGGTACGGGCACATGATCAAGGTCAGACTGGCTCATCGGTTATTGAGCCTTCAGGAACATTTTCTCTCAATAAGTTCAACTTGTATGCTTCTAAACGTAAGAGGAAACCAAGAAGGTCGAATGGACCTTTACTTGGATGATGACACACTACCAAATGTAGAAGACTTTGATGCATTGGCTTGGTGGAAGGCCAACAAAGCTAAATTTCCTATCTTGCATAAGGTAGCTCGAGATATTTTAGCTATCCCGGTGTCCACAGTTGCTTCAGAGTCTGCTTTTAGCACAAGTGGTAGGGTCATTTCTCCTCGGCGTGCTAAATTGGCTGCAAAAAACGGTTGAGAAACTTATGTGCAGTGAAAGTTGGCTACTAGACGATAAATACATGAACTTTATTACCTTATCATACATACTAAGTTTTATATTTGTAGATTTTGATTGATTCTTTATTATTGTAAGTAGAGAAAAAAGCACGTGTTACCGTTCTTCAAGATGCCGATGATGACAAGGAATGAAGGAAGCCTAGTAGTCTTCAAAGTGGATTGGTAAATCCTTAACTCTTATTTATTATGTATTAGTGAAATATTTTTTTAACTAAAACATGAGTACATGACTCCTCTTTAATCTTTGTTACGTGGAGTTTTTGATTGTCTTACAATGGTGATTTAGAAGAATTTTCTACTTTTATCTATGAGGATATGGAAGACTTTATGATTTGTATTTTGTTTATTTGGGAATATCCGAACATATGAAATTATATTTGTTTAATGTTTGTTGTAGTAGTATTGATGATAACATGTTTGTTCATGAGGATATGGAAGACTTTATGTTTTGTTGCAATATTATTTTTGTAGTAATGATATTGCAAAAAAAAAAAATGCGGGGCGGGGCGGGTAGGACCCGCCCCGTGCGGGTCTAGTTCCGGGGCCAAAGGAGCAGACCCGTACGGGTCCACGGGGCGGGGCGGGTCCGTTTCGCGGGCCGGGTCCGGGTAGAATGATACCCGGACCCGACCTGCCATTTTGCCATCCCTAGTGGGTATTGTGTTGTTAATTAATATGACCCACACTTTTATTTCCTCTTTTTTTTAATAATTTCTTACAACTAATCCTAATTTACATTTGTGAAATTCAAAATCAAAATCAAAACATAGAAGGAAGAATAAATCAAAATCAGAACACAAAATGAAAAATTTCGTTCTCACAATTCAAAAATCAAATTGCAGAATGAGAATGAAGAAATCACTCCTATAAGCACAAATTGAAAAATTTATTTCCCTCCGATTCCCAAAAGCAGATTGTAGAATGAAAATCAAAATTAAATTGAAGGAGGAAGAAGAAATAAAAAATCGAGTTCCACTTTTCACCAATTCAATTTACACAATTTCAAAAGCAAATTTATAGCCCCCAACAAAGCGGCGAAGACGAGGCTATCCAACTAGTCTTAGACTTTGAGAAGGAGGAAGATCATAAATCTGCAGATCCAAGCTCGTTTGTTCGTCGGGATGGTTTCGTCCACCCCTTCTTCTCGTAATCGACCGTCTCCGAGTTGGAGAAGGAAGAAGAAAAGCCATTGGCGACTCCGCCGTGGAGCTCAAAGGTTGAGAGGAGGGGAGAAGTTCGTTTTGGAAGGGAGACAACCATTAACAGAGTCGCACTTCATCACAATGGCTATGGTTTCAGAGAAGGGCGACGACGTTGGGTCTCACGGTTTCAGAGAGGGGCGGCGGTGTTGGGTTTCCGCGAGGCGAGAGAGGGAGTCAAGTTAAGAGGGAGAGAGAGATTCACTCGACAAGAAATAAAAACTTGCTAATCTAACTTAATTAACTCCCCCAATTAAGATTACACATCCCTTATTATTTCTAAAAATAGAAAGAAGACAATATGAGCATCTTATTATTTCCAAAAATAGAAAGAAGACAGTATGAGTGGGATACCCGATATAGTATACAAGACAGTATAAATGGGACGAAGGGAGTATATAGGTGTGACTTGTGAGTGGTTCAACTCCGGATGGCGAATTTATTTTCTATTTCTTATTTTTCCTTTTTGTATGGAGAAGTTTTTTTTATTAAATCTAGACCTAAGATACCATAAAATTCGACTACGAGTTCAAGATTTAAGCACCATTTCACACATAAGAACATCCTACTCTTTTAGAGTTAATTTGCACGCCCTTTTTTAGTCACTTAATTTTGCAGCTTTTCAATCTCCATGCAATAATCGATTAAAACTCTCTCCATAAATATTTGTGCCCCATTAATCAAAGGCAAATTGGCAAAAGTAGTCCCCAAACTTCACGTTTTTGTGAATTTTGTCCTCAAACTTTTTTTTTTTGTTTTTTTTACCACCTCCTTGCTTTTGCGATTTTAGTCCTACCGTTAGATTTTTCGTAAATTTAACTATTAAATCAATTTTTTAAAATGAAAAATTGAAAGGGCAAATTCGGAATTTTTATTTACATGGAAGAAAATTGCAAATAAAAAATGATTTGGGACCCATGTTGGTCCTGAGACGTGGTTCAGGTGTAGGGGGGGGTGAATACACCTGAATACAAATTTCATTCTCAAACGCGAAGTCGAAGGCGAAGAGGTCGGGAGCAAGCTACATGATCTAAGCTTAAAGACAACACCGAAAGATCTAGCATTGTTGGGATAATGATTCAGATGGTGATCTTCAAAACCTGACAACAAATGTAGCCGAGGAGATTGATTTTGTTTGTTAGAATCAATCTCCTCGCCTACATTGCTTGTTGTTGGGTTTTGAAGATCATCATCAGAATCATTATCCCAACAATGCTGGATCTTTTCAGTGTTGTCTTTTAAGCTTAGATCATGTAGCTTGCTCCTGACCTGAACTCAGAAATAAACTCATCAAATACAACATGGGGGCTTTCCTCCACGCAAAGGGTCCGGTAGTTAAAGACCCTGAAAGCTTTGCCGACCACTGGAGTATCCTAAGAAGACTCCTTGGTCGACTTACTTTCAAAGACCTTTAAGCTGTTCCTTTCCATTATTGTGGATAAAGCACGGACAACCAAAAAATATGGAAATGCGTAATAGAAGGAATTCTCCCTTTCCATAGCTCATAAGGCATCTTCATGTGCATACGAGTCGGTAGAGACCGGTTCGAGTGTAGCGGGAGCGCTGCTAGTAGCTTCGCCCGTAACTTCAATGGATGACCTGAGTGTGCGAGTAACGTCCTTGCTGCTTCTTTAAGTGTTTTGTTCTTTCTTTCAGCAAGTCCGTTCTGCTGAGGCGTGCGTGCCGCTGATGTTTCATGTTCAATGCCTTCAACCTCACATAAGTCTCTTACCATTGAGTTCAGAAACTCAGTTCCACGATCTGAGTGTATCCTCTAAATCTTGATATCCTTTTCGACGCGCGGCGCCTTCGATAGTTTCAAAGCGACTCAATTTTGACGTCAGACTTGTTGGCGATGAATATCACCCAATTATATCTCGAATAGTCATCAACGACTACAAGAGCATACTTCTTTCCTCTGATCGTCACTGGATTTACTGGCCCAAATAAATCCATGTGCAGCACCTGAAGGATTCCATCAGTGGAAGGTGACGGAATGGGCGGGTTGCTTCACTTTCTTTGCTTCCCCTTTAGACATGCTTGACAATTCTTGTGTCTCTTGAATACTTCGTTGGGCAGTCCTTTGAATTTAGCATCACGAGCTAGCTTGTTCATTATTTTGAAGTTCAGATGACTCAGTCGTTTATGTCACAACCATGCTGTTGTGTCATCTGACCTCGTGTGTGCTAGCAGGCAAGCTTCAGGTTCAGCGGTATTCCATTCAACATAATTCAGGCATAATTCTCTTGAGAGATGGAAATGACAACACAAGCTCTCCTAAATCCCCTGAATGCAATTCATCAACTGTAATCTCTAATTATGTTCCTTTTAGATTATGATCTTCCAAGTAGAACCTGAGATCAAGAGTTTCGGGAGTGGTTGCATTTATTTGGGGGGCATTTGTTTCTTCGCCGCGACCCTGATAACACAGTTTTTCCAGTAGATTTATCAAGAACATCACAAAAACCTGCGTCAAAAGTCACTTTATTAGAGTTATCACATAATTGACTGACAGAAAGGAGATTATGTTGAAGTCCTTCAACATAAGATACCTTAGGAACTATTGCAGTTCCTATTTTCAATGTTCCGTATCCTTTTGTGTAGCCTTTAGAGTTGTCACCGAACTCAATTCGGGCTCCATCTTGCTGAACATAGTCGGTCAGTAGGCTCTTCTGATGTGTCATGTGTCTTGAGCATCCACTGTCGACAATCCAAGGGTCCTATTGCATCTGCAAAACAAAATAGATTTAGGTATCCTTTGGAGTCAGCTTGGGTCCTTAATGGTTAGATTTTAGGATCCAAACTTGTCTGACAGCCCTGGTGGCTTCAGACTTCATATTGCCCTTGTTGTCAGTAGTCTGCTCCACTAAACTTTGAGTAGCTGACTTCTTAGACTTTTGTGGTTCAGCTTTCTTCTTCTTCTGAACCTTAGGGCTTTTGACTCTTGGCTCATAGTAGTACGATCCGTACTGAGCAGGGTGAGTCAGTAGTTGGTGGCCATACTGTTCAGCCCACCAGACCTTCTTGGTTCCCCCTGAGTTTGATCTTGGTATCTTGGGGCTAGAACCATGGGTCACTTTCCTGTTGCTAGACTGAGGTGCTTGTATCTTCTACTTGTTCTTTGTCTGAGGGGATGTAAATTCTGCATGTTGAGTTATCCCCTGGACAAACCTATCAGTCAGCTTGTTGGAGTTCTTATGTCCTGAAGTGGAGGCTTCACATGTGTAACCAGGTCATTCTTTGGTGGCATGTGGTCTCTGTGCTCGTAGTAGCTTCTCCAACTTCTGCTTTGCTCCGATATATTGCTCTGTCATCAAGGTTCTCCACACCTCATCATTCTTCCTTAGAGCTTCATGTCCAGATTTGGCATGTGCGAGAGTTTCCTTGAGATTTGCAATTTTAGTCTCTTTCTCAGAGATGTCTTTGGTCAGCACTGAGATCTGTGCTTCTTGGTCATGAGACTTAGTCATCAGAGAATTTATCTCTTCCTTTAGTCTCAGAACAAGTCCTTCAGACTCAGTAGAGTCCTGACTTCTCTTTGAAAGTCTCTGATTATCTGCTTTTAGGATATCCATCTCCTGAATCGTCTTACTGAACTGCTGGCTCATCTAGATTTGCTCTTCAAGCAAATCTTCATATGCAAGAACCACATCCAGCGGTTCTCCTGCAACAAAGCTTGTGTCGTGTGTTCCAGGTGAAGAGGGGCATATATTGGGTTCAGAATTTAACTCATCCTCTTTTCCGGCCATTAGACACGGTTCAGCTTCTTCAATCTCGATTTCCATGAATGCGGCATCGTCGTCAGACGATTCCATGAACAGTTCTTCATCACTTGAGCAATCGGACAACTCTCCAGCTATGTAGGCTTGCCTTTTCTTCACGAACTTGTCGCGTCTGGCTTGCCTTTCAGCTCTTTCAACAGCTGAGAGTTCAGGACATTCGTATTGGTAGTGTCCTGGTTTCTTGCAGTTGTAGCATACTGAGGTTCTGCTATCCCTTCTGGATGTATCTTTTTGTTCCACGGGGGCAGCTTCAGTATTCCTGCAATTAGGTAGAGATTTAGATTCATTATTCGTGCGATGATTATCACTCTTACCTTGATATTTTTAGGAAGCCTTTTTCATCTTCCATTTGAACATTTCCTTCTCCTTTTGGTATTTCACCGCGAGGAGAGCATACTTATCAGCCAAGTTGTTAGCATTTGGTATGGTCACTGAGCTTCCGGCTGACTGGCTTGTTGCTGAGGGACTTGCTCCGAGAGTGCTAGCTGATGCCTTGTAAGCATGATCCATTGGCACTTCAGCTTTAGCACCGGGGGTGTGTGGGAGGTTGAACTCGAACTCCTCAGTTTTAAGTTCTGAAAATATATAATCAAGAGTAACAGAATTCAGGTCAGTTCTCCTCATACACGTAGCAAAAGAGTATCACTTGGGCCTGCTAAGAGCCCTTAGATTTTTGGTGTTGGTCTCCTTGTTGCTGAACGTCTTCCCTAGTCCGTTGATGATGTTGATCTGATTTGTAAATCGAGCGCTTAAATCATCTATGGACTCCCCAGGAAGCATAGCGAATGCCTCGAGCTTCTGCAGCTCTAACTCCAGTTTGTTCTCTTTAATTTGCGGAGTTCCTTGACTCAATACCGCGAAAGCATCCCATAGCTCATTTGTTGTCTTGCAGTCATGCACCCTTCCGAGATAAGAGTCCCTGAGTGTCATCAGTATAGCATTGCGAGCAACTCGATCGAGGTTGTGCATTTTCTTCTCTTCAGGAGTGAAGAGGCTTTTATCCTTCGTGACTTTGGGTTTGGTTCTGGCACCTCCTGCTCCGTCCACTACGAGTTCGACTGAGTCGACCATCGGAACAATGGGGCCTTTTTCCAGAACATCGGTCATACTGTCGTGCAGCGAAGTCAGATGTGTCTCCATCCTTACGCGCCATATTGCATAATTTTTTGTTGAGAACATTGGCACGGTCCTAATCTCTAAAATATCAGCCATTAAAAGAAATAGGATATATGATGCAATGAAGAGATGCAAGATGCAGTGAAAACGGGTTTTCTAGGATCTTTGTTCGAGATAGACTAGTTTCAGAGAATAATGATCAGCTAAGAACACTGAGCACTGATTCCAATTGCTGGTCCTAAGACGTGGTTCAGGTGTAGAGGGAGGGGGGTTGAATACACCTGAACCACGTCTCAGGACCAACAACCCATTTAGCAAAAAAAAAAACAGTTTAAGGACTCATTTCACAAATTATAGACAAATAAGCTAATTGTTTCGTATAAACGAGATTTTTGCATTAAATTTTTTATTTTTCATATAACTTTATTGCTTCGTATCAAATATAAGTTAACGAAGACTTCGTACCAATATAAGCAACAATTAATTCAAACTGCAAAATATATACTGTGAATTAACCACTAAAAATTAAAGCTATTATCACCCAAAGTTTTTACTTCAAAATAACCATTGAGAGCATAATATTTACTTCAAAATAACTAGAATACGATGAAAATATGTATCAGTTCGTAATTTACGATGAATAATATGTTATAAACAACATTTAATTCGTAATTTGCGAGAATATGTATCAGTTCGTAATTTACATAAAATATTAGTTTATTTGCAAATAATATAATAAGCCAATAAATTACTGCAAACAAGGTTAGTCTCGTATTCACATTCTCTGCATAGAACTGTCATGACGATCCCCAACACCAACACCCGCCATTGAAGGTCGTAACCCTAACTTACGTCCGCTACCACCGTGATGATCAGCTCGGCCATTTCCTCGCCTGGATCTCCCTCGTCCTCGTCTTCATCAGCTTCAGCATATTCGTCTCCCACTTCCTCTTCCGCCGCGAGCTCCAGGGCATGTTCTTTGCTGTCGGCCTCCTCATCTCGCAATTCATCAGGGAGCTCATCAATTGCGGATTCGCAATTCTCCTCGTTTCTAGTTAATTTGAAGTAAATATTATGCACTAAATGGTTATTTTTAAGTAAAAATTTTGGGTGATAATAACTTTGTTTTTTAATGGTTAATTCACAATATATATTTTGCATTTTGAATTAAATATTGTTTATATTGGTACGAAGTCTTCGTTAGCTTATATTTGATACGAAGCAATAAAGTTATATGAAAAATCGAAAATTTAATGCAAAATCTTGTCGATACAACGCAATTAGCTTATTTGTCTAATTTTTTTGAAATCAGTCCTTAAATTATTTTATTTTGCTAAATAGGTCACAAATCATTCTTCATTTGCAATTTTGGTCCATGTAAATAAAAATTTTGATTTTGCCCTTTTAATTTTTCATTTTTTTAAAAAAATTGAATTAATGGTTAAATTGACGGAAAAAAAATCGCAAAAACAAGGAGTTGATGGTCAATAAAACAAAAAAAAAAAATTGAGGACAAAATTCGCAAAAACGTGAAGTTTGAGGACTATTTTTATCAATTTGCCTTAATCAAATCAAACCCCATGCAAAAATATAGTAATAGCCTGAACGTGATTGGATTTAAACTATCTACACGTTGCTCACTATACAACCCAATGCACTGCTGAATCTTTTTCTATATTATAATTAAAGAGGGATACAAATAATTGAATAATTTTTTTCTCATTAAAGAGATAAAAAATATTTGTAACAAATTTCCTCTCTCGGTCGATTTCTCTAAATATTTCCACGTTTCCATCTCTCTCCTTTCGATTTTACGTAGAATGATACGAAAACTATCACTCGGTCGATTTCTCTCTATCTTCCCTAAAGTTGGTTGCCGAAAATTGTGGGATTTTTTGAAAAAAAAAAACAAAAGTTATAATGTTTACCGATAAGAATTGTGGGAGTAATGTATACTGATGAGAACTAAGGTATTTTATCCAATATTCAATATATATATCCTAATATTCTCTCTCTTAGATCTCTCTCTCTCTCTCTCTTCGATGCGTTTCTTCTCACTACGAGTATCCTAATATTCTCTCTCTTAGATCTCTCTCTTTGATGCGTTTCTTCTTATTTTCTTTCTTTCTTCTACGAGTAAAGGTGGAACTCTCCTTGGCTTCTAAGAGCATCTCCAACCATGCTGCAAAACTCATTTTGCAGCAGGGGAGATGCTCCAATCATACTCCATTTTGGACTGCAAAACTCAAAAATGATGAGTTTGTGTACAGTGTAAACTCATATATGAGTTTCTATTGTGCAAAACTCATTGGACTGTTTTGCAAATTTGTCTATTTGCTTTTCAATCCCTAAATTAATTATATGTGATTTTGTGGTTCCCTTGGAGAAGATGAAGAAGTATGATATAGAATCAGCCCTACCTATTATTCTCTGCAGAGAAGAAGATGAAGATGAGATGACCGCACATACTAGCAGAGAAATAGAGAAGATGGCTTCTGCGAGAAGATGAGCTACCTTTCCTCTGGCAAAGAAGAAGATGAAGATGAGATGACTGCACATACTAGCAGAGAAATAGAGAAGACGGCTTCTGCGAGAAGATGATGACCTTTCCCATTCTCTCTCTCTCTCTCTCTCAATATGTAATAAGCAAATAGAGTAAATTTGACATATTATAGAATTTTCACATATTAAAGTAATTTGACAATTATAGAATTTTAAATAGTTCAAAATATTATACTTGATATTAATACCAAACATATTACATTACAATATAAAATAAATATTGAAATTACGATACGAGATTTTCTAGGAAATTTCGGAAAAAACGTAATTAAAACAAAGACATAACATACTACAATATGCAAAATAAAAACACATGACAAACGAGGAAATTACCACAAGCAACGACAATTTGATCTAATATGGGGGTAAATCGGGATTATTAGCTCCCATATTATTAAAATATGTAGAAAATCCACCGCTTGTATAAGGATCCGGTTCACCACGTTCTTGACTCTTTGTTGAATAATCCGTGCTTGTTCTCGCTGCCACATGAGCACGAACAACGGGATCATCTATGGATCTCAAGTTGAGTAGTAAAATTTTATTTTCATCCCTCTTCTCCTTTAGCGCGCGATTCTTTTGTTGGCTCTCCAAATGACGTTCCATAAATGAATTTGTTTTCTTCAAGTCGCCTTCAAGCTTATCAATTCTTTGTTGCATAGCTACACGCTCGGATGATGAATCGACACCTTGTGCTTTTTTCTTGGCTTTCTTCACCCCCCATCGGTCGAGGCGATGGAGAACCGACAAACACATTGTCCTCATCATCGCCTCGAGTCCATAGAAAATGACGAAAAACTTGCTTGAGCCTTGTGAATCGGGAGAAGCGTATCCGCGATAGGGATGTTTGGAGCTCTTAGCACAATCCTGAAATTTTGGAAAATCTTTTATTATTCGCCAGACATGATCAAATTTCCAACCCGATTTATACTTTTCATCCTGAGTTAACAACACCTTGGCTTCTTGCATCTGCATAAAAATCACAACAAATCAAAAGTTGAAGTGAAATACTTACAATTATAAACTTAATAATTTTGATACTTACAATATCTTCATTTGAAGCTCCACTTGGATGTCTACTTTCAATTGTTCTTAGACATGCATGAAGTTTCTTTGCGGCTTTTTCAATAACTTGGATTCTTGCTTGCATGGATCTTTTTCGAACGAACCTCCCAATCCTCAGATTTTGATTGATTATAGGTCTCTTCTATACGAAACCAAAAACGATCACTTGATTGTTGAACCCCAATTTTTGGATCTTGAGATATTTCCATATAAACTTCGACTAAGAGGATATCTTCTGCATGTCTATAGCTTGAAGAACGAATAGACATGTTTGCAACAAGTTAAAGACTACAAAATTATTTAATTGTGAATACAAATTGCAAAATCATGTCTATATTTATAGACAAAAGTAAACTATTCTACACTTGATGAAATCTTAAGTGAAAGTGACTACACTTGGTCATCACTTACAAGATTCTCACCACTTTCCAATGCTACTCTTGACCACTTTATTATCACACCACTTACAAGATTCTCACCACTTTCCAATGCTATTGTTGACCACTTTATTATCACATCACTTTATTACATGACTATACAATAGGAACATTATTAAATTATCAACATTATTGAAAGTGAAAGTATGACGTCTTCCATGTTCACAGACTTGGAAATTATCAACATTATTGTAACTTGGAAATTTCTCATAGTGTATGAAAAAGTGTGTGTGTTTACTAACTGCTCCGCATTCAAAATAGGGGACTATATTAGTTGGATATTTCAATAGAGAGGACTATATGCCAACACACACAATTATGGACTTTTTCATACAATCAATACGTATAGAGAGGACTATATGCCAACACACACACTTTTTCATACACTATTATTGTGAAAACGACTACACACTATTATTAAGGACAACATCTTTAACACTTTCTCAAGACTAGTGTATGAAAATGACTATGCAATGCCATCAATTAATGACTATACATCTTTTCCACTTTCTCAAGACAAGCCTACACTACTATATATATAACATATAGTCACAAAATTACATACAAGTTCTTTCTCTTCTCTTTTTCAAACATCTTTCATCTCAATATGAATACAAATTTTAGTAGCTCATCATCTTCCACATCTGATAATGATGAGACAAATGAAGAAATAACCCTTTTTCTTCTACAGAAACAACAAAATACAAGACGTGCTATCGCCGAACACAGAACAATGATCCAACATCTTGGCGAGGAAGAAAACCACCAAATACATGGTGGTTCAATTCCAGGGCATATCGTCATAAATCGCGATCGAGAGGCGGCTGATCATAGATTGTACAATGACTATTTTGCAGATAGTCCAATGTACAATGAAACTATGTTTCGAAGGAGATACCGCATGTCTCGCTCACTGTTCCTTCGCATTGCAGATGCAGTTAAAGAACATGATCAATACTTCCAACAACGAGTAGATGGTAGCTTGGAGTTTGGCCTATCAACTCTCCAAAAATTAACAGCAGTATTTCGCATGTTAGCATATGGTTTTCCAGCAGATGCTATGGATGAATATTGTAAAATAGGCGAATCTACTGTGATTGAAAGCATGAAAAGATTTTGTCGAGTAATAGTTGAGATATATAAACCACGTTATTTGAGATCACCTACAGCTAATGATATTGCTAGACTTCTCTATATTGGTGAACAACGTGGATTCCCAGGAATGTTAGGCAGTTTAGATTGCATGCATTGGAAATGGAAAAATTGTCCTACTGCGTGGGCTGGACAATATGCAGGTCGTAGTGGAAATCCTACAATTATCCTTGAGGCTGTAGCAAATTATGATCTTTGGATATGTCATGCTTATTTTGGTTTACCAGACACTAATAATGATATCAATGTCTTAGAGTCGTCTCATCTCTTCCATAATCTTACTAATGGTATTGCTCCTCAAGTTCATTGTACTTAATGAAAAAGAATTTAGTATGGGGTATTACTTGGCTGATGGCATATATCCTAAATGGTCTACCATTGTACAAACGATTCAAAACCCCCGTTCCCGAAAGCATAAACATTTTGCTATGAAACAAGAAGCATGCATAAAAGATGTGGAGCGTGCATTCGGTGTGCTCAAGCAACGGTTTGCAATTGTAGCAGGACCAGTTCGTTTTTGGAGAAAAGAAGTGTTACATGACATAATGAGTACATGCATAATTTTGCATAATATGATAGTTGAGGATGAGCGTGACCTTAGTTCTCCAATTGAAGTTGCAATAGAGACACCGCCACTGGATATCGAAATGGCGACGAGTGAAACTGTGCGGTTTAAGAATTTTGTAGACCGATATAACACAATAAGAAATCGGGCTGCTCATGACGAGCTTCAAGATGCGGTAATAGAGCATCTGTGGAATGAACTAGCCAATTCCGAGTCTTGAAATCATCTCTACTATGTTGTTTTAAATCTATTTGTATTTTATTATTTTTAATTTTGTAAGGTAATGTAATGAGTACTCTTTTTCCTCTATTAGAGGTTTTAACGAGGCTCTACCCTTGAGTTTTCGATTTGTGATTTCCAAGGGTTAATAAATTTCTTCTTCATTATAATAATATAACTCTATTTAAAAAAATAAAATTGACGTTTGGAAATTCATTATTGTTTAATGAACTATTTAATTAATCAAAAAATTATTTATGAATTAACAAGTTATCGAATAAAATTATATTTTATATGAGATTTTATTAATGAGAAAGTTAAGGGGTCAATATATAAATTTAGAAAGATATGTAGGTGAAATTGAAAAGGTGTATTCAAAAGAATATATAGAGAATATTCTTTTTGAGTTTGAGTTTGAGTTTTATGATTGGAGTTAAATTACTGTTTGATGTGACGGATACTGAAAAATGAGTTTGAGTTTGGTGGCATGGTTGGAGATGCCCTAAGAGAATCCGCAACTGGCTATTTTTTTGTCATTTAAATGGGCATTTAATGAAATGGAGCATTGTGAGAAAGCTTTAAACGGTGTGAGAGTGTGAATTCATTTGAGAGTTTAAATGGTGAGATAAAATGGGTTTGTGGGTCCATTTGTAGAAAAAGGTAAAGAGAGACATACTGGTGTGATAGTTGGTGGGAGAAAAAGGTGAAAGGGACATGTCTTTTAATTCAACCATTGGGCTCCAGATCACCTCTCCCACTTACGGTGTCCCAACCGTGTCCCAGCAACAAAACGACGTCGTTTTGTTGCTTAGTAAAAAAAAAAAAGGTGAAACGACGTCGTTTTATTGCTGGGACACGGTTGGAACACCGTACATGGGACAAGTGATCTGGTCCCCAACCATTGGAAACATTTTCACTGTTCATCATGAATTTTTCATCTCTTCATTCATTGTTCATCACAAAATCTATTCATCAATTCAGATAATTGATCCGTTAAAAAAATAACAATAATATATCCTTTAGAATTAAGCCTATATATATGTGAAGGTGTTTGAATTTTTTTCTCACATCATTTCCTCATTTTCCTTTTTCAAACATACATCCTTTTTGTTTTCAACTAGTTATTGGAAATGGATAGAAACAAAAATTTCAATTGGCCAAATATTCAGAATTTGGACGAAGATGAATTGCCTCCAAATTCTCAAGTTCTTCCAAATTTTACGTACTCTCAGTTCAACCATCCCGCTCAATTTTATCCACCAAATTTTCCACATACTTATCCATATTCCGAAAACGTATTGTTGGATATGAGTTAGTAGATGATACTCAGCTGTTGTTCGGTTAAAAGAAAATTGGGGGAAATCATAGTAGTACTATGGAATTGAAGATCCCAAAACCTAGCTGATATCAGTAGATTAGTGTGTCGTTAGGATTAGCTGATGTATAGGTTAGACTTGATGTATTGTTTATTATTTTTGTCTAAGTCCTGTACGGGGTAATTGTTGAACTGATCTTCTGTCGAAGATACTTTTCAGAACCCCACGTCATCAGTGTAATCGCTTGTGTTCTTCAGTCAGCAGCTGATCTTCCACTCAGTCGAAGACAGCGCATCAGCTGACAAATCATCAGTAGAAGACTACTCCCAGCTGATAGTCATCAGCAGAAGAACAGAAACAAACACAGTACCTTCGCAGTCGCCAGCTGACCTACTCAGTAGATGCCGTGTCAGCCGACTCAGCTGAAGAAGACAGAGACTTTTCGCCCATCGTATCCTACGTAAAAGCGACCCGACTATTCAAATCTTATCGAAAAGTTCGGCGAGAAGACATACGAGGTTGTTGAACGGTCAACTCGACATTCTCACCAACTACAAACCTCGACCAATGAGAAGCCGACAACGCTTACCTACTCTACACAAGTAAAGTTTGCTCTCATGAACGGTGCATTAACCGCCTCGCCGCAACAATTCGAATTAATGGCCGTTTTTCTTGGAAGCTTGTGACACGTGGCATCGTCGTCTCCAACGGACATATGCCATAACTCACAACTATAAATAGAGAAGTTTTTGAAGCTCCGAAAAAAACGGAATTTAAAAAGGGACAAGCTCAAGTTCATAAACGCTCTAGAACACTCAAAGATCATCCAGAGGAAAACTTGCATACTTAGAAGATTTCTCAGGTTTTCTCTCTAGAGTTCTTAGATCCCTTTCTTCTCTAGACTAAGCTCAT
Organism: Lavandula angustifolia; assembly: GCA_028984105.1. NCBI lineage: Eukaryota > Viridiplantae > Streptophyta > Magnoliopsida > Lamiales > Lamiaceae > Lavandula > Lavandula angustifolia. Next base: position 4,299,452 of record CM054825.1, on the reverse strand, counting down.
TGTCATATTTATAGCTTAGATTCGAAGGAGTTCACATTTAGTGAATTGTTCTTATTGTAAGAACTCCTTCTCAGTTGGAGAATATTCCCTTCCCTTTCAGACTTAGGTTTGGATTGTAAAGTTGCTAAGGACTATAACTTAGAGGGAACTGTCCAGTGCACAGTATCCCTGCTGAGGCTTGCTCAGAATAATCAACAAGTTCTGCGGCCTTGTTCAGGACCGTGGATGTAGGATCTTGCGTATCCGAACCACGTTAAATCGCTTGTGTTCTTTTACTGTTTTATTGCATAGCATTCAACTGACTTGAAAATCATAAGCTTGCATAAAAACGTATTTTATAAAGCGCACAGCCAAAAGATTTAATTTGCTAAAACGTGTTTTCAAAAGAGACGAATTCCGGGCCCCACACTTTCCGCACAACAGTCTCCGACTGATTCTCAAAGTACTGACAACAGTCAGTAGGAGAGAGTTCAGTAGCTGACTCACTCTGTCCCGTGATCGAAGGCTTATTTGGCAGTGTTCATCAGTTGCAATCATCAGCTCAGCTGACCTTCATTGAGAAAAAGAAACTGAGCTCAGGTGTATTCACCCCCCCTCTACACCTGACTTATCGTCTCCGGACCAACAATTGGTATCAGAGCTCACGGTGTTCAACTGATCGCCGGTTCTGAAATACTGGTCCTCTCGAACTGATCCTGAAAACCGTTTTCACTGCATAAGCATCTTTTCAGCATCCTTATACTCTTACTCTTACAATGTCTGATATGTCAGGTATTAGGATGGTACCGATGTTCTCAATAGAGAACTACACGGTATGACGCGTACGTATGGAGGCACACCTAACGTCACTCCACGACAGCATGTCAGACGTCCTAGAGTCAGGACCGATCATTCCCATGATCGACAGCGTAGTATTTGCTGCTGGAGGAGGCGTGGGAGCACAAACTGGTGCTAAGGTTCCCAAAGACAAATCTGCCTTCACGCCTGAAGAGAAGAAGCTGCACAACCTTGACCGAGTTGCACGTAATGCCATACTGACTACGCTCAGTGATTCACACCTCGGAAGGGTACAGGATTGCAAAACGGCGAAAGAGCTATGGGACGCCTTGGCGATCTTGAGCCATGGAACCCCTCGGATCAAAGAAAACAAGCTCGAGCTAGAGCTTCGGAAGTTCGACGCCTTTGCAATGGAGCCTCTATCGAAACCATTGACGAGCCGAGTGTCGATTCACCAATCAAGTCAATGTCATCAATGGGCTGGGGAGGTCGTTCACCAACAAGGAGATGAACACCAAGATCTTGAGAGCGTTGCCCCGACAGAAGTGGCTTCCATTTGCTAGGCCACAGGCGCTCTTTACAAGGTCGTTCACTGTCGTCGTCTCTCTTCTCGCCATCGTCGTCTCTCTTCTCGCCGCCGTCGTCTCTTCCTTATGCTCAGCTTCACCAAAGGCGCTCTTTACAAGGTCAGTCTGTGATCTATTTTGTATACATCCTCTCTGTTCTGTGACAATTGGAGGAAATACCTCCTCTCTGTTCT